>OZ035881.1:164152814-164752814 GCA_964034835.1 Muscina levida
TTTTTACAAATATATTTGTCAATTAGTGAACAAAATCTCAAAATTTGTGTTTTAACATCTGAGTGTTTTAACCATATCAATTTTAATAAATTTAAGGTTTTAATTAATTTAAGGTTTTTATTTCGCGTACTGAACGACCTTTTCATAAATTCTAATCAAAACTAAAATGCAATATTCCGATGGTAAAAAAAAGTAGACTTGGGATTTTTTTCAATTGAAGTAAATAAACCTCTTTTTTGGGTTTTTGTAATTTTAAAGTATAAGATCAAGTGTGACTTATACCACTTTTAAAATAAACCGCAGATATATAATACATATTCGTGTATTAAGTAATTTCACCGATTCATTTTACTGATAGCCTCTTTTCAATTGCATGCAATGTGTCAGTCAAAATAAAACCACTGATCAATTTGATTGCGAAAACCATCATTTCCAATAAAATATACATTTCAATAGTTTATAATGGAAAGTAAATGAGTTTGATGGTCAGAAAATCCATATTGTTCAAAAAACTAAATGCCCGCATAACCATTGAGAGTTTTTTTTTATTTGTTTCTTTTTTTTCACAAATGTCGCGCGATATTTTGCCAATATTTATAAATATATGTAAATATATAAATGCTGAAATTATATTTTCAGCAAAACGCCACTACGGCTCTTGCATCGCCCGATTTAATGGCTTTTTTAAGAAATCAGTTTGGTGAGCACCTATAATTTTGCTTTGGGGTTATGAGAAGTCAAAAGGTTTCGTCGAAAAGCGACGTGATATTGGAAGCCAATATTAAGGCTGATTTCCACCCATATCCTCTACCTATTGCCAAATCAGAACATATTGATTTCCTATCCAGCTTCGTATAAATCAATATATATTTTTCTATTATTTTTTAGCGAGTGTCTTTGCTTACTCCTACGTGTTTTCTAATTATGCTCTCTCGCTTTTGTGTTTTAGGGGTTATGGGAAGATAGCGTGTAAACCATACTTTATTTTAAATTGTTCTTTCAGGTCATAATAAATATTAGGGTATACAATTTCAATTGTTTGATTTAATATTAAAAAACTTTTGTAATCCAGCTTCCGCTTAAAATAATACGTCCCGCATTTCACAGTTTCACTTCAGTCAACTATATATTTTAAATTATATAACTTTGATATAACAAAGCACAGCACTTTGATATGCTAAAAGCGTACAATGAACGAACTTGATGCTATCCCTTATATAGTTAACAACATAACAGTGCCATTAATTAACATTATATTACAATTATTTTTCGCAAGTTTCTATTTTTGCAATTTATGTTCTGGCATTAACTTTTCATCCTAGACATCACATTTATTATCCCCTGACACTAACATTTTAAGCAGATTTTTTTTTCTTTATTTTAAAATGATTGACATTTTTGCGATTTTATTAATATTTCCGTTTTTTTTTTGTGTTGGTGGCTGTTATTTTTATTAGTGGGAGAGTGCACTTGAACTTTACGAATGTGTCGTTACCTCACTTACCAACGCATTAATGAAGACGATGTCGACGATAAATGTAGTGCTTGTTTCGACGCACATCTTTGGTAGACATGGCGGCTTAAAATATGAATGCGTTTATTGATCATTTTCTCTCAATTATAATCCTTCAAGCAATTTCTTCAGATCCTGTGAATACTTTTTACAACATAAATATCACTGGATGCTTACGCTCACTACGTTATTAATTAATTTAGTTTTTTCCTTTTATGGTGATCACACTTATAGCGAAAACGTTTATATATTCCTCTGTCTACTGATCGTTAGTGTTAGGCGTTCCGATAGCGACTGAATGCTCTATACGATTTTCTCCTCCAAAGAATTCTCTGCCATATCTGTTGTCTGAGACGTTGGCATAGTTCAGTGCGTATGTGTGTGTGTGTCAAATTAAATTTCATCCCCCTCCAGCCACGACTGCAAATGATAACTGGGTGAAACAATCTAACTGCTGTTGTTAATATTTTTTTTCCCACTGAGTGGCAATAAGAGAACAATAACATAATACCTACATAATACGTGTTAACAATAAATAAATATCGGTATATGTATGTATGAGAAGTGTTTGGATTCACGAGACTCTCTATGCGATCTCATTACAACGAAACACTTTGCTTTTATCGTTTTAATAAGTAAACAGATAACCAAAATTAACTGGTGGTGCATTTTACGTTAAATTTTACCGTGGGACTATCTTGTGTTATTTAGCCATGTTTGTACTTATTGTATTGACTATTTATATTTTGGGGTGATAGAACCTTGAGTACACAATCCCATAATCAATAATAACTTTTTTCATTTTCGCTAAAAAATAACTTTTGTAATAGTTTATCGTCAACTGACTCTGACATTTGGTGATGCAGAAACACCCGCTCAGAAACGAAACTGGGAGGAATAGAACAAACTTCTAAGGATAATAATAAAAGTCAGAAGTTAACATCATGATATGTTTAGTAAATGCATATCATATAAGCACGATCACAGACGGTCTATAGTAAATTAGGACATTCAAACTTGCTAAACATCTAAAAATCTTATTAATTTAATAGAACCTTGTTAAAATTTGTTTAAAAAATTCTTATAAATTGCAGATATTTTAATGTTTTGCAGTAAACCGGTTTGTAATCTTCCATTATATTCAATCATGCCAAAGTCAAAGTTTGGCTGCCAATGCTAATAACAAAATCTTATCATTGTAGTGTTTTCTTAACACAAATAACATATTAAGTTATTTAAGTTATATCCCAGCAACAAAATTAGTGCGAACTTAAAATCCATGAAATAAAAAAATGTTTTAAGCTATTCAGCAGATGGGTTGTCAATTGTCTAAAAGTACCTGTTCAGAGATTGGTGAAAAGAGGACGTGTCATCAAAATGGTTCTAAAATGTTAAAGAAGTGTCAATGTGACCGAGGCATAGTATTTCTGCAAAGGTTTTTAACAAAATACAAAAATTTTTTCTTATAATTCCTTAGAGGAGTAGAAGTCCGTAAAAATATAAAATATTCTCTAACTTAAATATATTTCACAGCATTTAGAATAATCGCAGTCATGAACTTCGAAATAGTTCATAATATGGATCCTAACAACTGATATAGGAAATGTTTTAATGAGTGGTCTGAGTCATGTTTCTCATCGTTGGTCCTAAGACAGGTACTGTAGAACAGACAAACGAGTACTCTATGTTATGTTGTAGGGTGTTAATTCACACCCCCAATGACAAAGCCATGTTAAAGTGACGTGTAGACTTCATATATTTGAGTTTAGTAGTTTGTTTAGTTGTTAAATAGCAAAATGCTACATTGCGGTAAAATAAAATATTTGAATTAAGTACCATTCAAAAGATGATATATAAGTGGTTGCTCACACAGGGTTTGTCAAAAAGTATGTTGGGCTATTACAATTGCGCGTCGTCCGTCCATTTGGCAGTCTAAATATAAGTATATTCAAAAATATTCCACTGTCTGCACAAGTATTTGTGGCAATCCAATAAATAATTCCAGCATAAATTAATAAAAAAAAACGCCACAGCCGAGAACTCAACATTGAAATGTTCACACATGATTGTCCGTCCATAGGCGATATGAGCACAATCAACTCTCTATCAATGTAATTGATGAGTGCCGGCTAACTTTGTCTATCTGAGGTGTGGGGTGTATAATGCGTAGTTTCGACTGGGTGGCAGATATTTGTAAACATTTTCAAATACTGGCACGCGTCGCACAATTTGCGTGAGCCCACTTGCCTTTAGAATGTTCACAATCTGCAAGTCATGTCATGTTATATTTTTGTTTTAGAGATCTTTTGTAGCAATACAAATTATTAGAGAATATACATATACATATGAGAGAGACTGAGACATATACATTGGTAGTCTCGGCTGATAAGAGAGCATCACTAAGCAGCGGCAATGGTTAGTAGTAGGCAGTCGTGATTAGCTATGGCTCTGTCTGGCTTTTTTTTGTATTTTCATTAGTAAACATTTGAGAATAATCATAAAAAATTTATCTAATAATCGCATTTGCATTCATCAAACGATTTTAAATTGGCGCTCAATCAGCAGTCGTGCAATTCACTAACATTTATCTGACACACACGTCGAGAGTCACACGCGAATATGTGTGTTGGCATCTTGCTAGGGTGTTAAAATATTCAACTACCCTAGGATTGTTTAGTTTTTACGGCTATGCGACTAACATAAAAACAGTTAAAACGTTTATTTCTAGAGAAGAAAGTCTATTTTTTTATAGAAAACTTCTATATCAATGAGTTTTATTGTTTGTCGTATTTTGTTTCATTTGTTTCTTTGAGCTTTAGAGGAAGCTATATATCTGAAGAAACTGTCGAAATTTGTAGTCTTTCTGGAAAGAAGAATTGTTATATATTTCTTTTGGTAATAAAGTAGAAAAATATAAAATATAATATTAAGTGACTTGGGACAGGCCGTGGCATAGTGGTTAGAACACGCGAATACCATGCGCGAGATCGCAGGTTCAAACCTGGCTCCAGTCATCTTAAAAAAATTGTTCTTTCATTGTCGGCTCCCCTCGAATGTTGTTGACAGCAACTTCGCAGTATTAAGTGTCGAATCAATCGGCGTGTCTAGTAAGAGCTTCTCAAACAGTGACGTTCGCATTCGTCGATAAACAAGTAGGTGCCGTTAGTTGTGAATCTAAAAATAGAAAGCATATTAATTCACAAAAACGCGAGAAGCTATCCCATACCTCATTCATGGGGTGCAAAGGGAAATTAAGTTTTTTTTTAAGACTTGACAATATGTACAAGAGGGCAATTCCACATAAAGTCACACCCGTCACAGTCTTCTAATGACCTATTTGAGCAAATATCATGTTCTTTCTGTTTATACCAGTTATTAAAGGTTTTTAAGATTAACATCATTGGTAATCGAAGAGATTTTTTTAATAATACATTTTATAGCTTCGAATTATGAGTATCACGATCACACCCGTCACAGTGGAATTACCCAGGAAATTTTTTATAGAAATACCTACTTAGGCCTACAATAATGTGCGTACTGCAAAAGTGGATATGGTACCGCCCAAACAAAGTAAATAATTTTTTTGATCGTATAATTTTAAACAATCTGGAAATATTTAAAAAGTTTTTAGTTATGAAATATATACATTAGTTAGTTTAAGACTACGTATAAAACAGTAAACATATCTAAAACATACTGAATAAAGTGTGTTGCAAGCTTCGCTAGAATATGCATATCGTTGTTAAACATTGTTCGATTGTTCCACTTTCTCGTTTCTTGGATAATAGTTGTGCATATATCGATACCGTAAAAATTCATAACTGAAAACGTTTACTAAAAATTTTATTGCAGTAATATTTATAAAACCCTTTTTGAAACACATAAGTATTTCGGGTGCATTTGATGTTTGTGATAAGCAATAACTCAGAAAACTACCCCTGCTAAAAATAAACGAAATTACGATTGTTGACATTACAATTCTTACTAGTTAATTGATAAAAATCTTACGACCTTTGTTTTGTTAATTACAACGAACTTCTTTCCCCGTTTTCATTTTTGTCAAATTCCTACTCTCATTTAATTCATTCTCAGACATCGCTTGTGCTATGATCAAAAAGTAAATTAGATTAGAAGCAGAAAAATATATAACAAAGAGTGCCGAGACTTGCTTGGTCTTCTATCTATGCAACTTTACTGGGTGTTAGTTTTTTGTAATCAGTAAGAACAAACCTCTTCGTAGTTCATTACTCTTGCGTCGAAAGAGTGTTGGTGGCGTTCTCTTCAAATATTTTTCTCAACTCTCAGCGATAACGAATAGATTGAATGCATTCATAAAGCTAATGGAATAAACAAATAGTCAGTATACTTTGAATGCACGATCGTTGAAAAGTTAGAACAAGACAGCGGAAATGTTTAAAAATGTCCTAAGAAAAACAAATATCCGGTTGCCCTCCCGCAGGTCACTAAGTAGCGATGGGGGGTATGTATACACTCGAGCAAAGGGATTTCAATGTACTTATACTTAATAATATGTTAATGCTTTTGCTCTAGTAACCTGGCATACATTCAACGAGTCGGAGAGAGTCCGCTGATCTATGAAAGTATGGGTCTGCAGTTCCAAAGGTCTGTGGAGAAATATTCACAACAAACTGCCATAAAATCTTGGTACGATCAAAAAGCATTGACCTTTGAAGAGGTATACGAGGAAGCCGCCGAAATGGCAGTGAAGCTCAAGGAGTTGGGCTTAGAGCAGGGTCAACATTTGGCTGTTTGGGCTCTCAATACAACGCAATGGTATATTACATTTGTAGCGTCGGCCTTAGGGGGGTTTCCATTGGTTTGTATAAATCCAGCTCTACAAAAACTAGAGCTAAAGTTTGCTTTGGAGAAATCCAAGGCAAAATTGTTAATAACAATGGATTCATATGGTAAATGTGACTTCTTGACTACTGTACAACAAGTAGTGGACACTGGGTGCAAGGTCATCGTTAAAACCGAGAAAAAACTAGACAAGTACTTAAACTACGATGAGTGGTTGGGAAAAAAACCATGTTCACAACAAATCGCTTACCTAAAACACAAAGTACAGCAGCAGCAACCCGAAAGTGCATTTCTGGTGCAGTTTACATCTGGTACTACTGGCCAGCCCAAAGTGACTCTAATTTCCCACTTTAATATGGTCAATGAGGCAGTGTATATGGGTCAATCTTTGAAATTGGATCAAGGTCCGAAAACAATATGTTTTCAAGTGCCCATGTTTCATGCGTTTGGGTTGAGTGTCATGGCAGCTGCCATCAAGTTTGGCAGCACTCTATGTCTACCCAGTCCCTCGTTCAGTGCAGAAGCTTCTTTGGAAGCAGTGGAACTAGGGAAGTGCAACGTTGTTATAGGCACACCCACTATGTTTGTGGATCTTGTGGACCGTCAAACGATCTTAAATAAGAACATCGAAAGTTTGGACTTGTGCCTTATGGGTGGGTCTTCTTGTTCTCCAGAGGTTGTGTCCAGAACCAAAGATATACTCAAAGCCCCGGAAGTCCGACTGGGTTACGGTTTGTCTGAAGCTACTGGTGCGATTTTTGCCCACGATGGCTCTGAGACTTTCGAGAAAATCACGCTGTCGTGCGGTACACTTTGTGGACATGGGGAAGCAAAAATAGTAGACGAAAGCGGAAAGACCTTACGATTTGGCGAAGTAGGTGAGCTCTGTGTTCGTGGATGGTTCACGATGATGGGCTACTTTGAGGATCAGCAGAGCACAATGGATGCTATTGATTTCAGTGGTTGGCTGAAGACTGGGTGAGTTGGAGTGAAATATAACGTTTGGCTATCCTGTGACACTAATTTGTAACTAGCGATCAATTTATGTTGGAGCCGAATGGAGTCGCTCGATACCAAGGTCGAAAGAAGGACGTGATAATACGTGGAGGCGAGAACATATTTCCCAAGGAAATTGAAGACTTCATAGATTCGCATCCTAGTGTATTGGAATCACAGGTAAGTAATGGAATAGGGGCAACTTTTTAGGTAAAGAGGCAATCTGTGTCATTTACTTTAGGCAAAAATAAAAACTAACATTTGGAATCGAAATATATACAAGATATTAAAAACTAGATAAACAAATATTCGCTAAGTAATTTGGATTGGTAAGGACTTTCTATTTTATTAAACTGTACACAAACTAGCTATACATTTTTAATTGGAAATAATCTCCATTAAAGCGGGTGACGAAAAATAATTCCAAAGTAGAGTGCAAATATTTAAGATCACCTCGAGACAAATTAAATAGAAAAAAAATGTTTCCTCCTTCACTCCCCGTTTTTTATCGCTGCTTTTTTGTTTGGGGGCTTAATCGCAACATACAAGGCATTGCTATTTACGTCTCGACGAGTACTCTATTAGTCCTAAAGAACTCGCTGAACGTTGACCTCATTTAAAGCAGTTTCTATCCCAAAAGTTTAAAAATATTTTTTCCTAGGATTAAAGCCATTTAAAAACCAAAAATATTTTGCTTTAGAAGTATACAGTTTTATTCAAAAAGACAAAAGTTACGTATGATAACACAGTGCAACATTCGTGAGGTCATCGTCTGGTGCCACCTTCGTACCCAGATATTTTTTAAGTATATACCGAAACTAAAAAAAAATCCCCAAAAGGACTTGGCCCCATTATATCGAAACATTTTTTTATGGATACCCCAATATTTTCACCCCAACACGTTTTTTTTAAAAAAGGACCATTTTTACGGAGTCCATATTTTAAAAACCGTTCGGAATTTTGGTTTTTTTTGTCATAATTGCATCCAGTACATGAAAATTGCAAAAAAAAATTAGAAAAGGCTATTTTTTCATGATGTTTTTACCATATTATTTATTTTACAGCATATGAAATTTATCAAAATAGGAAAAAATATCATGTTATTATATAATAAGATATTATATAATAAGCTTTAATCTGGTGGCAAAACGTGCATTTAACAAGTGGTGAATTAAAAGGAAACATAGACATATACAATTGGTTAACACTAACTATTTGAGAAGTGTGTAAAATAGATGGAAGAGTTGATGCTCGAAAGTTTGAAAGTTACAATTTAGAATTTTGTTAATATTTCCCCACAACGAAATGAATATAAAACAGTTGATTACACAGTACAACATATGACTTTGAGACTCAATTCTGAGAACTGCACGTGAAAGTAGTTCCAAAAAGAAGGAGTTCTGCATCATACGCCACCATATGACAATATAACAAAAGAGTCTTAAACGTTACAAATTCCGCTGAACGATACTTACTAACTTCAAATCGATATTAAATTATTATGGCATGTAATTTGACAAAACGAATGATGCAGAACTTCTTCTTTTTGGAGCTACTTTCACATGCAGTTCTCAGAATTGAGTCTCAAAATCATATGTTGTACTGTGTAATCAACTGTGTTATATTCAGAAATTTCGCTGTGTTATATTCGATCTCCAGTGACTTTGTGATAGAGAAGTTCAACTGTATTATAATTTTCAGTTTAGGGCCATATGAAATTATAACTTAGTTGTCAATAACCTTCTAATTTATTCGATGTAACCTTTTTTACGCAGGTTATAGGCGTTCCGCACAAACGATTGGGTGAAGAAGTTTGTATTTATCTTCGGCTAAAACGTGATGCCGAACCACTGACTACGGATGACGTTAATAAATTCTGCAAAGGAAAACTGGCCCACTTCAAAGTACCGAGTCATGTACGAATTATACAAGAGTTCCCCAAAACGACATCGGGAAAAATACAAAAATTTAAATTACAAAAACTGTTTGAAGCCGAATGTAACTAAAGATTAAATAAAAACCCTTCATAGAATAAAGTACGGCCGCGGCAGAATGGAGTGATGGTTGATGACGACTCAACTGAGGTTAAGGAATTTCTTTGTTGTTATTAACTATGGTTCGGTTTCAAATGTGGATATATCAAACATGCAGGCTATTCTTGATACGATTGTTTGATCAGTTTCACAATTGTATACACTTCTTATGCTTAATGTTCTTCCATTGTCCCACCAGGTGATTCGAGACTTAGTACATGCAATAATGTTGTAAATAAATTAATAAATCTAGCTTGGATGGTATTTTCAACAACCACTTATATATACTTCCAAGATTCTGTCAATTTGTAAGAAGGGGAATAATTGCCTTGTTGGTAATTTTAGGCTAATATCAACACTATACATCTTGGCAAACTTATAGAGCGCGTTATTCAGATAAAACTGGATATTGGAATGCAAGAACTTTATGTTCCGAATAAAAGTTTGGCTTTACGAAAAGACACTCTACGACCTACGGATATTGGGATATGACACGACGCTTTTGTCTTTAATTGAATGACTTACAGACTTAAATTATCTTAAGAAATTTGTTACAATGTCTCTGTGTAAATATAATATTTGAAAAGGATCAATAAATATAACCTACACCTAATCACATTTATGTAGTATATATGTATTACATTGGATAAGCAAAGATATGTCGTACAATTAACGATATCGCATATACAAATGTTCTGCTGTTAATTTCTATTTGCAATTCTATTTCTATATTGCATGGATGGAGAAGGTTAAAAATATGTATAGTTAATGACCTAAAGTTTTCTTAAGAATATCATATGATGTTACTTTTCCTAGCAACGCAAACGACAACATCCGGATAATTTGCATACTATCACATTTCTAGTCACACACTTGTTTGTTGAGTACAAGTTTAAATTTGGAGTTTGTACTTTAGTATTTGTTGTTATTTCACGCTAAACTAATTGTGGCAGGCTTACCTCAGCGCACTGATTGCGAAGCATGCAACATGTGTGTTTGTATACAAACAATGGTGATGGTGAGCGAAAGCGCGCCAGATTTTAGCGTCTTCTGTTGCGCAAGACTTTCGTTGGGTTGCTAAGGAGGAGAACAGCTTAAGGAATCCAACGAAACTTTTCTAGCTGCTAGCTCAAACAAGGTCTGCACGTTGAGGGAATACCAAATCGAAATCAGAACACTTTAGACTGGCGGACTAAACGGTTGACTTTGAAAACTTAAAGCGGATCCCACTCAGAGGGCACAAGAAAGGAATAAAGAAAGCCCAACGCTTACCTAGTATATGTTAGAGAGTGGGAAATTTGTAGTAACAAAGGAAACGGAAGCGGTGCGGTTAGAAAAAATATAAAATAACAACCATAAAAACGAATGCGAGTGTTGGTTGAATTATTGGTGCTGAGAGTGCCTTAGCGTTCGTGTGTATTTGTATGTGTTTGTGTAGTGTGTTTTTGTGTTGCTAATAAAAATGTAAATTTTTTTGGCAACTTAAGAAAAAAGTGCTTTGTCCGTAGATATTTCGGTTAAACAACAACAACAGCACCAACGACAAGAAGTGAAATTAAAAGCAGGAAATGAAATGAATTAAATGAAAAAAGTGCATTCATTAGAAAAAACACGGTCGCGCAAAGGATAACAAAAGTGAATCCGTAATGTTCGCATTCCACAGATAGTGTAGTGAAAAAGAAAAGATTACAATGCCAAGTGTTGTGTAACCGTCAAGCAGTGCCCGAAACCCTTTGCCCAACGACTGACATTCTAAGAAATGTTAGGGCATTAGGACACTACCATGTCGCAACCCAGTAAACGTGGAGGGCGTGGCGGAACCACCGGAGTGGGTAGGAAAACACCCTCGTCTGTCGTTGGTGCCGCCGCCAGTAGTACGCCCGACGACTTGCCAGCAGTCAGTGAACGCAACACCCCCGCCAGCAAGGCGGACTCTGATCCCAAGGACGATAGTTCCAGCAATGGTGATCGGAAAGACACCGACGGGGCATCAGCGCCCAAGCCACCAAGTGCGGGCGCTTCCATACGCGACACCGCCAACAAGGTGCTGGCATTATCCATAAAGGGGGAATGGACCCCTATAGAGCAGGAGCTGAAGAAACTGGAAAAGTATGTGGCTAACCAGGGCGAAGAAGGCAACACCATCCCCCTGGCGGGCGTCCACGATCCGGTGAGTAGTACAGAGTCGCGAACAACCACCCTCATTTAGCCTGACAACGCGTTTGTTTCCCTCTTTTTTAAATCATACAAATCAATTGAAAAACATTCATCCTTTTCGATAGAGAAACGTTTGCATGGCAAATCTACCCCCACAGTTCCCTCGGCGTCTCCATTACCAACATAAATATTCCGTTTGTTTATTTGACAAAATAACCGATAATACCAAAGCGACCCACATGAAAAAGCAACACGATACTTTGCAATAAATACATCTGCATAAATACGAGTATCAGTGAAATGTGGTGGCATTTTCATGTTTCCGCCAGCGTTCCTGCAGTCACCGTTCAATTGGAATTTCATATTACTTATTGATGTTGTTCGCTATTGAGATTGTCATTGTATTGTCATTTACTCCTTTTTTTCGTGTTAAGGTTTTGGTTTTGATTTTGTATTAAATTTTATTGCCTCCAATGTTAATAATATGAGGCAGCCGCAGCAACGAAACTCTCACTGATACACACACACATAGATAGTATTCAATACTCGCATACCAAATGACAAGGAGTTAATGAGAAAATGGTTTTCTCGACATATTTTTACATAAATATTTATGTATAAAAGGAGGGGACCAGTATCCCTTTTGGCGGTGCGACAATTGTGTTTTGTCATGAGATTGATATTGCGGTCTTTAGGCTCAAGCAGACCTAAGAAAACAAGTTGTTGTGGTACTTGAAGAAGTGGAAAAATATATTGAATGAAACATAAATATTGATGTACAGTGGAAACTCGAGACTGTGGACGGTTACGGCATCGATAATTGGGAGATGAAATAAAACGGGAATTGGGTGTAATTTAGTATGATTTGAATTTGACAGAGTTTGATTTTGTTAGGTAAAGTGAAACATTTATGTTACAAATTATATTATAAATATTATTTGCAAATATTTAAAAAAATAGAGTTAGACCTTAATTGTAAATATTTCATCTTTGGTGTTGAGTTATGCGGTTTGTTATTCAAAACACACTGCTATTTACACACTGCTAAGTTATCTTATATTCGATGCTTATTGCTTTGTATTATAAAAACGAACCCCAATTTAAACTAGTGTAAGCAAAATTATAGACTCCAAGAATACTCATTTGACATAAGAATACTTTTTTTGGTTATTGAAATTGTATAATTAAATTTTCCTAACTTCATGCCCTATTCACAAATGTTCACAAAGTTATTTTGTGTAACGAAATTATTTAAATTATAAATTACTGTAATATATTTGTAAAAAAACGATTAGTTTGTTATATAGGCAAACAAAATATTTTTCATTAGGATGACCAACAACAAGTAAAATTCGTATCAATCAGATACGTGATAGCTTTCCAATTCTATGAATTTACACGTCTCCTATTTTTGGACTCACTTAACTTTTAACGACCATTGGCAACGTCAGTGTAAAAAGCTTACATTAGGCCGACTTCTCTAGGTGTCGTCAATGCACTGCGACGTGATTTCCGTACAAGCAAATTGATGTATAGAGGTGTGAGGCCTCGATTTTTATGCCATGATTGATCTAAGCAACTTACTTCAGTTCAGTATCAATTCTTAACTTCCATCTTAATTTCAACTATAAATGATGACGAAATAAAAATAATTTTCTATTCACCATATTCCTTAATAATATTTATTAAATTTACTAAAAAAAACGTAATTTCCCTTTACACCCCATGAATGAGATATGGAATGCTTCTCGCGTTTTTGTGAATTAACACGCTTTCTATTTTAGATTCACAACAAACGACACCTACATGTTTATCGACGAATGCCAACGTCATTGTTTGAGAAGCTTTTTACTGGACATGCCAATTGTCTCGGCACTTATACTGCGAAGTTGCTGTCGACAACATCGAGGGGTCCGGCAATGAAAAAAAATGTAGATGACTGGAGCCGGGAATCGAACCACGGATAGCCCGCATGGTAGTAGCTTGTTCTAACCACTATGCCATGACCGGCCCCTTTTTTACTTAAAAGCTGTAATAATTCAAACAATCACTTTTATCACTTTTTATTGATTTCGAGCTCATGATGGCAAATTGCATTGTTTTTGACAGTATTTAAATTTATTCTTATTATTCCAATTATTTTCCCAAAATAATTTACCGTTGCACCCTGCTACAGAATGGAATAATTTTTACGATTGAAAAACGTGTTTTCGAAGCATTCCTTACTTGAAGGCTAATGATTCAGTCAATTCTAACCCGAATTTTGATTTCTTCACTGTTTTGGAAAGACCTTTCCAACGATATAAATATTTATATAGATAACTTGCCATACCTGTCAGTTTTTGCCTCGAAACCGCAAACTTATTGAATTTTTACCACTTTTCTTAAGTTTGAAGAAGTTTTTATTCACTATTTTATTAGGATACGCTAATGTTAATTATTCTTAAATGGGATTTGGGACATAAGTGATTGCTTATGAAAACAAAAGAATTATGCGTTGTATGTTTCTCTATCTTCTGTAACAATTCCATACAATTGTTCATTTTCCTACATTGTTGGACATTTTCTAGTATATTTTGTATTGTTTTGGCAGGCTAAATAAAACCTTTTTCTAACTAAATAGAAGTTACACCATATGCAATTGAAATGAAACTTTTTACTAAACGAACGAAATCTGAATAACATCAAACAATGTATACCAAAAATTTCTGTTTTCGCTGAAAAAAATTCAGGGCTGTAATAAAAAAAAGTCAGGCACTTTTTTAAACTAAGGCCGATTAGGAACAACAAGTCCTACACAAAAATTCATAAAATCGCTTATTGACTTATTATGCGTGAGTTCAAATTTAATTATTTTTATATAGAAACTATTTATTTACTATGCAAAAATTAAAAATAAAGTATGATTTACGAATAACATATTGGAAAAAAAGACAAGACCGGACTCGACGGTTTTACCATAATTCGTACACGAGGAAGCTGCATTATTAGTTTTTTTTGAGTTGCCGGCCCCCTCGACAAAGTTGTTTTGAATAAGCCAAGCTTATCCGAAACCTCAATTATATAATATATAAACGCTAAAAAAATGATTTAACCCCATAAAACACTACTCAAAGTAAAAAAAATATTTGGATGAAACCGTCATTGTAACTGAAAAAACTAAGGATGTAGTTCGATTTCTCGTGTTCGAATTAGGGTACATCCGTCGAGTCCTTCCTTGTCTTCCAATTTTTTTTTCAAAAACTATCACAGTGTTATTATTGGATATTCGGCTACTGGAACTGACTAACTTATACGAATTTAGTGTAAAAAAGTTATTTTTTTGACATGTTTTATTTATAAGATCTTCGTATTTGATTAAGGTGGCCCGATATAATAGGTTAGGTTAGGTTAATTCGGCAGCCACGTTGAACACAGCTCACTTGGGTCCTGTCAAGCCATTTCGTTGCTCTGATGAAGGCATGGATATTCCGCAAATCGCCTACAGATAGACAGGTTTTGTCTAGAAGTGTCCGATGACCAAGCTTTTCGTATCTCAAGTCACCAAAAGCAGGGCAGTGACATAGAAGATGTTCCGTGGTCTCCTCTTCTTCCTCATCATTGCAGCTCCTACAAAAATCGTTGTAGGGTAGTTTTAGCCTCTTAGCGTGTTTGCCAACCGGCCAGTGACCAGTTATTACAGCTATGATGTTCCTTAGGTGGACTTTGGACAAGTTCAGCACAAATCGTGTCCTCTGTGCATCCTGTGTAGGCCAAATTTGTTTGGTCGTCGTGCAGGTGGGTTCTCTTGCCCATCTCTCTTCAGCAATGATGTTCAGTTTCCCCGCAATGAGCTGTTTCCCCCTTGTGAGAGGGATCCCAATGAGACCGTAAACTTCGCCCGAGTTCACGGTTATGGCGGCCTTTGCCAACGTATCGGCCATTTGGTTTCCATATATGTCCCCATGTCCTGGAACCCATGTTAGGGTAACCGTCGAATGTCTCGCTATCTCCTCAAGAGACGACCGGCATTCACGAACATTTCTCGAAGTGGTGTACACGTTCTCTAGGGATCTGATAGCCGCTTTACTATCAGTAAGAATATGAATATTGCCGTCCAATATCCCAAGATACTGAATTTTCTCTACGGCTATTCTAATGGCCGCTATTTCGGCCTGAACTAAGCTACAATGGTCTGGTAGCCTGATTGATAAACTCAGATTCAACTCTTCCGAAAAGATTCCACAGCCCGCTCTTTCCTTTGATTTTGAGCCGTCCGTGAAAATTAGGATGACATCCTCCCCAAAGTTCAGGGCATTATCATTATAGTAGGACCTATCCGGGATGTTCCTTATAAAACCCGGATCGAATAGAGGTTCAGGTATGGTGTAATCCGTGCGGTAGATCACATTGATTAGGTTCAGAATTTTGGCATGTCCATAGTTTCTGTGCATCCATGCTTTTGTGGCGTCTAAACGCATTGCGGTATTCGCCGCTATTTTCCTCGCCTCAATGTCCGGGGGTAACCAGTTTAGGATCGTGAACAGTGCCTTAGTTGGAGTAGTTCTAAGTGCCCCTGTTATCATGATTGCCATCAGTCTCATAATGCGTTCGAATTTCAGCCTTTGGGACGCTTTATCTAGCGCCGGCCACCAGACTGCCGATCCGTAGAATACGATTGGTTTGATAACTGATTCGTATAACCAGTTTAGGTTCTTGGGGCTAATTCCCCAATTTAGGCCGATTGCCCTTTTGCAGCAGTATAGAACCGTTGCCGCTTTGCTGATCCTGGTCTGAGTGTTCAGATTCCAATTCAGTTTACTGTCCAGTGTTAGCCCGAGGTATTTGGCACTGTCAGAGAGTGTAAGTGCGACTCCATTTAATCTTGGTTTGGCAAATTGAGGGATTTTGTATCTCCGTGTGAATAGCACCAGTTCTGTTTTACTCGGATTTACACCCAGTCCACATTCATGACACCATTTCAGAAGAAGTTTCAGTGCAGATTCCAGTAGCTCAGAGAGTAGTTTTGGATCCTTACCTGTAACTATTAGTGCCACATCGTCCGCATATGCGACGGTTGTGCAGCATGTTTTCTCCAGCTTTCTCAGGAGAGTGTTGATGTTAAGATTCCATAGTAGTGGAGAGAGTACTCCTCCTTGTGGAGTACCGCGAACCGCCACCTTGGAAATATTTGAACCGCCCAGACTGGATCCAATGCGCCTAAATTTTAGTAGTTTATCAACTAAGGCGATGACCACTGGGTTAATCTCCAGTTGTTTCATTGAGTCAATTACAGATTCAGGTTTGACATTATTAAAAGCTCCCTCAATGTCCAGGAAGGCAGCGAGAGCGTATTCCTTGTAGTTCAGGGATCTTTCTAGAGGCTAGTTATCGAATGTAAAGCAGTTTCCGTGGATTTGCCCTTCGTGTAGGCATGCTGAGCCCTGGACAGGGCCTCCGGTTTAAGAGATGATCTGATATATATATCAATTATTCTCTCCATAGTCTTAAGTAAGAAGGAAGATAGGCTGATCGGTCTAAAATCCTTGGCTTTAGTGTGAGATGCCTTACCCCCTTTAGGGATAAATACAATTTTGTAGGTTGTCCATCTCGTTGGAATATACGACAGTTTCAGACATGCTTTAAATATAGCTAGAAGCCAGGGCGTCAATACTTCGATATTCTTTTGTAGATCCGCGGGAATAATTCCATCGGGTCCCGGTGACTTAAAAGAGTGGAAACTTTTGATAGCCCATTGATAGCCCGATATAATATATGGTTACAAATTTAAACCTAACAAAAAGCACTAAGACTTATTGAGCCACAACGATCGATTTCGACAGGATCTGGCCCTCACATCGTTGTCGGTTATTTTTTTTTTAAACTAAAACAAATTAATTTTATTGACATTAACTATTTATTGTCTTTTGTTTTTTTTGCAGAATACCGGTATGACACCTCTAATGCACGCTACCAAAGACAACAAAACGTCAATCATGGATCGCATGATCGAATTGGGCGCTGATGTTGGAGCAAGAAATAATGTAAGTACGGCAACTTTATGTCAACATCTATGCCCGAAAAGGCGCTTCAAGCTGCAACATTTAAACCACCTAACGATTAAAGCATAAAACAACAAACAAAAACAAGAAAATAAATCAATACAAAAAGTGTTTTAAGGAACAAAAATCAAAGTTGGTCAAAAGGAAGTCGGTCTGGCACAATAAAAAGGTGTTTGCACACGCAACAATTTCTGTACCTGGCAAATTGAAATTGAAACCACTGCAAAGAAAACTCACAACAAAGTGCGTAACATTTGCCCCAATGCCTCACGCGGAACTCGAAATAAAAATCATATGGTCGCCGACGTTGAGGGGTAATAGTTTTTGGCTCAACCAAAAATGCGTTGAATGAACTCTGATTAGGTTTATAAGCGTGCAGTTTTCGTCCCATTCGATGGCATGGAGACACTTGTCTGATACCGAACTAAGCTAAGATTGAGTAATTTTAGTGGAATTCTCGGGTGATATGTTTGTTTCTGCTTACAGTTTCCACATGAGGTGAATCCTCAATATTTGCACTTTGTTTTTGTAAATCTTACGTGAAACACTCATTCATTGTGAAAAAAACAATGTAAAAATCCTTGACCTAATTTAGTTTTTGTGTTTGTGGCAATATGCTACATACACACATACACTTTAACTTGGCAGTAGTTAGTTACGTTGACCAAGGGCGATTTTTGTGGTACACCGAATGACGATTGTGGCAGCACGCTTGAAGAAACAACACACAATAACATTTTAGTACTTCCTCACACAGTGCCTTTTGGAAGAAACAACCGGCTACTTTTGAGTGGTGTTTCCTGCCAAAACCTCCCCCTGCCAATGTTTAATGTGTGATGTATCAAAGTCCTAAAAACTGTCGCCTGTGGTGCGAAATGTTCCAAAAATATCATGAATTATGAGCTAAAATTATCTGAATTTGTTGATGGCGTTATAGTTCTTCTTTAGCACCTTGTGTGTGTTGAGAAGCAGCGATAAAAATCAAATATAAGTCAAAGAGCGAAACATTTAAATTGGTCGGTTGGGTATAACCTTGCTCCATCTTCAAAAGTCCTGAATATTATCTAATTAAATTCATCCCTATGTAGCTGATGTGTTCCCTCTAGTGACAAGGACGACCTAAAATAAATTTCGATATCAGCAGCTGTCTTCAAAAGGCATTTACTCTTTATATAAACAACCGTGTGCAAACTAACATATGTATGTGTGTGAACGATTATAAAATTACAAAACTCAATGAATATTATTATATTAGTAATTTGTATATGATAATAATTTATGAACAATTTTTTCAATTTATTACGTTGTTGAAAAAACTGTAATTGCAATTGGTAATGCATGATAAATATTACGCCACTTAACTGTAATTTGACAAATTGTTGTTCCATATTTAGTGTGTGTGAGCGGCACAACATTTATATAGACAATTTGGATATGTAAGTGACCATATGATAGAGTGAAAAGTTCGATTACTAGTTATTTACAACTTTACGTTTGAGATCTATGAAAGTTTTTGTTTGCCAGTTTTCAGTTGTCTCATAAATGTTACCAAAATCTTAAACGGCATAAAATAAAAATGTACGTTATTTGATAAACTTTTAAGACTTTTAGTTCGAAGCATTTTGTTATTTTCTTTCATTGTGTTCCCTTTTTTATTTAGAGCAACAATAATTTGCAGTAACAACAACGGTTTCAGAGATTTTTTTTGTTGTTGCTAATATATTTATATAGTGGATTGTTTTCCTTTTTCTTCAACAAAGATGTTCCAAACGTAATGGGCATCAACTTATGGGAACAAACCTTAACTCTAACACCAGATTTAAATCAGAAAACTAGTAAATAGTAATTTTCCTAATAAGATTCCTATACACATTATCAAGTATACGACACCGTGCGCCACAATTTATGACCCATGAACGCAGCTATAAACGAGTGGTAGTAGTGACATGTATAGTAAAACTGTATACTCACTTGTTCATCAGCAGGTTTCGTTTCATTTTTAAAGGATTTTTAATATTTAAAAGGATACGCAAGTTTGCACAATTTATTTGTGCAGCCATAAATTACTTGGAGTTGAGTAAAAATAACATAACCGATACATTTTTTGTATTTGATCTGACTACAACACACTTAAGAGCCCTTTACACTGGCAGACTTGTCTGGAAGACAAAAAATCCGTGTAAACGTCTTCCCCGTATCTGTCGAACTTTTATTTTTCACCAGCAGTAAACATGAGCGGTGTACAGGAACATGCCTAATATTTGTATTTTATTTTAATCAAAATTTACCACTACACTTTTTGAATGTTTATTTTCGTATATTTTAATTAATTTAACCATTTTCTTATATTTATTTTGAAAATTTTCGTTGACACGAAAAAAAGTCTGTTGAAACTGTCCCTACATTATCAGACATGTCTGCCCAGATTTATAAAAATCAAAATCGTTTTGATTTTTTACAGACAAGTCTGCGCAGACCAAATACTTAGCGCTAAATTGGGGGATAAGTCTGGGCAAACATTATATCTCACCGACTTGTCTGCCAGTGTAAGTGGGCTTAATACTTTTTATATTTAAGTATATTTTAATCAAGTGATTTATATAGAAGGGCAACTTCGTACAACAAAATTCGAGTTCAAATTAACAAGAAATAGAATTTTTTTGTTTCAAAAGTAAAAATTCATTAATTAGAAGCAACAAATACAATCTAAAAGTACTAATTAAAATGTCCAAGTCTTCTTTAAATTAATATCGTTTTTAAAGTTTGTTCCAAAAAAAACTAACGGTCAGCTTAATCCTTTTCAAAAATTGCACAACGTGGATTTTTCGTCCCTTGGAAATTTTAACAAAAAAAAAAATACGCCTAATGTTTCCAATTTTAACGAAAATTATTTAATTTTAGAGTTTATGAGAACAACAAGTGTTGTATGCACGCATATGCGTGTAATCACATGGGTGTGTGTGCATATTGTATAGTACAAATGACATTAGCCGCTCATTTCTTAAGATTGTAATCTCGATATTAATCATATCATTCGTGTTGCTCTGCATGTGTAAATTAATCCTCTTACATTTTCATCACTCCACTCACGGACACGTAATGGGTGAGCTTTATAATCATATGACGCTATTAACTGTTGACTTTCCCTCAGAGCGTAAAGCAACAAATACTGCTAACCCCCACTGAGTGTAATGAGCTGAGGTGCTTAAGTCAGTCATTTTGCAAGTTTAGCCACAATTAATCAAATCCTTGTTAAGATTCTGTCTCTATTTGCCATTAAGAGAATGCAAAATTAGTAGTTGCGAACTCGAGTTTACACTGCAAACTGCCACTGCCACTGCCATCCCAACCTTAAAAAGGTGCGCTACTCCAGGAGAGGCTAATTAGGCTCATTTAATTTATATAATAACGCTGATAATAAAAATAATTAAAGTACTCCACGTGAGCCTTATTGCATTCGCAGGATTTGACTTTATTCGCAAATAAACGCAAAGGACTCATCCTCACTGCGGTCGCTGTTTCAATTACTTATATTCAGGGTAATAAGATAATTTTTTTGTGTACATAAACCATTTTTAAGGCGTAATGATATGCATGATAAAGTAGTGCAAATCAAATGTCATCACGTCCGGGACGGGGATCTACGCACGCATCCATCCTCGCAATGGACACGAAGCCATTAATTATGAAAGAAGGCCACATCCTTAGAACAAGAAACGGAAGTGATGACAATTACATTTCAGTTGGCGATGACGATATTTTATTACACACCCGCAAGGTGTGTAGCCTTTGGATGCCATTAGATTTAATGGACATTTAAGTGGTCTTTCCAAAGCAAAAATGTGTACATTTCAAGCTTTGCTCCCGAATGAAAATGTACCATCAAAATCTAATTGCGACATTATAGCCATACTATGTAAGCTAACACTGATTGCACTAACACACTCTCTTTAAGAAGAACGCTAATGCGTACGTAAATGTTCTCTTTAGGAACACATCGCCACGTTGTACATGACTAACACTGAAAGTATCCAGTTCGCTTGGACGAACTAGAACTGAAACTTAGCATTAACAGCCAATGCAGGCTGTTGAACCTTAGCAAACAGCGTGAAAGAATATTATGAATATTGGCTGTATAATAGTACTGCAGTTGTTGGAATAACATTTCATAGCTCCAGTCGGGATATTGACTACGTTTAGTAAGTACATCAAATAAACAAACGATACAAAAGCAAATAACCTAACAACAACCTGACAGTGGCCGTTGTTACTGTTGTTGTTGTAGTTGTTGCTGCTGTTGTTTTGGGCCTTACCCATACCAGCAAAAAAAAGTAGGCCAAAACAAAAACAGCTATGAAAAGGAAGAAGAAAACGAATAGAGAGAAAAACAACCGTAATACTTAAAAGTAAATCAAGTTGGATGGAACGTTTGTTGTTCTACCGTTTCCGGTCTCGCTCCACACCAGTCTACGATACGTTCGTGATGTTGTGTGGGCCCTTTGACAATAAAAATGCCAACACTAACAACAACAGTATCAAAGGACGACCTTAACAAGCACTTAACACAACACTAGCAAAGAAATCGTTGCACCGGCACACAAATAAATGCCTTCGGTCCAACAATGCGGCCACGTAGAATGTCATGACTTACGAGTGAAAGATTTATTTATTATCTGTCCGTAAATTGTTACAAATACGTCCACCCTTCTTTGCTGGAGCCTCTTGTGGGCCAAAAGTTCAATTCCTAGGTGGCCGATGTTAGTAAATCAGTTTACATGTGCGAATGAACGCATTTGAATTGTCCGTAGTAGGATGAAGTCATTCATTCATGACTTTTTCACTGAAAATATTAGGGGCGAAAATTTAAAATTATGTGTGATGTACTTAATGTCTATTGTTGCCAGTAACAAAAAACAAAAAAATGGTGTGAGGAGCCGAAATGTTTTTAGTTGATGAATTTGTTGCATGTCTAGGTGCGAGTCACGCTTTTTTTCCCAAAAAGGTGCAGCTGTAATTCGCTGATTGAAAACAATTATAAAAAGGTTGTGTGAGAACAGAGGATCATGGAGTGTCCAATTCACACTACATACAGTCAGAGTATAAATTAAACGTACAAGGCTTATGGTCTTGTAGGGACTGACGACTTTTAGAGTTAATGTCAATATGTTGACGTAATAAAATTAGTTTAATATTACCAAACAGAAAACGTGTATTCTCCACTGAACTATTTTAATTATGACTGTCTAGATTAAAGAATTTTGATCTCATGTTTTAGATTCTCAATTTCGATTGTTCTCGACAACAAAAAACATTTCAACAAAAAATATTTCATCACGACATTATGATCAAAAAAGCAGGAAAATGACAACATAATGATGGGCAACATTTACACTCAGTGGTTAAACCTATTTTGAATACGGTGAATGCAATGGTGTTGACCGCTTTTCTATGTTTGCTCTTGTTTTCGAAATTTTTAACAGGGAAAACTATGGTACTGACGTTGGAATTTTCTTTCATTGTGAAATTTGGAATATGCGGCGTATACTTACTAGTTATGTCGATTTATTACGTATACTTTGTAATAAATGGTTCACATAATTTCATAATAATTTCGCTTTCAAATATTTCAAAAACAAAAGCTAATCTATGAACACGAGGATTACTTATAGGGTGCCCCGCTTGTTACCCAACTTAAATTTGCTAATCGTGTCAAAATTTTAAACTATTTAAAAATCAATGTAATGTAATTTTATTGGTTGATATTAGGCCATCATTTAAGCTGAATAAAAAGTGTATGAAATAATTGTCCATCCCTAGGGGGTGGTCCAACTCAATTTCTCTATGACAAAACTAAGTCTTTACCATAGCTTGGGAATTTCGATTAGAATTAGAAATCATTACGATTAGAGAAATAAAATAATCTAATCATCAGAATTGAATTTTGATAAAAATTTCAGATTACTAATTGATTTGATTTGAAATAATCAAAAGTCTAATCACAATTAGTGACGATTAGCATTTGTAATCAAATCTAATCAAAACTAATCCAAAAAATAATTGATTAGATTTCTTGATTATTTTTGATTAGATTTGATTAGATCAACTATTTTTAACTATTTTTGTGAAAAGAAAACATTTATTTATCACATTTGTTGCTATATTTACATAATGTAACAGTTTTTGAATATTCTTTTAGCACTCACTGCCGGCTCGCTATCCGAAACTATGTTCCGGATCACCTTCGTCGGTACATAATTTGGATCACATACATCATCGTCTGCGGAGAAGTCTTGGTCTTCGAAAATAATTGGATCCGTTACGACGAAGATTTTACTTTCAATATTAAGTAAACAAAAAAATTATACTTGTAGTTCCACAAAACACGTTGAAAATTGACATTAATAATAACACAACAACAAAGTGAACCAGCTGTGTCTAGTGTTTATTTAAAGAACAGGGTGCACCGTATGCAATTTTATGCAATTATCAAAAACTGATACATTATGTAAATATAGCAACAAATGTGATAAATAAATATTTCACAAAAATAGTAAAAAATAGTTGATCTAATCAAATCTAATCAAAAATAATCAAGAAATCTAATCAATTATTTTTTGGATTAGTTTTGATTAGATTTGATTTCAAATGCTAATCGTCACTAATTGTGATTAGATTTTTGATTATTTCTAATCTAATCAATTAATAATCGTCTAAAATGGCTAACTAATCATAATTAATCAATTTTTCAACACAATTAAAATTTCTAATCCAATTGCTAATCATTAGGATTTCTAATCATTATTCCCAAGCTATGGTCTTTACCAATGGTCATGTTCTATCTCTCATTCGTTAAAAATAAAACAAAATCTTCAATAAAATATGGAAATTTACAGTAAAGTTATTTCACTTACATAACCCACGCCTCGAGTTGATGGTATATTACCTTTGATGAGGATACAAATTAAACAACCTGAGGGAAATATAGCAATGTGTGCAGTTTAATCGGATACATCTTCGGTAAAGTTTATGGTAAAAACGACTTCTTCAACATCTTTAAATAACGGTCCTCATTGACAGTTACTGTTGTAGTAGCACGATTCGCATTTTACTCTGTGTATATGGATAACTTTTGAGTCGATTTTGTTAGCTTGATTGCTGTTTTATTACAAAGTTCCTGTTACTCTAGACCAAAAAGTTGGAGATAGCCAACTTTTACTTAACTTTTTGTCTCTTTTCAAAGCACTCTGTGAATAGCAAAATAAAATAGTCTAAGTATCTATGTTTCTTATTGTTTTAGTACATTTTCAATATCAGATATCTTTAATGAAATTTAGAGATATAAATTTTTGGTCTTAGAGCACCTCAAGTAAAATTTTTTCAGAGCAACATTTTTGTAAAGTTTGTGGAAAAAAACCCACTTAAAGGCCCTTTTCTGACTTTTCCTGATATTAGGACGAGATTTTACACAATAAAATACCCAATTAATTTTTATAGAAGACATCTGATATCGAAAATGCCATAAAAAACCATTTCGACCTAGAGGGGATCTATCCTCCTGGAATTTTATTCCGCTCCAGACAATAACATCCAGTTTTGTAACATGTCATAAAAATTAAAATGGTCGAAAAGAAGGACTATGACATTTCTTAAATTTTATACACAATTATCATATTATAATTTGTTAAGTTAACAAGATATTGGTTTTAAAAGTGGGATTGATTACACAGTACAAAATTTTTTAGGTCATTGATTTAGGACTCAATTTTGCGAACTGCAAGTGAAACTAGCCCCAAAAAGAAGAAGTTCTGCATCATTCGTTTTGTCAAGGTACATGCCATAATATATTAATATCGATTTGAAGTTAGTAAGTGTCGTATAGGGAAATTTGTCACGTTTTTGGCTCATTTGTTTGACATAACTCGAGAACCACTAGTCCGATTTAGCTGAAACCATGTTAAAAAAAAAATTAAGAATTACAATTCCTTTAATCTGTTCATATAACGTTTCCCTACATGAGCAACAGTTTCACTTTTCCATTCATCAAATTATTTTGAACTGGGTTCATTTTGAAGCAGTTACAATAAAACTGTTGTATATCGTGGCGTATGGTTTACGTGGAATATTACTTATGTTAATCATACGCCACCATATAACAATATAACAAAAGATCCTAAAACGTGATTATACGATATTTTCTAACTTTAAATCGATAGTAAATAACTTGACAAAACGAAAAATACAGAACTTCTTCTTTTTGGAGCAACTTTCACGTGCAGTTCTCAGAATTGCGTCCCAAAACCATGTGTTGTACTGTGATATGTTCCTGTTCATGTCATTATGTAAACTAATTAATTAGCTATCATTACAATGCACATTGGTCGGATCTGTGAAATATTTGGCCTTAATGTGAAGGAAACTTTTAATGGGCATACAACATGGTAATCAGGAGGTTTTTGGGGTCGCTAATTTCAAATCCAGAGTAAAGTTTTGAAAAAACAAAATAACAGAACAAAAAGCGATTTTTTTTTTGTTGTGCCTTAGGGTGTCTTTGGGGTTGCTAATTTCGAATATGGAGTAACATTTAAAAAGTCACTGATACAAATGGACGGACATGGCGCAATTTAACCGAAATTGTGCCTATGGGGATTTTCGGTGTTGAAATTTTGTAAAAACAAAGTGCGGACTGTGACGGACATTTTTTTTATTCACAAAATGCTATAATTCTACTGTTATTGTGCCTAAGGGTGTTTTTGGGGTCGATGATTTCGAATTCGGGGCCAAATTTTGAATAAAAAAAATGGCGGATACAAATTGGCGGACATTGTGTTCAGGTGAATTCCAGCTTTTTTGAAAATAATGTCCGCTATTCTGTATCCTCCATTTTGTTTTTTTTTTAAGTCTGACTCCGGATTCGAAATCAGCAAACTTAAAAGCCTCTTAGTGCTATGTTTCATTCATGCATATCAGAAGTCTCCTTAATTTTCGGACTAAATTTTTCAAAATTTTTTATCGAAAAAATGGTAAATTCAAAGGGCAAAATATGGAAAAATGGCAAAAAGTGTCAGTGTACCTTGGGTCATTTCGATAGAGAAAACATCAAATTTTAATGTAGTGATAAGGATTTGCTGATATTAGGCGAGTTAACATAAGTTAAAGTCTATGTTTCTTAGACATTTTTAAATTATGTAAAATTTTGAGCTTCTTATAAAATCTCCAATATTATTGAAACAAAAACTTTCTATTGTATTACATAATTAAATAACAATATTTGACCATTTCAATTTACAAAAAAAAAAATAAATAAATTTTAATTGTTCAAATCTTTATAACTCACTATATTTTGCCATAGTATTTTTTATGACGAATACCCAAAACATAAACATAAATGTTAATTATCACATTAACAAAAATTTTGTTTTTTCTTCTTATTCGGAGTGCTTACTTTATATATAAACAATATATGAATTTTGGCCCGTGAATTTAGATATGCAACCAATGTGAAATGTTTGAATTCAATTAGAATTGGATTTTTACCAAATTGGTGTAATTAGTAATAATTTAAATAAATTAATTTCTATGAAATGGTTATCAAAAACACAATTTTAATTACATTTAATCAAAACAAATGTTAGTAAGACTAGTTGAAACGATTTCATATCGAAAACAAATTTAGTGTTTTTTTACAACAAAATGTTTACATTAAACAGACACCACTATATGCAGCTAACCATGGCAATATTAAATAAAAATTTTAATTCTCTAATGTAATTCTCGTGAAATGAAGTTATAAGTATATTAACACTATGGCGTTAACACATATTGAAAGAAAGAAAGAAACGGCCCTTAACAGACATACCTATGTAATATTTTCATGAAAACACATAATTTGGGTCAAAATGCTACAATGCAATTATTATATTATATAACAAAAATTAAAGTCATTACATATTGGTTTGCAACAGCAAATTTTCCCATTATTGTAGTAGTCTTATACCTCATTCATGGGGTGTAAATTAGGTTTTTTTATTGTTGTTTTTTGCTTTATATGGGTCACGCCTAAAAGCAACTGAAGGTACACTCATTGTGGTTATTCCACAGAGTATTATTCCTGCCCCTAAGCCACCTAATTGAAAAACAATCACCATTAAATCCCATCTCAAAATAACTTTCCATTTTATTCTTTGGTTTCGTCCTCCTATTACTTTCTTTCACTCTGTTTCACTCTTTCTTCTTACAGGACAATTATAATGTGTTGCACATTGCAGCGATGTATTCGCGTGAGGATGTCGTAAAACTGTTGCTAAACAAACGTGGCGTGGATCCTTTCTCCACTGGTGGGGTAAGTGCCAATATATACCAATACACACACACACTCACACTTAAGTAAGTAGTTTACCATCACCGAGGGAGATTTCCCGCCTAAATGGAAAGCAAGAACAAAAAAAAAATCATAGGGAGAAACCCAAGAGAGACGTCATCTAAATTTCGTGTTGGCTTTATGTTTTTTTTACTAGAAATTCTTTTTCAAGAGAAGAAAACTTTTTAGAAATTCCTGCGTGTCGTTAGGCAAAGGTCAAGCGGCAAAATTCAAATTAGTGCAACATGCCGTTGCAACTATTTTCTTCAGCAAATGTTCTTTGTGCTCTTGTGCCATTAGGTTTAATGGTATTAATAACTTTTTTCTTTATTGTTGTTGGCTAGAATTGTGGTTGGTTGTTGCATAAGGGTCATGTTCAACAAGACGCATGCCGCACACCTCAACGCACCTGTGTTGTGTGACCACATACCATTAGATGACTAGTGGAAAATTGAGTGGAGTGTAGCATGTCGCCAACGCCAAGTTCAACTCAATTAATTGTAACAAGGTCACTTTGGCCACAGCGAAGTTCTGTGATTTACATTTTGCATTCCTTGTAATTTAAAATTAGTTTAGAAAAGATTAGGGCGCAACACAAAATCACGAGAAATGCTTTTCTTATCAAGCATCGCATGCAATGTATGTAGCCCGGGCATAATATCAGTCACTATTGTTGCCAGTTGATAGCTCAACATAAATTTGCAATACCCAATCGACAGCGTAACGAAATTTCTGCACCAAAACACGACGAGGACATTCCACTTTTGGTCATGAATTTCCGAGAGTATGGGGAACAAATCACGAAGAGCGGGGAGTGAGCACAGTTGGCACCAGTTAATAACTTCTGTTACCCTACACACATATATACAGATTAACTACATTAATTTACTTGCTCATTCTCAGTTTTTGTCATACAACGACGTTAACTCCATTTCAAGGCAGCTTTGTTTTGCGTAGTCGCCACTATACTCTCCCAACACTTTTGGATGATTGCGCACATTAAAGTGAGCCACACATTAGGCCAGCATGAAAAGCTATTTATAATGTGTCCTCTGGTTCATCAAGCAGCGATTTTGATGACCAAAATTTGTTGTCAGCATGACAGTAACGCAAACATTAGTCATGTACAAAAGTAACCGAATGTTATGCGAAACCACCAGTCAACACATAATTTCAAAGGAAGCGGACGTGTTCGGAGTGAAACAAAAATAAAAAATAGAACGCAAACAATTTACAAATTTAAAGTAAAAAGTGTGTTTAAAATATAAAAGATAAGCCAAACACAGCCCTATGACTTTTTAAGTGATCCTGCGCAATAAACTATCAACTGATTCGTGTCATAAAAATCATATAGAAGAAGTTGTGGGCATAAATAAAAAAATTTTCCTGCAAAGTAAAATTTTGACACTAACGTGGTGAGTTTGATCAATGGTCACATATTTTTTAGGCCCAGTATCAAGTATAAGTTATGACATTTTGAATAAAACTGACTATGGTATTAAACATTATTCCATACAAAATTAATTTTAAACGAAACGCACAAATTTTTTTAAGGGAATCAAAACATACAATAATAAATAAGTAGAAAATTTAAAAAAAAAAAACAATTAAAATAATTTGATAGATAACCAAGTCAGTTTTCCAAATGTCAAGATTAATAGTAGCCACTGGGGCTATTGATTTATTCTTTAATTGAAATCACCATATAGGCTAAAAATTTTACTTTGCTGGGCAATTTTCAGTCATTCCGCCCACAGCCTAGCTAATGATTCATTAGCCCAAAAAGAACTTTAATTTCTACACAGATACCTCGACTTTAGGGGTATGGATGGTTACTGTCACTTATTGATTGACGTAATAAAACCGCATTTAATTAGAATGACATTGAGTGAAATAATATTTCTATACAAGCCGTTGTGTTAAAAATATAAGTTGAATGAAATAACTTCTTGGACATATAATTTTTGTAACTGTACGATCAAATTGATTAAATTTGGATTTAAATTCTGTCACTGACATCAACATTTCCTGATCGGCGGTGTTGTATATCAGCAGCAACCTCTGAGTAGTAAGTAAATCGGAATTTCTTCTCCATAAGGAACTTAGGCTTAATTACGATATTATTATTAGTTTAAAACGAATTTGCTATTAATTATAAAAGAACAAATGTATATGATGTATTTGACATTAAGTGATTAGTAGATTTCCCTGAGCGATTTTCAAGATACGTTATTGTAGTAATGTCTTAAAATGCAATCGGATCACTTAAAAAAGTGCATTATAGATAATATTCAGATCACCTAGACGTCCTTTCCGATAAATCTTGAATATATGTTGTTTAGCTATCAGGGTATCGTTGACAAGCCATTGTTGAAAAATAACCGATTAAAGTAAGAATTATCGTCCCTTTCGATTGTTCAGTGGTCATTTGCAAGATAGGCAATGTTGATGATTGCTTAACACTGTGGCTCAGCTGAAACTATTGCCTACTACGAGTATAATTTCTTAAAAACATGTTGATCTCAATTTTCTCTCGACGACGATAAAATATTGTTTCAAATTTGAAAGTAAATTTCGTTTTGAACCGGAGGATATTACAATACCTTTGAACATCTGTAACATAACTCTCGCACTATCGCTAACAATTATATAAGTTAATGCGGTTAAATGATTGTGAATGAAAACCAATTATCTTCACTACAGGTTTATCGAAAACGCTTTTCTACGGCGTAATGTACACAACTTTAATAGTTCAGTGCAAGAATGTGTAGCGTACATCACTTATCAAAGGTCCCAACGGCGATCTTCTTAACTTGTTGACATTCATAATCTAAAATAGAAAATCTACCCGAATTTCCAAACAACAATTTCTGTTACGTGCCAAAACTACACAGAGCGTCACAAGCATACATACATATGTAAACTCTGTGCGTCGGATGAATGAAAGCGAGCGTCACATTGCTACATACATATCCATGCACCAGACAGTCGCTATATTACATACAAAGTTAGCTAGAAATGAAACTGCTATGAAGTTAACCAAACTATCGAATAGCCAAAGAAATTTCTACTCCTGATCGCTGATGTGCTACCAGTAGTAGTAACCTGTAGGCGTAAGCTTTAGCTTAGAACGACAACAGTTATTGCACTGCGCATTGCAGTGGGATGGTATTGTGAAAACATGTCAATCCTTTAGATATTGAAAACTATTATAATTAGTTTTATAATAAAAATAACAAGTGAATGGTAAGAGCTTTGGAAATAATGGTTTATTGAGCTTAGGCCAATGCAAACTCTTCAGTTGCATTTGAGATTTAGTAGAAATCATAACTGAAAACCCAATAGCAAATACTTATTCAAATAATTCATACTTAAACACATTATACATTTATCTATCTACAGTCCCGCTCTCAGACTGCTGTACACTTGGTGTCGAGTCGTCAAACAGGTACAGCAACAAATATCCTCAGAGCCCTTCTTGCAGCTGCCGGGAAGGATATACGGTTAAAAGCAGACGGAGTAAGTAATCGTATTAGTGGCCACTAATTACACAAAAGCGAACCAATAGCATCGCTATCATAAAGAACGAACGAACGAATCAACGACAAGAAAAATGTTTGGAATCTAAATTACAATTGGACTGGCTGAGGTTGTGATTCAACCCCAGTTCGGTTTGCAAGACAATAAAATAATAAAAGACTGAACAATACGGAAAAATTGATTGATAGAGTTGGAGTATAACGGTGTCAGACGGTACCAACGTAAACAGACATTCAACCCTTCATTGTGTTGAATAGGCTCTCATGCCGCTACACCCCAACAAATAGACAGGCAGGCAACGAGACACAGGTAGACAGACAGACACACTCGCTTTTCTAATAGTAATCGTATACAAAACTAAGTAATTTGACTACGAACACTATGAACAAAGTAATCGGTACAAATACAGCTTCGTCGACAAGAGACTGTCACACACATATGTATGACTACACAGCCACAAAGGGAAAAATGGATACGACCAGGGCCGTGGATTCCAAGCATTACCATGAATTGAAGTTATTGTGTTAGTGGGTGCTTTGTGCTTCCTAATTAAAAATTTCACTTTGGTTTAATATTTTCGCTTTTTATTTTTCAGAGAGGCAAAGTTCCGTTGCTCCTTTCGGTTGAGGCCGGCAATCAGTCGATGGTGAGAGAATTGCTGTCAGCTCAGACGGCAGAACAACTTAAGGTATGTATATAAATAACATGTTTTATTTGATTTACTTCTTAAAAGAACAATTGTTAATTTTGGTACCTGAGACCGTTATGGTTTGGGACCACTGATATGTAATAGGTTTATAGAACTATTTTTCTATGTAAATTTAATTTTGATTAAAGGCTTTTAATAAATGTTTATAAATACGGCCATTAGGTTGTATTTTAAACATATTTGCCAAGCATAAAAAAGTTTATTATACAAGATGTTTAGGTCAGAAAGAGCATTATCAACCTCAAAGTTCTAAATCTTGCAAGAATTTTTTAGGAAAAATTTTAGTTTCGACATGCTGGACCAATTTCTGAAATTATTGAAATACAAAAAGGGTTGTAAAACATTATAATAGATAATATTGTAGTGTTTTTTTTTAGATGTTAGGAACAATATTTTTTTTTTATTTATTTAAGTTTTCGCTTTAATACGTTTCTGTGCTTAAGCCAGGTTTTATTAATTTGAGATATAACTAATTTATATTGCAGTCAACATGAGTAATTTCGCGTGTGTAAAAGACTTCGAGGAACTTTCAAAGTCTTAAATTCTTCACGATACGTCCATAGAAAATTATGACAGTTACCATTTATTCTCTTAACCAAAAACGAGCTGTTTTTCAACGAGTAAATATTTAACGCGTCCACATAGATTTTCGTTGAACTTTGCCATAATCACTTCCGTTAAGTATAATAGATATGGCTTAAGGTTCGCATATTTGCAATGGAATATCTCATCCCCTTCTCATTCCCAATTTAGTCAGTTGTATATGCACATTTGAGTTCCTTCAAAGTATTTGAGTTCAACTTGAAGAGCGTTAAATGGTTAATGACACATAAGGCATAACAATGCTTCCATGGTCTACAGGACTTCATTGAATGTCATACTCAAGTAACAAACTTTTATTGAGGCACAATTATTGCAAACAAAATTGCACGAGAAGGGTCGATTTTGCGTGTTTATGTTCATGAGCCTCAGTGGCATTTCTTATAAGCAACTTATACACTGAGAGAATAACGGTCAAGATGTCGTTTTAAACGAGAGCAAAATTTGAAAAAAGTTTAATTGTTGTGACTAAAAGTTGTAGTTTTATCAAAATTATGGTTCTAAGGTATGAAAAAAGATTTTTATAATCCATATATGAAGCTACAATATATTTTAATTATGTGAATGAAATGGCCATTGCAAATTGCGAGCACTACAATTTACACACTTACGAAAACCCAATTAATTTCCGTTTCCGTAGTTTTGATTAGAACAACATTGTGCTGAAAAGTTGTCAAAACAAGTCTAATCAACAGTACATTAACATCATAGTTCCAAATCGAAACGCCAGCATTTGAAATACATAACAAAATTGTTACCAGCATTGAGAATGTTGGTTAAAGGTCATCGTTATCCAACGAAATGTCCCCTTTAAGCTGCAACAAATACCTATAGAGATTTTCTCTCAGTGCGTATTAAGGAAAATCACGCAAGTTCCAATCGAAAGACAATGATTATTGCACAAAACAGACGTGTTGGCAACAATTCATTTGTATTTAAAATAAATGTGTGTTTGCGAGTGTCTGTGTGAGAATGATTGCGAATTTTCGCTATAATGGCGCAGACATGTCAAAATAATTAAACTTTCTTCAAAGATTTGTACACAATATACACCGGTTGCTTGAGCCGGCTCAGTGGCCAACTTAGTCAAGTAACTTATGTTGGCTGGGAAAAATAGGTCAAAAACTTTGTAATTTCTGAATGAATGGCAAGTTGTGCACATTGCACGCATGACCTCTCTTCACTGATTGCCTCGCTACCTTCGGGCTACCTATGCCTTTTGGTAAGCCAAAACGCATGCTTGGATTTTGTAATGTGCACTAACAGCGACTGATTTGCATTTGCGGGTCATGTTAACTTTGACCTCCAGCATAAAATTTGTTATAAAGTTGCCTTTGTAGGGAGTAATTTCGGTTTTGCATGCTTGGGTTCTAATCGGTGATGTTCGCTTTCTATTGAAGGCAACGGCAGCTAATGGAGACACGGCCTTGCATTTGGCTGCCAGACGGCGCGACGTCGACATGGTGCGTATACTGGTCGACTATGGTACTAATGTGGATACGCAAAATGGAGAAGGCAAAACTCCCCTGCACATAGCGGCGGCCGAGGGCGATGAGGCCCTGTTAAAGTACTTCTATGGTGTGAGGGCATCGGCTTCAATAGCCGACAATCAAGGTAAGTCCGCAGGTAGTTAAATGTCTAAGACTCAATACTTAGAATGTGTCTCTTCCATCTTACAGATCGTACACCGATGCATTTGGCAGCCGAAAATGGCCACGCCCATGTTATCGAGATATTGGCGGATAAATTCAAGGCGAGTATTTTCGAGCGGACGAAAGATGGCAGCACTCTCATGCACATCGCGTCGCTAAATGGTCATGCAGAATGTGCGACGATGCTATTCAAGAAGGGAGTCTACCTTCACATGCCGAACAAGGACGGGGCTCGGAGTATACACACCGCAGCAGCCTATGGCCACACAGGAATCATTAACACGCTGCTGCAGAAAGGGGAGAAAGTCGACGTGACAACTAATGTGGGTATCGTAGAAGCTCACCCCAGAGCATTTTATTGATGTAGTTTGTTTGTTTTTGGCTACAGGATAACTTTACGGCATTGCACATAGCGGTTGAATCGGCAAAACCGGCCGTCGTTGAGACGCTGCTGGGGTTTGGTGCCGATGTGCATGTCCGAGGCGGAAAACTTCATGAGACCCCTCTGCATATAGCCGCACGAGTTAAGGATGGGGATCGTTGTGCATTGATGCTCCTTAAGTCCGGTGCTAGTCCCAATTTAACTACCGATGATGGCCTGACGCCGGTGCATGTTGCCGCCCGTCATGGCAATCTGGCCACGCTGATGCAGCTCCTCGAAGATGGTGGAGATCCGCTCTACAAGTCCAATGTAAATTTCGCTGAATTTGTGTTGCTGTCAGATTTATGTACATATTATTTTGTGTGTTTCAGACCGGTGAAACTCCGCTGCACATGGCCTGCCGTGCGTGTCATCCCGAGATTGTTAAGCATCTAATAGAGATGGTAAAAGAGAAACATGGGCCGGACAAAGCCACTACTTACATAAACTCGGTGAATGACGACGGTGCCACAGCCTTGCACTACACATGCCAAATTACAAAGGAGGAAGTAAAAATCCCGGAGTCTGACAAGGAGATCGTCAGTATGCTTCTGGACAACGGGGCGGACGTAGCTCTGCAGACGAAGAATGCCCTGGAGACGGCGTTCCACTATTGTGCCATGGCTGGAAACAATGATGTCCTGATGGAGATGATTGCCCACATGAATCCGACAGACATTCAAAAGGCTATGAACCGCCAGTCGTCGGTGGGCTGGACCCCGTTGCTTATAGCCTGCCATCGAGGGCACATGGAACTGGTCAACAACCTTTTAGCGAATCATGCCAGAGTTGATGTATTCGACACCGAGGGCCGATCCGCACTGCACTTAGCCGCAGAGCGTGGCTATCTGCATGTCTGCGATGCCCTGCTAACGAACAAAGCCTTCATAAATTCCAAGTCACGCGTTGGTCGAACGGCGCTACATCTGGCCGCGATGAATGGCTTCACCCATCTAGTGAAGTTTCTCATCAAGGATCACAATGCTGTTATCGACATCCTGACTTTGCGTAAGCAAACGCCGCTTCATCTGGCCGCGGCCAGCGGGCAGATGGAGGTATGTCAGCTCCTGCTAGAACTCGGAGCTAACATAGACGCGACCGACGATTTGGGCCAGAAGCCCATTCACGTCGCCGCGCAGAACAACTACTCAGAAGTGGCCAAATTATTCTTGCAACAACATCCGTCGCTGGTAAATGCTACCAGCAAGGATGGCAACACCTGCGCCCACATTGCAGCCATGCAGGGTTCCGTTAAGGTTATTGAGGAACTGATGAAGTTCGATCGGTCTGGCGTGATATCTGCTAGAAATAAATTGACTGATGCCACGCCTCTACAACTGGCTGCCGAAGGCGGTCACGCCGACGTGGTGAAGGCGTTGGTTCGCGCTGGAGCTTCCTGTACGGAGGAAAACAAGGCTGGATTTACCGCTGTGCATCTCGCCGCGCAGAATGGCCACGGTCAGGTATTGGACGTACTAAAGAGTACAAATTCTTTGAGGATCACCAGCAAGAAATTGGGACTGACACCGTTGCATGTGGCAGCCTACTACGGACAAGCCGACACGGTGCGTGAACTACTCACGAGTGTGCCAGCCACAGTGAAATCGGAAACACCGACCGGCCAGAGTTTGTTCGGGGAGTTGGGAACAGAGTCTGGAATGACTCCACTTCATTTGGCAGCATATTCTGGCAATGAAAATGTAGTGCGACTTTTGCTGAACTCTGCAGGTGTTCAAGTGGATGCAGCAACCACAGAGAATGTACGTATTTTTGACCGCATCATAATCTTTCCTAATTAATGGTTCCAATGTTATTCTAGGGCTACAACCCACTTCATTTGGCGTGCTTCGGTGGTCACATGTCAGTGGTCGGTTTGCTTTTGAGTCGCTCAGCTGAACTCCTCCAGTCGACCGATCGGCACGGACGCACCGGTCTTCACATAGCGTCCATGCATGGTCACTTTCAGATGGTGGAGATTCTTCTGGGTCAGGGCGCAGAAATAAACGCAACCGATAAGAATGGTTGGACGCCACTGCATTGTGCTGCCAAAGCCGGCCACTTGGAGGTGGTTAAACTCCTTTGCGAAGCGGGAGCATCACCGAAGTCGGAGACCAACTATGGTTGCGCTCCCATCTGGTTCGCTGCGTCCGAGGGCCACAACGACGTGCTGCGCTATCTCATGAATAAGGAGCACGACACGTACGGATTGATGGAAGACAAGAGATTTGTGTACAACCTTATGGTCGTCTCGAAGAATCATAACAACAAGCCAATACAAGAATTTGTTCTAGTTTCACCCGCACCAGTGGACACGGCCGCAAAACTATCAAATATTTATATAAATTTATCAACAAAGGTGAGTAGCACAACATAGATAGTTCCATGCCCCAGGACGATTGTAAAGTACAGAACAAAGAATGAAACAATTCTTTAAATGTCTCCATAAAATTTAAGTCTGACAACGTTCTGTATGCTTGTATATAATATAGAATGGTTAGAATCGTTTACTGCGCATTGTTACAGCGTTACACTACATTAAACTGAGCTACAGGCCATATCGTTGTGTTGGTATAAATATAGAATCTCTCCTTTATCTCATTCATGGGATGCAAAGGGAAAATACATTTTTATTAAGTTGATGATCCAGCGAAGGTAATGCCTCTTTTATATGGCAGACTATTGTGCAGTTCGTGTTGGCAAAGCTAATAAGGCCGATAAACAATGAAGATCACATTGTTGCTTTTTTCACACAGACTCCACTTTTACAAAATCTCTCTTAACACATGTGGCAACATAACGTTACGAAAGTTTAATTTCAGACGTACATAAAAATTCTTTACTTGTAATGCACATGCCATTAACCTATGATCGCTTACATGCAAGCAAGATTTAAATATATAAAAAAAGATAAGACACTCCAATACAAATTTTGCAAAGTAAATGATATAATCGTTAGTAGAAATTAATTAAAAATGAAAGCACGTTTACGACAATGTTTAAACTTGAAATAATGACTTGTGTTGTTATATGTGTAACTATTTAAGAGGTTGCGATAATTGCTTATGTCGAGCATGCAAAGTTGACTTTCTAATTCAATGAAAAACGGATTTATGAACTACAAAGCACTATTTTCGTTTCTTAAAAAAAATTAGCTTTAAACATTTTTTTTACTTTTAAAATAGTACTTGCTTGAGGTCATTTCATAATATTCCTGATGATTGATGATACCAACTAAATACAAAAACATCACAAACAAACTAAAATAATATGATCGGCAAATTTAACATAAACACAACAAACTTCTGAAATTTATTAATATATTCCGAATGAATATAGCTGCATTTAGGCACTTATCGTAATACAAGAAAGTCACGTAATACTTTTAATTTCAAACAATGAGGAATCTGTAACATTACTTGCAAACTTAGCCCAATTTAAATTTGGTCGCATTCGCATTTGATTCGGTTAGGCCCCTACACCGCACAGCCACTTGCAAATGTGAATACAACTTCAAAGGAGTATATTAATGGTCACATGTTAAACCTTTTCACAGGAAAAAGAACGCGCTAAGGACCTGGTAGCTGCTGGAAAACAGTGTGAAGCCATGGCCACAGAACTTTTGGCATTAGCCGCTGGATCCGACTCGGCGGGCAAAATTTTACAGGCTACTGATAAAAGAAACGTCGAGTTTCTCGACGTTTTGATAGAAAACGAACAAAAGGAAGTTATAGCGCACACAGTGGTGCAACGATATTTGCAGGTAATGTTCGAAAGTTTTTGATGCAGCCGCTTAATAACTCTTCCCGATTTTAGGAACTGTGGCGAGGCTCCCTAACATGGGCGTCGTGGAAAATTCTACTCCTGCTGGTTGCTTTTATCGTTTGCCCACCTGTTTGGATCGGCTTCACCTTTCCCATGGGACACAAATTCAACAAAGTGCCGATTATCAAGTTCATGTCATACCTAACCTCTCACATATATCTTATGATTCATCTCAGCATTGTGGGCATTACGCCCATCTATCCAGTGTTGCGTCTCAGTCTGGTCCCCTACTGGTACGAAATAGGTTTGCTCATTTGGTTGAGTGGACTGCTTTTGTTCGAGTTGACGAATCCATCCGACAAATCGGGATTGGGATCAATCAAGTTGATGGTGTTGCTGCTGGGCATGGCTGGTGTGGGTGTCCATGTCACCGCTTTCTGCTTCGTCTCGAAGGAGTACTGGCCGACGCTTATCTACTGCCGCAACCAGTGCTTTGCTCTGGCCTTCCTGTTGGCCTGTGTACAGATACTAGATTTTCTCTCGTTTCATCATCTTTTCGGGCCGTGGGCTATCATTATCGGCGATCTGCTAAAAGATCTGGCCAGATTTCTTGCGGTCTTGGCCATTTTTGTCTTTGGCTTCTCCATGCACATTGTGGCTCTCAACCAGTCCTTTGCCAATTTCACGCCAGAAGAGCTGCGGTCTTTCGAGAAGAAGAATCGCAATCGCGGATATTTCAGTGACGGTAAGTTTCATGTTTTCTTAAACATTTTAACATTCTCAATATTTGACACTCTCATGACGACTCAATGTTGTTTGTGGAGGTAACACTTGCCACGTACTTGATGTGTTTATAAAAAAAACCGAAACCCAACTTGATAAGTATCTGTCCATTGTATGGATCACTATAGTCGCAAACATGAGTGTACAAGATGTGGGTGCATGCCGAACGATTACAGACGCTGACCAACCAACCAAAAGCAAACTATTAAAGTATCATCTGTGTGTGTGTGTTTGTTGTTGTACTTAGTCCTCTAGATGCAACCACTTGTCACTTGAGACACTAACAGACATCTATTCCCAAATTTCCCTATGCAGATGACATGCCAACACCCCGTCCACCGCCACCGGAAAATTACCTTGACTCTAGTCGTAGTATGCTAAGCGAATTTCGCCGTAAGCATAAAGATGATCGTAAGTTAAAACTCCGTTGCCAGCTGAAGGCAACGAGCCTTTTTACTTTGTCGTAATTCAATGTGAATGATTTGTTAACGCCTTCAGTGTTGTGTGTCTTTTAACAGTTACAGTTTATTTATCCAATTGTCACTGCTCTTTTTGGCGGGATCTAGTCCGAAGCTTGCTACGGGCCTCCGAGGGCTATGGCATGTTGGCTCCCTATTAATTTCTGCGGTCCCTTTTGATTAAATGTTCTCTCTTTTGTTTGTTTATTTTGTGTGCAATCCTTGATGTTGTGGAAAAGTGTTGTTTCTGTACGAACGGGCATTTGTACTGGATTTTTGTTTCTTTTTTTTTGCATTCGGACGGGACAGAAAGTTTCGAAGAAGGTTGACGGGGATGACAGTTGAATTTTCTAACTTTTCTCTTCCTAAATTTAAAATTACATCCGTTAACCCTTGAAATTCTGAAATATTTTTTTCCGGCATGTTCTATATTATCTACAAGCTTCAAACTAATGCACTTTTCTTTCATGTTTATTTCAATGCTCGCACTTTATTATGATTTTAGATTTATGACGAAGGAGGAAATCCATCCGGCGACTTTGTTCGGACACAGAGAAGGCTTATGACTAATACTGAGTAAGACAGGTGTAATCATCAAGGGAATTCTACGACAAACTGATATAGATCGTAATGGGGTGACCATAGTCAACAGCATCCATATTTAAGCTTTTCCCTTCGGTTGATTTATTTGATATGTTTTTGTTTTCCAATCAATAATAACTCTGCATGTTCTAGATCCACTTTTCTCTTTCGAAATTATCTTAAGTTTAATTTATTTACAAATTGATGTCGTAAAGAAACTGATAACAAATAACGCATGTTGATGTTCAATAGCAGAAATCAAATAAAAAAGAAACAAAAATATTTATGTATATGTATGTCTGTACCATGTTTGTTTTACCAACAAAAAACATATAAGAATATCTAAAGAAATAATCCAACATTCCGGCTTATGACGCTTTCCACACATTCAAAAGAGCACAAAAAACTTAAACAAATCCAATCCAAAAGCAAAGCCAAGGTATAGCACAAACTGATGTTTTTTCCTACCAAAACCGAAAAAGCCTTTTTGAATCAAAATGTCTTAAGCTAAACATCTAACGAATTTCCCTCCTCCATCTCGATTCCTACTGCGATCGTCTCGCTACGCGAAACGCTTCGTGCGACACACACAATGACAATATCGTACAATCGCAAACACAGGACCCATGACGCCATTCTTGGCTTTCGAGCGATTGTTCTTTGCCGTGTTCGGTCAAACGACGGCTTTGGACATTAATCCCATGAGGCACTTGCGCCCCGAGTGGACCGAGGTCCTGTTCAAGTTCGTCTTTGGCATCTATCTTCTCGTGTCTGTGGTTGTTCTTATAAATCTACTGATAGCCATGATGTCGGATACTTATCAACGTATTCAGGTTGGTATTGATAAAACTAATGCAATTTTTTCTTTTGGTATTTTTCTATCTCCCCTTCACGACCCATCCGTTGTCAATCCGAATGGACATCGCCATCACCGCCGTCATACCACCAACTCCGTCTCGCCGTCACCGAATCGCGAATGGACATCGTCGTTGCGACCGACACCTATTGGCTCTCTATGTGTTGGGTGTGCAAATGGCTGTGTGTGGGCGTTGAGTATGTTTTTATTTGTTCAATACGATATGATTTCCGTTATCATTTATGTGCGTATGTGTGTGTGTGTGTACTGTGTCCTCGCATAACACGAACGTGTGGCTGTGAATGGATGTGGTGTCGTGGACGACAACGTTACGAACGAACGCATGGACGTGGACACGGACACAGTGCGCATGCATCCGATCAATTCTTTTGAGTTATTATTCTTTGCCGTGTTTGGTCAGACGACGACCGAACAGACACAAGTTGACAAAATCAAAAATCTAGCTACGCCCACTCAACCCTACTGGGTGGAGTACCTGTTTAAAATAGTGTTTGGCGTCTATATGTTGGTGTCGGTGGTGGTGCTGATAAATCTCCTCATTGCTATGATGTCCGATACGTACCAGCGGATTCAGGTAGTATTTCATAACGACTTCCATCAATCATCATCATTAACTGTACATTGACAACTATCGTCTATCATATAACATCAATGAATCTCTAACAATCTCTTCACCGCCTGGATGAAGTTGTACAAAGTTCTATTGCAGCTAAGTTAAAGAATGTCTGTTAGTATCTCTCGCTCTCTCTATGTGTCGCTCCTCTCCTCAGTAGATCTGTGTAGTTCCATCTACTGCCCAGACTTGCATCTTTGGTGTACTCTCAATATTTGCAAGGATTTTACAGAACTTGAATGAAAATCCTTAAGATACAATCGCTTGTATCTTGAAGATGAATTCCTTTTTTATTACAGCATTGCTAAACGGCGCATATGTGTTAGTTAGCGTTATTAAAAGTTCCCTATTATTACATACGTAGATGAAAACATTTATCAATCAAGCTTTCATAAGTGTTTATGTGTCAGAATCGGTGAACATTGGTCAGAGAATGGTGAAGTACGAGGATACGTATCATTGACTAGCTCATGGTTACAGTATGTGGAGTGGCGTAACCAAACGAGCTGTCTGATGAAAAATCTTTGTGCTGAATTATCCTCTGTATTGATAGTAAAAACAAAAAGCTTTTGCCTTTACAAAGCTTTAGTTGACAAAGCTTTTGTGATTGTCCTTAACGAATTAAGAAAGTCATTTAATTTTATTAATAATTTTGTATTTATATGTGTGTATGTCTTAAGCTGTCGCATGCTACAACTATTTGCATGATATTATAAAACTAAAAAATTATAAACTTTATTATATGTTTCAACGAAATATTCTAATATTGCCAGAGTTTCCATTTCGTCGTACCAGGAATTTGGCGTTTATTTTGTATAAATATACCTATGATTTTTATTTCCTTTAGAATATAAATATTTTTATAAAGGTTCTGTATGTAGGCTAAGATAATATACGTCTTGGAATGAGGATCAAGATTAATACTAAAGAATATTAGTTGTCATCTGAAATAAAATTCCATCCAAATGTCTAAAAAATTCAAGATTTAATTCAAGTTTTTATTAACAAGCGAGCAAAAAGTTGCACATTTTTTAAATTGTTTTAATTTTTTGGGTTAGATTAGCATAGTTTGGTCTGAAATCATAATATCTATTGAGATCAAAATTTGTGTTGTCATTGCAAATATAGTTAACACTTCAAGAGCTGTAAGTTATGAAGCAAAACCAATAACTAAGATATAAAAATCTTTATTGCCAAATCTTACTAAAATCAGGAAGCGTCCCTTTTTTTGACTAAATTATTTAAATGTACTAATTTTGTATTTAATAGCAAGTTTTACTCATATAATTGGGAGAACGGAAAATTTGGCGATATTAGAATATTTCGTATTACTTTTAAGTTACAGCGCTGGAGGAACGCCATTACTTTACAGCTTTAATTGGTATCATACTCTACATGTTATACGTTTCTCCTTCCTATCTCATTTCATTTGTCACGGAATGCGAAATACGTCATTTTCTCTCCATTGAAATAAACATCGAACATCAAATGAAAACGTAATATTCGCTAAATAGGCCCAATCGGACATTGAATGGAAATTCGGTCTGTCAAAGCTTATACGCAACATGCATCGCACAACAACAGCGCCATCTCCGCTTAATTTAGTTACCACCTGGTTTATGTGGATCGTTGAGAAGGTCAAGGTAAACGAAACAGTATATTCCCATAGTCACCCTCAGTTGAATTTCTCAAAAACAACTAAACGAACTGCTCAAAAATTCTCCGAACTGGTTTATACCACACAAGGAACGCGACCTTTTCCCCAATTCATTTAAAGCAATATGGCAACACCCCAATTTGATTACTTTCACCATCCAAACACCGCACCCGAATCTATGACTGCACTTGAAATGCACATAAATGTTTGCCACCACGTCCTAAATGTTTTATAATTTCAAGTTTCTGCACTCGAATTGTTCCTTGTCCCTCGTCCTCTCTCTACCTCTTTGTCTCTCGCACCAATCGCTGTGTCTGTCTTTATATTTCAACTCATTTGTGTTTGTTGTCTGTTGTCTCTTGTCTCGCTCTTGCGTTGAAATTTAAAAATCACGAAAATGTAGGCTCGCATGAAGAAAAAGAAGCGTCCAAGTCTGGTACAGATGATGGGAATACGCCAGGCTAGTCCACGCACAAAAGCCGGTGCCAAATGGCTTTCGAAGATCAAGAAAGGTAGGCAATGTATGTGTCGCTGCAATGCCCTAGAGTTCCCTCTTTCAATTTTATTTGAAACGAGAGGAGCTTAACATTGAACAAAGTTTTGCAGCTACCTGAAGCCACCTCCACCATTGAATGACAGACGTTAATAAATAAGATTTGAATAAAATTAAACAATGCAATGTATAATAAATGTATAACCATGATTCTATAGAAGTAATTGCTCTATTTTTGTAAAGAATGTATGAGTATGAGATATATAAGATTTTTATTAAATTTTTTTATTGTAACCTTAAACCAGAATGTCGGCAATAGTAATATAGCAGACATAATATATCACACGATTCCTTTAACTAAAATTAACCGACTGTCAACATGTCTAGCAGATGGTGGAGGATGTATTCAATATTCGGTCTAACTGGATACATTCCTTACAATGGAAATAATAAACAATTGGCTTTTACTAGTTACAGCTAGCTCAAAATTTTCATGTTCAGGATTGTAGGACGACAATGAAATTTCTCTTTTACTCCTCCAGATTCGATGGCCTTGTCGGTGGTTCATCTTTCGCCGCTGGGGTCACAAACTAGTTTTTCGGCTGCCAATCAAAATCGTATCGAAAATGTGGCCGACTGGGAAGCTATTGCCAAAAAGTACCGAGCATTGGTGGGCGATGAAGAAGGCGGCTCCCTCAAGGATTCTGATGCCGAAAGTGGTTCCGTTGAAGGCGGTGGTGGCGGCTCCGCTCAACCTCCCGCTCAGGTGGGCAATAACATTGCATAAAAACAGCCAAATAACTAAATAAAAGTCGATGACATGCCATTGATTAATTTAAACCTATACTTTTTTCAATATTATCAGTTTTCTTATTAAACTTGGAATATTTAATATTTTCCAGGTCTAAATAACTGTAACGTTAAGGATACCACTTTACTATTGCCTCTTATGTAGTGTAAATGTTAATTGTTAAGGACAACTTTTGTACATTCGAATCTACTGTTAGATCCCTAGATAGTCAATTAATTAATTAATGTAATTGTATCGTTTCGCTTGATCCATGTAACAAATCTTGTACAGAAACATTACAAAGAGAAACAACAAAAACTCCATGTTTTCCATTTAAAGTAGCTAGAAATCTCATAATGCACTAAACGACATCTCATTACATGTAAGGTCCTGTCGTTGGACGTAATGTCAACAGAATGAACAGAATAGCTTATACAGCATACTGTATGATGTACACTACACCTTGGTACTCACCTCATTTGAAACACATCACAACATTCTGCCTTGACAGATTTTCATATAGGTTATTAAAATACTAAATAAGATATTTTTAATTTTCAACTATATTTATTAAATATTTGTAATCGATATTTAGCAAAACTTTTGTCCATTTTTTAAATAAAATTAATTTTTAAGAAAATGAGAAAACCCACTTTTCACGAAGATGTTTTTATTTAATGCATTTTGAATTGGAAGGGTATGTCGATGGCTGAAAGTCAGAAAGACGAAACTGAATAAAATTTTAACGATTTTGTACGTTGTTTGACAGTTGGGGTTTTTTTTAATATATAAATTCTTAATTTAACTTAAAATTTTATAACTAATTTTTTGTACGATACATGTATTTGTAGGATACCACAATAATATGCAAAAACGAGATTTCGTAAAAAAATAAGATACACCCTTTCTACATTAAGCCATCGATATGTGTGTATGTTTTAAATCATTAGAACAATCACTAATCGGTAATTAATTTATTGTATAAAATGACAAAATGATCAGCATTACAGACTTAACTAAATCAAAACTCTTTACAGGGAAAAATTATTTTGTCACATTTAAAAAAAGGCCTTGCAAAATTCCGTTTTATTCCCGTCAATATAATTCAAATTGACATTTGCCGTTTAAAGGCTGGTACTGAGTTAAGTATTTCGTACGTTTCGTTGTTAAACGCCATACAAATTATTTAGCTTGAAAATAACCAACCAAATTTTTAATGGGCCATATCTCACGAGCCATTAGGTGTATGAAGATGAATTTGCTACATATGTTAATAATAGAAGGAGGATTACGCCTCGCTGAATTTCTATCATATGACTGACTGAGCCCACACGATTAAAGATAGATCCTTGAACGAATAACGAATAACTATAACCAAACGATTAAAGCTGCACCAGAATTAATGGTTACTCGATTTATTTCTATCTTCGCTTTGATCGAAAAATATTTTTAGTGAATACCATAAGTTGTAATTCAGTGTAAATGTTACTATTTTTTTTATTATTAATTAGTTATAAAAGAATATTTCATGTTTTTTACAATACTAAACATTCAAAGGCAAATGAGTTCCATGCGATTTAATCATTCTTTTTTAACAGTCAGGGAAAAAAATAACATGCGAGACAAATTTCAAGAGTTCGAAGACAGCTGTTTTGTTTCGATGTTAAATTTGCAAACAAATTTAAAAATATCAAGATGTTATGAATTATAACACTATGCAACAAATGACGACTTTTTGGAAAATACAAAAACGGGATAGTATAGGTTCGATTCTACTATCGAAGGGTAATAAAACCCTATACTCAGTTATGCGAGATTGGTGACCAATTTTTTTGATGGGCCCCTAAAGATTCTCAAAATCAGTGAGCCCCATGAAAAAAGGTGTGATCAGTTTTTGTCCAACAGCTAACTCACACTTTGTGATAGCGCTTAACTGTATTCGGCAATAATGTAGCTGGGAGTTTTGCGCATTAACTTTATTAACAAATTATGTCAAAAAGGTTGGTTATTCCTGCCCTTTTTCAAAAAAAATTGAAGAAGAATTTATTATTTTTTCACTTTTTTGAGCATTACTTTGAGGGAGTCCAAATTTTTCTCTAACACTGTTCGCCAAAATTGTAGCCCTGGTAAAGATAAACAACTTTCGTGAACATATCAATCCAATCTGAACGTTTCTAGGCAGCCTAAATAGCTCATAAAGTCCACGTTGATACCGGTTTTTCGAACCTTTACGCACTTATAAGCCTGTAACGTGGTTGAATATCAACCGATTTTAAATTTCTCAGTGGATTTAGAAAGAAGAGACTGCGGCCTTTCCAACCATGTATATAGTTATATTGGTAACTTGTCACATCTGTTTGGTTTTTGCCTCGAAATTTCAAACTTTTGTAATTTTTTCACTATTTTTAAGTTTGATGAAGTTTGTAGCCCTTATTTTATAAGGACACCCTAATGTTTACTATTTTATTCAGAAAGTGAACGCTTTCACCAGTTAAAGGCATACTTGTTTGTAAAAATCGGTTAACAAATAGTTAAGTTATTAATGTTTTCCTAGGGACGCAACTATGCTAAAATCAAAGTTGAAGTAATTAACAACAACACCAAAACAATGCTTCTTCTTCAACTCTTTGATTTTAGTATAGGATATGAAAGTTGCGTCCCTCGGAAAACATGAATTACTTAACTAGCTGTTAACCGATTTTTACAAACACATATGCGTTTAACTCGTGAAAGCGTGCACTTTCTGAATAAAGTAGTAAACATTATGGTGTCCTTATATAATAGGGGCTACAAACTTCATCAAACTTAAAAATAGTGAAAAAATTACAAAAGTTTGAAATTTCGAGGCAAAAAACAAGCAGATATGACAAGTTACCAATATAACTATACACATGGTTGGAAAGGCCGCAGTCTCTTCTTCCTAAATCCACTGAGAAATTTATAAGTGCGTAAAGGTTCGAAAAACCGGTATCAACGTGGACTCTATGAGCTATTTAGGCTGCCTAGACACGTTCAGATTGGATTGATATGTTCACAAAAGTTGTTTATCTTTACCAGGGTTACAATTTTGACGAACAGTATTAGAGAAAAATTTGGACTCCCTTAAAGTAATGCTCAAAAAAGTGAAAAAATAATAAATTATTTTTCAATTTTTTTTTAAAAAGGGCAGGAATAACCAACCTTTTTGACATAATTTGTTAATAAAGTTAGTGCGCAAAACTCCCAGCTACATTATTGCCGAATACAGTTTAGCGCTATCACGAAGTGTGAGTTAGCTGTTGGACAAAAACTGATCACACCTTTTTTCATGGGGCTCACTGATTTTGAGAATCTTTAGGGGCCCATAAAAAAAAATTGGTCACCAATCTCGCCAAACTGAGTATAGGGTTTTATTACCCTTCGATAGTAGAATCGAACCTATACTATCCCGTTTTTGTATTTTTTTCACTGTTGCACTGTGTAATTATAACTGTAGGTTTTTTGTACAACAACAGAACTTTTTGGAACAATTAAAATAATTTTTGACACAATTAATGTTCTTTTTGGAACACTAGCAGTAGTATAATCTGGTGACATTGAAGTAACTTTTGCCACAAAAATAGTACTTTCTGATACAATAAAAGTATTTTTTGGTACAAAAAAAAATAATTTGTGATACAATAAAAATAATTTTCTACACAATTGAAGTACACTTTGGCGCACTAACTGTACATTATGGTACTTTTTGAGTACTTTTTGGCCCAAAGGAGGACTTTTTGGTACAATAAACCTACTTTTTGTACTTTTACGGAATGTTGTTAGGTCTATACGAATTTCGCCTAAAAATAATCGAAAACATATGTTGACAAAGTAGTAGTTTCAAAGTGTATTAAATAAAGTGAGCCAGATACTGACAGCACCCTTAATTTTCTGAAGTTTTCTTTTGCTATGTTCTATTAACCTGTTCTGAACATTGTACCCAAAAAGCCCCATAAATAAATTATCTCATATAAAATGAGAAAAATAGTAAAAGCTAGATAATGCGAAAACATACTCCGTTTGCACTCCTGCGTCAGCATAGGTTTTACTCCCCGCACTCGCGTGTACTTCCGACATATGGGTTAAGAATTTTGCCCAACTCCACAGCAAAAATTCTTCTTCAGTATACACAGTGTGTATACTGAACGGTTGCCGGCCACTTTGACCAGTGCACAAGTTGATTTTGGCTGCGTTTGTTCAAGATTCTTGTCAACAGTTGTTGCAGCGAAAGGTATGTGCTGCGTTGGTATTGCACCTGGCAGTAAAATTCTCCGCTTGCCTTCATTGTCCATAAAATCGCTGGCCTCAAAATGTTTACAGCACACTTTTGCCGTGGCGCTGAAGCTTGTGCGGCACGCCTGCGACCATCGTTTTCTTTTCCGTTCTTCTCTGGGAACTGAGTACATAAGAACTTTGTTTCCATGGGCAGTCTTGCAAACGGCGCAAGTACCAGGCATCTTGATTCCCACACAAAACTTTTTTATTTATTTTTTTCACAAACTGACAAACGAATGACATTGCAAGGGTGCCAGAATAGAGAAATGTCAGTATCTGGCTCACTTTATTTAATACACTTTGAGTAGTTTGAAATTGAAAAATGCTTTAATTTTCAAATAAAATAATGTCAAATATTTAAAACGAAATATGAAGACATTAATAGCACAAAAAAGAATTTCACATTCGAAATGCTAAAAAGTGGTCTTACACTGCAGTTTCGCATATTGTCAGCTGTTGTCTAGCTCACACATTTTTCCATTTGTCTTGTAAGCCTGCAATATTTCCCTGCTACATTGTTTCGGAGGCAGTATTCCAAAAAGCGCGAATGCTTTTAACTAATAAGAATAATCATTTATTAATATTGTGGCAAAAATTTAAATTTGTTTTCCGTCCATATTGTTTGGCATTTTTTCCGGTAAATGTAAACACACAACGATCAGCATTACTTAGAAAAATCGCTTAAATATCTTTCCATCAAAAAAATACAAGTAAAAATTTTAGCATTTTGGCCGCATCTTTCAAAGATGGTGAATAATGCGATAATATGTTAAATGCGTTCCGGTGTTATAGTCTTTTTACACCAAAAAAGTATTTCACATTATGAGCTGAAAATGCGAAATGCTAAAAAGTGGTTTTACACTGCAGTTTCGCATATTGTGAGCTGTTGTTTAGCTGACACATTTTTCCATTTGCCTTGTAAAACTGCAATATTTTCCTGCCACAAACCTATTAACATTGTTTCGGAGGCAGTATTCCACGAAGCGCGAATGGTTTTAACTAATTGGAATAATCATTTATTAATATATTGGCAAAAATGGTCGTGTTTTTTTTGGTATCCTATAAAGGAGTCCGGTATAGGATACCAAAAAAAAGCGTCGCCGGTAACAAAAAAAAATTACTTAGCAGCACATTAATTTATTTCAAATAATTTGTTTTTTTTTTATTCATTCATACATAAATATTTTAGCATTTTGGCCGCATCTTTCAAAGATGTGGAATAATGCGGAAATAGTTTAGAATAGGCTATAACACATTAAATAGCGAACAAATCGATGTTGCTCATCAATTTTCGTATTTACTACATATATGTATGTAAGTACCAGCCTTAAATGAAAACAAATCATTCTAAAAACAAGTTTTGTACGAAAAATACTAAAATGTAAATTAACATACGTATATTTTTTAAAATATGAATACCGAAAGTGCATTAATTAATAGGGGGCTAAATTGCTTCGGTTTTGTTTTGTTTTTAAAACTTATTCTCTAATAATATTAGTTAGAATAAAAAAATATGAAGAAAATTAAGTAAGAAGAAAAGGCAGTATTGTAGTGCGTTCAAAAATTAATTTATTTCTTACGTAAAAATATTGCGTATATGATTTTTTCCGCGTTCGTAGCAACGTAAACCAAGTTAGCAAGTATTTATATAATCTTGGAATATACTGCTGTTTTTTTTTGTGTTAGATCCCATTTCTACTTGAACGGCACTAAACAAACGCAGAATGTTATCTACGTTTCCTCTACAAAGGTAAAATATTATACAGTATTCAAAAAAATAACGGAATGAAATGCATTAAAATCTCAAAAATAGTATTTGATCAGGATTTTAATAAAAACTCAACGTTGTTTCAGAACTTAATTAAAGAGATACAATAGTTGGCAATGTCTGCACGAAACATTTTTTCACAGACTCCTATTTAATACACTTTTATCTCCACTTGATGTTTATTGTTTTTTTTTAAACAAATATCAAATAGATGTCTTACCTTTGTGTTACATACTGCTTTTGCTGGCATCATAATAGAGATCTACCGAGTGAAGGGTAGAATTTATCGTTGTTCCACCGATAAATTGAACTATCTTTGAAGTTATTAACCGTAAATCAGACAGACGTACACATAACATGACGCACTGAAGCCACCAAAACGAAACATTTAGTTGCCGGCATAAACACAAGATTCCGGTAGCATTCTGCAGGCAGAGGCAAAACATTGGCAAATTGAAGATTACTCCCACCATCACCAGTGATTGCAACAATTCAGCATTTACTAGTAACTTTATGCAACTATACCGACACTCTTTCTTAACTTTAACCGTATTCCCGTGGTCAATTAGGGAGAGGGCATCGGCCGAATCATAGTATTGCATTTCTTCTTTGTTTTACCGGCCAATGCTTAAAATTTTCGACCGACAAACACTTATAGATTACAATAATAACACTTTTACCCAATTTTAATGTTTTTCTCGTGTTTCTTTCACATCACTATTGTCTTTTTTAGGAAATCACTTATTTCACCATTTCACAACTACCACGCACCGACTAGAAAACAAAACTAATTAGAAATGTCAACAAAAGTATCATTGCACTAAAAGAATGCGCCAAAATTATCTTCATATTGTTGACAAATTAGAGTATAGATTATGAGAGATATAGAGAGAGATAGCAAAATGGGAGAGAGAGACTATTCTGTCTGTAAACTTCAATTTGCATACATATTCGCTCTGTGCATTCACTGACATTTGTTCTAATTAGTTTTGTTTTCTATTAGGTGCGTGGTTGTTGTAAAAAAGCCGTCTCCTGCAAAAGTCAACATAAATGTGCAAGTTGCCTAAGAAAGTTATTCCAAATCATGTAAAAGTGTAATAAATGTAAAGGGGAAGAGTTATTTTAACTATTGTGCAGTAAAATGAAAAGAAAATTGCAATTAGGTTGGTCGGACAGATCGACTGCCAGATGCCAAAATGTTTTCACGGGAATACGATCAATGTTCGTAAGAAGTAGCGCTGCACTAATCTTCAATTTGCAAATGTGTTGCTACTGCCGGCCGGCTGCTTTGCAGTCTTATGTTTATGCCATTGGCCAAGTGTTTATTATGCTTTCCTTTTTTTGTGTTGGCTTCGGTTTGTTGTGTTGTGTGTGCGTCTGTTCGGTTTACGGGTTTACGGGTTAACAATCCAACGATCGTTCGATGAGTCGGTGGAACAGCGGTATATCTCGGCTATGATGACAAAATAAGCAACGCAAAGGTAAAATCTATTTATTTGTATAAAGCGAGGGTAACAAATTTTTTGTCATAATTATAAAAATTGTATTCCTATTTATTTGACAAATTTTTCGTTTCCAAAATGTCTGTAGCGAGACAAAGGCAAAAACAGTGATACATACCTACGTGCCATCCTCTTTGAGCGATATCTACCAATAATGGAACAATCGTTATTGAATTGTAACAGTTCGAAATATTTTTATCAATAAATGTTGAGGCAGGACGAAGTCTGTCGGGTCAGCTAGTGTAATTTAAAGAAATAGGTTTACATTACAGGCCAATTAAAATTTTTCGTAGAAATTATAACATGGCGCCATCTATTGAACAACTAATTTTCATTTATCCTTTGAAGAGTAAATTGTCAGACCTGGCAACTATATGCCGCGTGTGGATTATGTCATGACTAATATGTTTTGGTTGATGTCAATGCTACAGTAATTTAGTTGTTTGGTAATACTTCAGCAGGGGCGCTCTGTTTTAGTTTTATAAATCTTGAAACTGTGGAACATAGACAAAGCGAAGCACAATGCACAGTGGGTCAAACAACTGTGCTAGCGGGATTTAATTAATAACTAATAAATGAAGAGATATTTTAATGAAAATTTAAACATCAGTTTTTTTTACGTATATATCACTTATTCCCTTAATTTCAATTTTCTAGGTCAACTATATACCATATCTCCCTTACAACTGATGTTATATGCGGATCTGATGAAATACGCAACCCATTCATGACACCTTCCATTGTGTTACATCTATTTTCTCGACGGAAATGGTTTTCACGTAAATCCCGGAATTTCTTATTCCTCGCTTCAAGGGCTTCTTCAGACACCATGCTAATAGGTATGATAGTATATTAGTGATTCGGAAATTCGGATGCATCAAACTCAGCAATCGGAGCTGTATTACAACAGACCAAGAACAATTAAGTCGAACCCATAGCATATTTTTCTAGGAAACTTTCTCTCACTGAATGTAAATACTCAACCTTTGATCGGGAGCTTTTGGCTGTATATTCATCTATTAAACACTTTAGGCATTTTTTAGAGGGCAGAAATTTTGTGATTTTTACAGATCACAAGCCTCTAACTTATGTTTTGGACTCCAAAGCAGAAAGATCTCCTCGTCAAACAAGACACTTGGAATTCATCGCTCAATTCACTTCCGATATTCGTTTTATAAATGGAGCAGAAAATACTGTTGCTGATGCATTATCCAGACTTCCTGCAATTGATGCTTTCACAAACAACAACATTAATATGGAGGAATTGCATAGAGAACAGCACCGAAAATAGCTTACGTGAGATTGAGGTCCCATTACTTGGGTTAAAAGTTTGGTGTGACATTTCAGGAAGAACTAATCGCCCCTTTGTTCCAAATTCTTTACGTAAACAGGTATTTTTAAATCTACATTCTTTTTCACATCCTGGTGTTCGTGCTACTAGAAAGCTTATAACTAGCAAATATTTCTTGCCTTCCATGAAAAAGGATATTAATCTATGGGCTACGAATTGTTCAGACTGTCAGAGATCAAAAGTACATCTTCACACTAAATCTCCTGTCCAGAAAATTGACATTCCTTCTGGAAGATTTGAACATGTCCACATGGATATTGTTGGTCCATTCCCAATATCAAATGGAAACAGATATATATTAACAATTATTGACAGATTCACTAGATGGCCTGGAGCATATCCGATTAGGGACATTTCTTCACAGATTGTAGCTAGAACATTCGTTAACAATTATATTCCCCGTTTTGGAGTTCTACTTCGGATAACAGTTGACCAAGGAACACAATTTACCTCAAAATTGTTTAATGATTTAACCAAATTGATTGATTCACATAAAATTCACACATCTTGTTATCATCCACAAGCAAACGGTATGGTTGAACGTTTCCATAGACAGTTGAAGACTGCACTGAAGGCCAGTGGTAATTCGAAAAATTGGTAATTCGAAAAACAGATACCAATTATCCTACTTGGAATTCGCGCAAGTGTTAAAGAGGAACTAAAATGTAGCCCATCGAAATTAGTTTATGGTCAAACCTTAAGATTACCAGGCGATTTGGTTGTGAACACCAATAATTCGGTAAATCCTAATGGAGTTCTTGATAAACTATGAAATCATTTTGCTTTTGTTCGAAGTAGTGTTATTCACCATGGCAATAACGTTCGAAGCTTTGTTCCGAAGGATCTTTTAAATTGTGATTTTGTTTTTGTTAAAAATCAAAGACCTATAGGTTTAGAAGCTCCTTATAATGGCCCTTTTAAAGTCGTTGAAAGAAACAATAAGTCGTTTAAAATTCAATGTGGTCATTTAATTAAGTCAGTTTCTATAGATCACCTTAAACCTGCACATACTGACAACACAATTGAAACATTTAATAATTCACGTAAACAAAATACACTTTATGTTAATTAAGTGTATTACTGGTGGGGGACTTATGTAGTGTTCCTCTACATATTCACTTTGTTTTATAAATTGTATTTTAACTTTGTTTTCTTTGTTTGAATATTCAATATTGTCGAATTGAATTATCAAAACTTTTGAGAATAAATTTTGATTTTAAATAGAGAAGTTTGGTTTTTGAATTATTAAATAAGCAACCAACTTCAGAGAGGTACTAGAAGGGGTCGGCTGATATAGTCCTTATTCATTTCTAAGTCAAATTTCAATAAGCTTATATCTTGTACAAAATATGACCGAATTCAGAGTACCTACCAAAAAAATTTATTTAAAAATATGAGGGCGAATTCGGCCATTTGTATGGGAGGTGACAGAAGGGGTATGGCTAATGCTTTTGTTTTCTCAGTATTTGTTTCCTATTGGAAGAAACAGACCAAATTTCAATATCCTCCAATTGCCTGTTTGGAAGTTATTGAACAAATGTTACTTTTTCAAAAATTGGTCATTTTGTATGGCAGTTTGGATATTTTTACACCACAAGGACTCACACTTTACATGAACCCTAAATTTAGCTTGAATACGATTGAATGACGTTAGTTATAATCCAAAGATGTCAATATACGCTCTAAAACCATATATGCTATGCTAAAGATATTGACTAAATAAAGTATAATTTGTTTGTAATTTGGATCAACCAAGAGATGTCCAAAAATGCAGCCTTATCTTTGCGTTCCACGTGTTAAAAATGTATTCACTTTGAAGGCTCGCAGCAGATCAGGAATGCACCTAAATGTTCTTGCAAAAGTTTTTATAAGCTTTTACAAGTGTTGTCAATAAAAAGAAAACAAAGAAAGTTGTCATTTCAAAAATTGAAATTAGATGGGGGGAAATAGGACAATATTTTTAGAAGAGTTTTAAAGTATTGCTGCCATTATGAGGGTATTAAGTGATTTAATGACAGTGGTACCAGTTTAGTCGGATTTCGACAAATTGTTAAAAATCTTTCTAAAGTTTGGCCCCAGAAAACAGTACAAATAAAAAGCCACATCTAGTAACTTAGCGTCCGATAGTAAATCTTACGCCAACCTTACAATACGAAGTTTTAAAAGTAGATTATTACCAATAACACAAGGGAACAAAATTGAACTTTTTGAGTGTTGTTTGGAATTCGATAGCTGTTTTTTTACTAATTTGGGGTCGCTGATTTCAAATCTAATCTCCATTTTTCTCCATCAGCTCGAATTTTTAAGTTACAGGTACTAATCGTATTTTCGACTTTTTTCCAAAAAATTATAGTTCAAAAAATCATAATTTTTTTTTCATAAGCCGGATTTTAAAATTTTTGTTTTTTTCTTTAATGATATCGTTGTTACCTTTGAAAAAAATCAAATTTTTTAATATCACAAAAAAATGACTGAGTAAAGGCTCTTCTATTAAAAAAAAAAAAAAAAAATTACACAAAAAATTACACGTTTTAATTTTCTTCACGCTGAAAGTTAATCGGTTGGGGGCAAATTGTTGTTTTTATTAGCTTTATTGAATATCATATTAAGATAGCTTTCTAAAACATGTATGTACATAATAATCGATTGAAAATTGAATGAGTTATGCTAAATTTGGTGATAACAGATTTTTCGCAATTTTTTGTTTTTACCCAAAAAAAATTAAAATTTTGTATTTTTAAAAATCATGATAAATTTGCAAATTTATTTATAGTTTAATTTTTAGTTTTGCCTCCTATTACAATATTAATTAACAGACCAAATTTAATTAATCGGCAGGTTTCAATTCGGAAGTTAAGGAAGAAATATTAATTTTCCAAAAATAGGTAATTTTGTATGTGAGGTACCAGAAGGGGTGACCCGATATAGTGCAAATTCATTCCTGATTTATATTTTCATAACCGTAAAACTTCCGCATAGTTTGACTGAATTCAGTGTACTTACAAAAAAGATATGTATGTAAGACTATTGGGGTGAGTTCGCTCATTTGTATGGGAGGTACCAGAAGGGGTATGGCAACGCTTTCGGTTTTTCTAGGGTTTGTCTACTTTTGCAAGATAAATAAACTGACCAATTTTCAATATCCTCCGGTAGTCTGTTTGGCAGCTATCGAAGATATATTAATTATCCAAAAATAGGTAATTTTGTATGGGAGGTACCAGAAGGGGTGGGGCTATTCCGCCCATTTACAATCCCATAAGTTCGTTTCGAAAAATATTAATACTGATAAATTTTCATAACGATCCGTTAAGGTTTGCTCGAGTTACACTTTCACAAACATATTAATAAATGTTATTTTTGTATGGAAATCGTGATTTTTGTAAATTTAGTTATCTCAGTAAATTGTTGACAAAATCAAAAGTTGTGCAGATATTTTAATGAAATAAAGCTCATTTGATTCACACTATATTAAACTAAATGTTGTAAGACAAACACTGTGATTTTTGTTGCAATAATTTTTTTTATGAATTTTTAAAAAACAAAATTTTTTTTTTTTTGTAAATTTTTTGTTTTATATTTTAAAACTACAACGATATCTCTGAAACTACTAAGCCAAATTAAAAACAATGTAGGCACGGATTAAAGATAGTTTTGTTGACGAGTTTAAGTTTTTTTTTTTAATTGAATATGGTGAACCGTTTTCAAGTTATTTAAATATTTGTAGTGGAAGTGCCTTAGTTATGGACATAACGGTATATCGCGAAAAGTCGAGCTGATACAAAAAAACCAAGTGCAGATTTGGATTCAGCGTCCCAAATTACCTTTAAAACAATATTCAGTTCTTAAACAACAAATACCTTGTTCCCTTGTGTAATCCATCGTTACAATATGACTCGTTTTATAACAACATTGATTTACGCTTCCATTTCTCAAATATTGATTAACTTTTAATACTAACTGTTACGTAATACAGTACTTGAGCAATTAAGTAATTTGGTAATAATTCAAAATTGCAACAATCATAAACCGAACTATAAAACAATATCATATCCATATAGGGTTACAAAAGGAACTCTAGCAAAAATGGCATGAAATTAAAAAATATTCCACGTGTTTGATTTGGTAACAGTTAAGTTAAAAATCGAATTATTTACAAGTTATTATTTATATCACATTAGCCTGCAGAACACTAAAAGTAAAACTCAACATGCGTATGTGGCTCAGACCAAATTCTGACGTCGCACAGTGGGGTATGGGACCCCCAAAACGGAGATTAATTAAAAAAATGAAAATTGCGATTTCCAATTAAAATTTTGTTCTCAATAATTGTACACAGAATACTGATTCAATAGATACTAGAATCAATTACATATGTTGTTTATTTAAAGTTCTATGCTCTCTCAAACTTCGGAAATTTTTTCGCTTTTTCTTCGTGTTAGCGAAAAGTGAAATATCGATATTTTGGAGTGAAAGCTTTTGCCTTTTAGTCATTTAAAAATCTAATTATTGTTATGGATCATTCAACGTCAGCTATTGAGGAACAGGAATAACAATTAGTTATATAAAATAAATACGTACAATAATTATTAATTATTTTTGAAAAAATGTTCTAAATTTAAGGTATTTTTAAAATGTATGTAGATTTTTAAAATGGTTCCGGGTAAAACCGTGTTGAAAAATTAACATAATTGTAAAATATAACATCTGTACTTTCAAAATCAAGAAAAACATTTTGCGCGTTTTTGCGCCAATTTGTTTTATTAAATAAATTGTGATGTAAGACACTCCTGCGAAAACGGTGGAAAATTTATTTGGTTTGATTTGGCCTCATTTTCTTTGATTTTGCTGTATTGCAATTTGTTGCTGAGCATTAATTTTTAATTATACCCTACATAAGGCAATATATGCTTATTTGCCTTGATAAAATTCAAATTGAAAATATGGTTAAACGACATTATATTACAACAACTCTAGATTTTATAGCCGTCACACCAAATTTTTTCAAAACGCTAAAATATCAACACATTCGTGAAAATTAATTCTTACTTACTTAATTTCCCTTTGCGCCCCATGAATGAGGTATGGGATAGCTTCTCGCGTTGTTGTGAATTAACACGCTTTCTATTTTTAGATTCACAACTAACGGCACCTACTTATTTATCGACGAATGCGAACGTCACTGTTTTGAGAAGCTCTTACTAGACACGACGATTGAATCGACGCTTAATACTGCGAATTTGCTGTCAAACAACATTCGAGGGGAGCCGACAATGAAAGAAAATTTTATTTATTTTTTTCTTTTAAGATGACTGGAGCCAGGTTTGAACCTGCGATCTCCCGCATGGTAGTCGCGTGTTCTAACCACTATGCCACGGAACTGATTAATAACAAGCACTAAAACTAGTTTTTCATGCAAAATGCAGAGAAATACCTTCTAACTAGTTCAAGTTGCTTTTATAAAATGTGATTCATTTCGAGGTTTGTTTTTTAAATGGTTTTATTTACAAAACACGAGTGACTGATTGCAAACTGTTACTTGACTGGTGTTTAATATTGTTTGACATTTTGTCATGAAGAAACTAAATTGGAAGCAGCGGCTCCAAAAATTACTTTTTTGTAAAATATGTTTTTCGAGCCCTTCGCTCAACAAGTAGTGTGCATAATAGACTATCTGAGAGCGCTATTGTCAATATTATTCTCAAATTTTGTCCTCAGTGTACGTTACTGTATAATACGTAACCAAAAATACCACTTCCATCCGACATAGTGGAGAATGTTGCGCCTGTAGCGGAGGCCGTTACTAAAGATGCCGACCAGTCGATTAGACACCGTGAGCATTCTGTGCACGCTTTGCATTAGATATGCAACAACTTGGAATGACGCTGTAATGATGATTTCCCATTCCTTTCCCAAATATATACAGCTTTTTGGTCCACTCTGTATATAAACAGATAAGTGTGTATGCATATGTACATAAGCATTTATATTTATTGTAAACAGTTAAAACATAAGTCAATATTAAATTTCAAAGAAATCGGATACAAACCGTAGCTTTTATAAAGGTTTGATTCTACTACAGTATTTATACATGTAAGTATATATATGGGGACTATATGTATATATGGACCGATTTCTTAAAAACTTCAAACCAATCGATCTTATAGCAAAAGGAACATCTGTGCCAAATTTGGCAAAGATCGGACGCTTCCTTGAATTAATCTCCGTTTTGGGTGTTCAATACCCCACTGTGCGTCGTCATGTAGCTACATACATGTATGATCGCTGTTTGGTGCACATAAATGCAGTAGACCTTTACATGACACATGCACACATATGTATATTTCACATGATATGTTATATACTACTATTTGTGAATATTGACATTTGCAATATTTGTTCATGCGCATGATACTGTCATAAAATATGTAAAAGCGACAATTTTCGACACAACATTTTCGAACCACATGTTGCTATCGGCAGTTGAGTTAAGATTTAATATTCGATTTAGTGGCTGAAAACAAGAAGACATTTGGAAGGAAAATTGGTTTGAAACAGGGACAAACTGTATAAATGCGAAAATAAATTTGATAAAAAGAATGTGGTAGTGAAAAAAAATTATATTGCCGGACGCGTCGATCTTATACTAATTCATTATAATTAATATCATTATTTTTTTGAGTTATCATGAGTCCTCCATGCAAATATTTTTTTTAAACATCTCTTTACTCAGTTTGGTGTTTTAAGTCAATTTAAACTCTTAATACCCTACCCCATAAGAAAACCGATACCTTTGCCACACCCCTTCTAGAACCTCCTATACAAATGACCGAATTGACCCTCATATCTATACATTCATATCTTTTTTGTAAGTAGGCTGAGTTCAGTCAAATTTTGCGTAAGATGCACGCTTATGAAAATTTAACTCAGGAATGAATGCAGACTATATCGGTTGACCTTTTCTGGTACCTTCCATACAAAATGGCCTATTTTGGAAAATTAATATTTTCCCCATAACTTCCAAACGGGCACCTAGAGGGGTAATGCAATTTGGTCAGTTAATTGTAATATGAGGCGAAACCTCTGAAACCCTAACTATTTGGCACACTCCTTCTGGTATCTCTCATATACTTATGATAATCATACGCCACCATATATTATTTATGTTATGTCAAACAAAAGAGCCTAAAAAGTGACAAATTTCTCTATACGATACTTACTAACTTCAAATCAAAATTATTATGGCATGTAACTTGACAAAACGAGTGATGCAGAACTTATTTTTTTCGGATCTACTTTCACGTGCAGTTCTCTGAATAATATAATTTTTATTTAAATACGGCGACATTACATAAAAAAATTATATTGCAGTTTGTAACCGTATAAAATTCCAAAATTCCATTTATCCAAAATACAACTGTAATTTTTTAAAATTAATAATATAAACTATTTAATTTCAAAAAATCAACTTTCAACATTTTTTTAAATCAAATCACATGTGTGCTATCCAAGTATCAACAACAAGATTTTCAACATTCAATCAACATTTTTCTGTTGCCAGTACACAACAGAAATTTTAAAGTTGTTTACCTTTCAACAAATAGCATAGTCCTTGAGCTTCCATCAAAAGATACATGAGCCTACCTCATTAAAAGTGTTTTTTTTTTCATAGTATGCAATTCAACCGTATAACTGAAGCAATAATCAAATTTATCCCCCACGCACTCACGGCCATCTGTTGTAAGGGTCCTGCGTGTCAATTTTATGTTTTCATTGAATGACCAATTACTAAATTATTCGAGTTTTACAACGTTTTGGTTCATTATTTATTTAGTTCAAGTATTGTATTAAATGTGCTGCGATTAATAACACCACAAGCTTGCTGCTTGGCGTCATTTCATAATTAAAATTTTATTTACGAAGTGGCACGGTCATTATTTAGTAAATTTCAATGAACTCAACTGAGGCATCAATAGTCATCTGACAATGTCTATGTTATAAAAATAGCAACTGACGTCAATGTATTGTGATATCTTCTTTCAGATTATGTAATGAAAATTATTTGCAAAGAGATCTAGATGACGATTGCGTATGCGAAGTCGTAGAATTATGTTCTTTACCCGGTATGTTACACAGTTACGGCAACATTGGTTACAAGTACTTAGCAATAAAATTACATCTTGCTCGAAATGTTAAGTCGTGAGAAAGCGGTACACAAGTCTGATAAACCTAATTGCGTCACAAGTCCGTGTCAAATCCTACTCTAGAAAAATTTTATGAAATAATTAACTCAAAAGCGTTAAAATGTGAAGTAATTAAATACTCAACTGTACCATATAGGGTTTAGTTTACGGTGTACTAAAATAATATTATTAAAATATTAGGAACTAATTTGAAGTTATTCTAATTGCTACATGAGACAATGTGAAGCTGGTACAATTGATGTGAAAAATAAAAAAGGTTTAACTAATTAAGGGTTTTTCATAGTTTTCGACATTTTAAAATAAAAATTATTCATTTTTTGTAATGAATTATAACAATGTAATTTATTTTTTGTTTGTTTATATAAAAGTCAGTTGCTTTAAAAAGTAGGTTAACAATTTTAAGTTAATACCAAATTTATTAACAATATGCGCGAATATTCGACTCATGACTAGACATAAACGTTGGCCGATGCCAATATGTAACATACACTGTCCATACATACAGTAAATGCTTGATTTGCGCAATAGGAAATCAAGCATGTTGCTTTAACTGAGATTGCTGCAATCACCGAACACCATAGTTATCATTTTACTATAATTTTAGCATATAAAATTGTCAAAAGTTTTTAATTTTGAATACAATAGTACTGATTTATTTAACAAATAAAACACAAAACAGAAATTTCAGTCAGGTAAACTGACTGATTTACTGATTTGCTGAAATTTATAGATTTTTTAATTAAATAAAATTACTTACGTATTATTTTTTGGCAGCTTTTGGAGCCAAACAGTAAAAATTGTGACTTATTTTTAACAACGCAAATCAACGTTCAATAGGCGCTTACATTGGCAAAATTTCTTTGAATTCCGTGTATTTATATATTATAGAAGGTACCAGAATTTGTGTCAAAAAGTTAGGGTTCCTGAGATTTTACCTCCTATTACAAGATAAATTAACTGACCAAAATTTGACTTTCTTTAGGTGCTGGTTTGGAAATTATGGGAGAAATATAAATTTTCCAGAAAAGGTCATTTTGTATGGCAGGTACCTAAAGGGGTGAATTGATATATTCCATATTCATTCCTGATTACAATTTTCATAACCGTACAACTTACGCAAAATTAAACTGAACTCAGTGTACTTACAAAAAAGATATACATATATGTAAGACTATGAGGGTGAATTCAGTCATTTGTTTGGGAGGGACCAGAAGGGGTGTGTCAAATAGTTAGGTTTTATGAGGTTTTGCCTCCTATCACAAGATAAATTAACCGACCTATTTTCATTACCCACCAGTAATTTTACAAAAATAGGTCATTTTGTATAGGAGGTACTAGAAGGCGTGAACCGATATAACCCATATTCATTCCTGAGTCCAAAACAAAAAAGATATGTATGTACCAGAAGGGGCGGAGCAAAGTTTTCAAATTCAGATTTCCTCCGGTCATCCGTTTGGATGCTATGAAAGAAATATTACTTACTTACTTAATTTCCCTTTATACCCTAGAGGTATGGGATAGCTTCTCGCGTTGTTGCGAATTAACACGCTTTTAATTTTTAGATTCATTGTTTATCGACGAATGCGAACGTCACTGTTTGAGAAGCTTTTACTAGACATGCCGATTGACTCGACACTAATACTGCGAAGTTGCTGACGACAACAAGGGGACCGGCAATGAAAGCACAATTTGTTTTTTATTTTTTACATGAATGGAGCCAGGAGTTGAACCTGGGTCTCCCGTATGGTAGTCGCGTGTTCTAACCATCATGCCACGGCCGAAAGAAATATTAATTATCCAAAAATAGAAATTTTTGTATGGGAGGTACCAGAAGGGGTGGGACTTTTCTGCCCATTTACAATCCTATTATTTCGTTTTGAAAATATTAATACTGGTAAATTTTCATAGCTACCCGTTAAGGTTTACTCAAGTTATCCTGCTTACCAGCCAGACAGACGGACATAGCTCAATCGTCTTAAAAAGTCCTGAAACGAATTGGGTCTTACGATACTTGGGGTCTAACCCGTCTCCTTTAATGCGTTACACTTTTTTTTCGTATCAAATGATATAAACCCCCATCCCTAAAGGCGATGCTGGATATTTCTTAAAAATACATTTATTTTCTTAAAAATATGATAAGATACAACTTTGTAAATTACATATGTATGAGAACTATTAAATTTTGCACAACAGTTTGAAACAATTTTTTTTGAAAGGAATGTCATTTATGCGTGGAAAGGCAACAGCTTATACAAATTTTTAATAAGAAACGCATCCTTTTTTTAAAAAAGTCCCACTTATAAGGACCTTAATGTAAAATATGCTGATTGCGCTAATCGGGGAGTTGCAATAATGACAATATGTGTCATTAAATTCGATGAGTGGTGTAAGGCATTGAAATATAGTTAAATCCTGGATATCTTAAGATTAAATTAGTTTTAGAATTTCTAAAGTCAATTGAGCCATATCCGTCTGTCCGACTGGCTTGTTGTTGTTGTCGACAGCAACTTCTCCAACAGTGACGTTCGCATTCGTCGATAAACAAGTAGGTGCCGTTAGTTGTGAATCTAAAAATAGAAAGCGTGTTAATTCACAACAACGCGAGAAGCTATCCCATACCTCATTCATGGGGTGTAAAGGGAAATTAAGTAAGATATGGGATTAATAATGCAAAAAAAAAACTCTTGTTACTACAACCACCAGTTGGTGAATGATCTATTACTTTGTGGGACATTGTGGAAGTTTTCATCTCACCCTTATACAAAAGACCTGTGTCAGCGCTCACAATCATCTGCAAGTTCAAACAATCATGCCACTAATATCTAACTACACCTAGTTTGCATGTTAGACTGTCATGTTGCAACAGTTGTTCTACATGTGAAGATGGTGAAATGAATCTCAAATGTATAAAGCAAGGTTATTGTTTCCATGATTTTACGTGTTTCCTCAATGTCTGGCTGCCTATTCCACCAAATACCAAACTACCTAATTGGAATTAACTATATTCACGTATCGATATAAAATTGCACATGTAATTTCAGCATCCGTTAGTCATCGAATTGTATTTCCATATTCAATGCAATTGTGATATTTTAAATTTAACACTTCACGACCCTTTAAATTTGGTGTTGCGAGCATTTCAAAGTAACTTGTGTCATCTCATACCCCTTTGGGAGGAACAAAAAGTTTGTTTTGCCATTTCTTTTGGATTTGTGTGAATTGTGTCAGTTAAGTGTGTTATGGTTCATAAATTCGTAGATTTATGGTAAAAGTGTTTCGAGATGAAACTCCACAACGAACATCAAGTCAACGCTGCTGTTTCCACCACTGTTGCCGTGACTATTCCCACAGCCATAGTTGCTGCTCCCGTATTGGTCGTTGATGCCACAGACACAAAAGGAAAAAGGTGTTCACGCTGCAGAGGATAACAATGCGAACAAATTCCAGTATTTCAAATGTATTTGCGCCGTAATGTTACAGTAGTTTTGTTTTAAAATATACGCAGTATTACTTTATTTCGACAAAGGTTTTTCTTTCGTTTGGAAACAAAGTTTTCGCCCAGCACCACCAATTTCGTATAAAATGCTTTAAAGCGCTGCTAGCTAGTAAAGAAATCTGGGGTCTATCTTCCGTCCTTTGCACTTTTTTCTTGGCTGCCGGATCGGTCTTCTTCTGAACAGCATATGTTGGCTCTGGGAGAGCGCTAGGGTTAGGCGTTAGAGGTGTTTCCATTCGGTTGGCACCAGCATCACTAGTGCCAACAACGTTATTAAATGAATGGCTTTGCCATTTGGATGTGAAGCAAAGTTGCTCATCTTTGTCGAATGTTTATAGGTCGCTGTGGTTTTGCCGGTGCAAATGTTACCTTTCTTATGATTGTCTGTGGTGGTTTGTGCAAAATCGTGCACTTTTAGGCATGGAAGGCGAGGGAATGCAGCTAAACGTTTAGTTCAATGGTTGGCACTGGCACCGAATTGAAGCAGATGCAGCCCTTGCTGCATTGATTTCCAGCATTCACTGCAAAATTTATATGAAAAACCAATATAATGGTCGGCCACATAGTTATGGCTTTAATGGTGCACAGAGGCGTCGCAGGTAGAAATGTGAAGGCATCTGTCTGAAATGTGAAACAATTCATTAAAAAAAATAATTGCACCGATGTTAAATGTTAACATATTGGCAATTACTAAAATTGTGACTTTTAAATTTATTTTTCGATTCAGCCTCTATCTTTCAAGTAAGTGAACAGTAAACATAAACACTCTCTGCTTAGTATTTTCACTAATAAAAACGTGGGATAATTACAATATGTGTGTGCAAAGTTTTGAAAGTATTAAGAGGAAGAGATCAAAAATGTTACCGTCCGAAAAATAATGTAACAAATTGTTTGGTGTTCAAAAGCACGATTTAAAATTTTGTAAATATTAGTAATTTATTCTTCTGATAATTTTCATTTAATTGGTTTCGCCAAAACGGTTTATTATACGATAGTTCAACAGTTCCTCTGGTTGATGTTTCTTTGAAATTCCTTAGCACCCTTTTGTTATGTCCCTCCCTGTGAGGACGCCAAATGCGTCACTGTTCGCCTATTAAAAATACTACGTCTGTCACATTTCTCCGCTCAACTATCATGGCCGTCAAGTTCAATGTAAAAATACATTTACTGCGGAAATGTGTGCAGCCCTGATGCTATTCATGAGAATTCTGTTTTGCGAGTAAATAATTTATAACTTCACTCCCTACTGGCAGTATCGGTGCCTGTACCGTTGCTTCTCTCGGTCTCTATTTAAATATTTTATTTTATTTTCTTTGATTTCTTCTCGCAAGGAGTCGCAGGATATTCGTACATATGTTTTCACATTTCATCAAAGATGCAAATGTCTTTTTGGCCTTACAAATGTTAAGCTTTTTCCCAGATGCTACTGGCGATGCAGTTGTCGCCTTTTCCCTTCCACAGCCAGGCGATGAAAAAGGGAGCCGTATTTTTTCCATCTAACATTTGGCATTTGTGCATGCAGCAACGGCCTGGAGTTCGAGTACAATTTGCCATTATTGTCGTTGTCTACAAGCCATTTGGGATGCAGTTTGAAATGTGTTTTTTAAGGTGTTCCATGGAGAAAAAAAGATGGTAGGACAACAACAATGTCCCTGCAATGAATTTTGATAGAGTTTTTCTGCGCATATCTTAGAGATTGTAATGCTTTTGACGTACGAGATTTGGCCCTGGATAGATTTTTTTTTATGTGAAATTCAATCGTAGTGCTTTGCTCTGCCGCATTTTTCGTTTGTCCTCTTACAACTTTGCGCGACTACAGCCGTAGACTTAAAGATTTAAGCGCAAGATTTAAGGGTTTTAGCCTGCGTCCTCTGTGTGAGCGTTTGAATTATTAATATTCATCGCACATTTCAGATTTTACATTGCTCCACATTTGTATAGTATTGCAAGGTAATAATTCATTCATAAATTGCGAAATACTCGCCATATCTTAATATTCGCTGGACATCTGTTGTGTCCGTTGTTAAGAAGAAATCCATTAATGTCACTTCTTTCCTTTCGTTCATTTGTGTGTATTGACCACAATATTTGGCTCTCCTGTAACTGCGACAGGATCTGCAGCAACGAAAGTCACATATAGCAGCACATTGACATTCAATGACAAATGCACAAACTATACTCCATTTCAGATGGATAGAGCCACAGATACGATAGGAGTTTAAGTTTGAATTAAATGCTATAGAATTATATTGCTTTTAACTAAAAATTTTAAGCATATTAACGGATTGTTTATCGGTCGCAGTTACAGTTATTTTAGAGCAAGAAATTCACCAAATATTTTTGGAAGCCCGTATAATAATATTTGCCTGCTTTATAATGATTTTCGGTTAAGATTTAAAAAAATATTAAACTTACACATATCGCTCGTTTGTTTTACGACCGGCATAAATCATACGTCTTTTATACACTCCGCTTGAGAACTATATGTTATGATTTCCTCTTTCCATTGCAAAACGTTTTCTGCAGAATCGATGTTCTTTACTTATGTCGGTCTTGCAACAGATGAGCGGTATATGTACACAATATATAACTAAGTAGCATTGTTAATACCAAGGTTTTTTCTGAATTTGTTCTAGCATATAACTATTAATCAAATTATGCTAATGGAACTTGGTTCTTAATTGTTGCTTGTCTTAAATTCAAAACTAAATAAATTAATTTTTAATGTATGTAATTTTGAATTTTGTTTTCATTAAAAAAATAAGTAAATAAATAAGTAATATTTTATAATAATTCTTGAACTATTATCGTAAGACTCTAAGTCATGATGTTCGGTCTGCCCAATAATTAAACTAAACTAATTATATTTTGAAATGCTACTGTTGAAATCCTGGTCAGTTGTAATGCTCTGCAATATTAAAACATATGTAATGCCAAAATACAAACACACAATTAAAATAATACTCAATTGTGGAATGTAGTACAAACCTTAAGTACATACATATATCTTTCTTATGCGAATTTTGTCAATACATACATGTTTTGTTTATACCTGACTGTTGTTACTTTACGCTTTTAACTTTGAGGGTTTTCGCAAATGATATGAGAACGAGTCATAGGTCACTTGTAAAGGGTTTCTGCACTAACCACTGCGGTAGCAGTACGTATCCAAACTTTAATGTGTGTTTGGGTTCAAAGGAAACAGTTCCACATCGTTTTATATTACAGAAAATGAACAGTGATATTCCATCCACAATGCGCAAGGGTGAAAGTGCAAAGTCTGTTGTATTGTAAACTGAAATTTCATTGTCAGTGGCAGTCGCTAGAAGAGGTATTTTTCGACTTTTTTCCGATATGGTTTTACTAATTTCGAAGTGTAGTTACATAATATTAGGAATACATACAAACACATTTCAAGAAAGGGATTAATTTGCAAACGGAGGAACGTCTCGTAAATTTACATATTATTACTTTTATTTGTGTTCTATGACAGCATAATTATGTGCATCATGTGCATCAACAAGACTTGATAGGATCTCAAAGGACTAGGCCTTGAAATAAGCTTTTGGTCGCCATGTCGAAGCTTGATACATTCATAGAAATCGTTGCATACGGTGTTTCAAATGGTGCTGGTCGATGTTGTAAGCCTGTCGCAGTCATGTTGTTTTGGTGGCGTGTGTCTTACTCACTGTTTATTTTTAAGTTGGCTCTCGTTGATTGCGAAATTCGAAACGACTGGTTGTGTAAACGATCTTCCAACAAATGTAGGTCAAACCAAACGACAGATCTGCTAAAATATCATCTCTGTAAGTGAAAGTGTGCACGAAGCAGTTAATTCATTGCCGTGCACAAGAACTCAGCTTTTCACCTACTTTAACTTGGAAAATGTTGCATGATCAGGGAGTGCATGAGTGTCCTATGTCCCATGCTTAAGAAAGGCGATGCTAGTGTGTGTACCAACTATTGCGGGATTAGCCTTTTACCCAACGCATACAAGGTCCTGTCTAGTGTGATATGTTAGGGACTCAAGCCCATTCTGGCGAACCTGATTTGACCTTATCAGTGTGGCTTTAGACCTAGTAAATCCACCACCGACCAGATATTCACGCTACGACAAATCCTGGAGAAGACCAAAGAAATGCAGATCGACACCTATCATCGGTTCATCGAATACAAAGCTGCATTTCACAGTCCGATACAACGGAAATTGTTGGATGCTATGGCTGAGTTTGGTATCCCCGCAAAGCTAATCCGACTCTGCGGGATTACACTGACTTACACGAAGTCTTCAGTAAAAATTGGCAAAAAAAACTGTCAGAGCCATTTTCTACCAAGCGAGGCTTTAGACAAGGCGATAGTCTATCCTGCGATCTCTTTAACATCGTAATGGAGATGATAATGCGGAAAGCAGCTGTAAACAGGAATGGCACCATATTTAACAAAAGCCACATGTTGCTCGCGTATGCTGATGATATAGATATTATTGGACTTGGATTAGCCAGACGGCTGAAGTGGGTCTGGTTATAAACGAGGACAAATCCAAGTTATTTGTTTCGACGAAGAAAGAGTCTACTCGTCTGGGACGCTGCGTGAACGTTGACAACTATAACTTTGAAGTGGTAGATGATTTTGTCTACCTTGGCTCAGCCATAAACAAAAATAATAATGTCAGCCTCGAAATCAAAAGACGAGTATTGATCGCAAACCGCTGTTACTATGGGCTAAGCAAGCGATTTAACGACAAAGCCCTCTCTCGAATAACAAAGATCCAGCTCTACCATACTCTGATCCTACCTGTCTTGCTCTTCAGCGCAGAATCCTGGGTAATGACACTAGCGGATCAATGTATTCTGGCAGTCTTCGAGAGAAAAATACTCCGCAAAATATTTGGACCCATCATCGTGAACGGCGAGTACCGTCGTCGAAGGAATCATGAGCTGTATGAGCAGTACAACGACATCGACGTGGTCAAGCACGTTCAAATAGACCAAATGCGCTGGCTTGGACGCGTTGTTCGAATGGACGAAAACGCTCCGGCTCGAAAAATATTCGGCAATAAAATCAATGGGCGGCGCAGGAGGGGGCGACCAAAACTCCGATGGATGGACCAGGTGAAAGAGCTGTTAAGTAAGCTTGGTGTGACGAACTATCTACGGAGCGCAAAAGACCGAAGCGCTTGGAATACTTTTCTACGTGCGGCTACTGATAGATAAATTTCTGTTGTTGCTGCCATTAAAGAAGAAGAAGAATATTCCTGCTACTGTGACAAGCCGCGGCCGACATTTGGTATATTTCACACATAATGGCATACAAGAGTCATACAAATAAAAAAAAGTTAATATTCACAGCAATTTCTGACCCATATTTTTGTAATGTATGACATGTAATATATCTAAATTAGTGGGGGAAGAAAAGGGCGTGTCACTACATAAGACTAATACTCATTCTGACCAATCGCCTAGTTCTAGAATAATGATATGTGGTGTGAATATTTCTTAGAATACATATGACGTTGCTTTATTCAGAACATTTGAAATATTTACGTATTTGTTGTTTTAGTTCCAAGAACTTAAAGTAGTGGGTATATGCTAGTTAGTTATGTATAATATAAACTGTAATAATAAAAGCTGGTGCTGGTGTCTTTGAAAATGTTGCAAAAATTAGCAGAAATTAGCACCTTTGATGACTGGTGGAAATATTATTTTTTTTAGAAGGTCTTTGTTTTTTTAAAACATCCCCTAAATGTATGAAAGTTTTCGTTAATGGCGCGCCACTTGCATGATGTACGCTAATTACTGAACTATGATATTTTTGATTCAAACCAGGAACGAGTTGTACATACTTGACAACATTGTTACAGCCAATACTTTACTCTTAAAGCTATAAAGAATGCAATATTATCAACAAAATATTCAATCAATCTTTGGATGTAATGTTTTACAAATTAAACAACTTAGCCTGCCTTTTAACTGTATGACATCCACTATTTTAGAACATTTTACCATAGCCGTCTAAACAAACTGCTCTGTTCAAGTGTGCGGTAAGTCCAAAAGTGATTTCTTCCATTCTATTAAAGGCTTTAATTTATGCTATACAAAGCCGTCTAACAAGTTCGTGTTAGCATTATATTATTTAGCAATAAGTGTAAACAACTTTAGTAAGTATAACACTATACCGATAGATCCATCGTGATGAATATATTATCGATTTGCCCCATCATTAAATATTCTTCTCGCACTCTCTTATGGATCACCCCCTAATGCAGACCGGAAGGATGACTACCGTCTGGGTACAATACATAACATTGTAATAAACTTTGTGGCTACCTTATCCAGATTTAGTCCATTGTCCAGTTGTTGGAGTACTCATTCATTCATACGTATGTACATATGTATATACGCACAAGTATTTTTGCGGAAATACACACAAGTTTAAGTACGTACGCATGGGAGTAAGTATTTATGCATGTGTGTGTGTGTGAACATGTGCATGTGGCTGGTGAATACATGAGCTTTTTCTTGGCCTATTCAGATTATCAGCGTTTTCCAATCTTGTGAATGGAAATTTACACGTTAACACCTTTGGTCTGTTCCTGTTGTTGCGTTTGTTGTTTGCGTTTAAGTTGCTGCTATTGTTGTTGGCTGGAAATTTGTTCTAAATCATTGGGTACCAACCACATTATGCAGCCAAGTAAATGTTGCTATTGCTGCTGTTGGAATGTCTGTTTGCTTTCGTTTTTCTGGCAACATTTGCAACCAACAAACGCCTCTCAGAAGAGCATATGAGTCCTTTAGATGACTACGACTGTTGCTGTTACTGACGTTAAGGTTGTTCTGAAAGTGGTAAAGAGGTGGTAGTCCTTCATTTGTACCCGACGGTACGGTGTGATTGAAATCATTTTTGTTAGAGAAACACGTGTACATCTACACAACTCCTACAATTTATTCTCTAATGCAGGCAAGAAATTTAAAGGATCAGAAAACAAAAAAAAAAAAAAAAATGTATTAATCCTGTACTTGTGATTGTTCTTCACTGCCATATCGCTTTAAGATATGAGTTAGGTGTTTAAGATATGAGTAAACATTACGAATGCATTTATCAACCGGGCTCCACCAGAAGGAAGAACGTTTATTAAAGTAAATTGATGACTACGATATGTCCAGCTATTGTAATGAGATCGTCCACAATAAGCTGAAAGCGGAAGTTCACCTTCTGCTCGGATTAGCCATTTTTTTGAATTTATAATGAAATTATTCCCTCGAACTTATTTGAATTCTTCAAATGTGCATTATACCGCATTTATTTGTTCAGCAGATTTATTAAATTCTTTATGACATAACGAAACTGCAGCTGAACCCCAAATAAAGTTGTCCAAAAAGGCATTCTTACAGCAAAATGCCAGAAAAATCTGGTTCTGGAAAAAGGCAGAGCCCAAAGAGAAATGAGTAAAAATCACATTATTCGGTTCCTCTATTGTGTGTTGTACGAATTTTGTAAAGCGGAAATGCAATTTAATTAAGAATGTTCTGTTTTCACATAAACACACGCAAACACACACAAACAAACACGCTCATAAACAGTGCAGACAAAGATGTAAGCACTATAGGGACATTACCCATACAATCGTACATCCCAAACACAATGCATCTGCTGCAAAGGACTCCCATTCGGAAGGGAGAACTCGAATGGAAGACAGAAAAATGACGTTTTTTGTATTTCGAGTTCCTTTAGCAAAGAACGGAGGCACATAAAAGCATGACAATTGTATTCCCCAAAGTAAATGGCAGTGATTACACGACAAGAGCGAAGAAGGACCGGGAAAATCCACGTCACACATACAAAAGACTTTTCATATAAAATTACTGATTGCTTTTGGTTGGTGGGCAAATTGTTGGTTTCGTTGGAAATGCGATCAAATAAATATATTGCGCGCCCTTGGGCGATTCCATTAACGCCGCAAATTCAGGGAATACATCAGCGCCACCACCAGTGGCCCAGGGTTACTTCCAATAATGAAATTATAATTAAACCCATTTCAGAAGTATTCAATTTCGCACCGATTTTACTTGTGCGTATCTAATGAAACTGATAACATGGTGATAGTATATAGGTACTTGTACATATATGTACTTCATTTCATTTGTTGAAAATATTAATGTGTGAAAATTAAGATTATTTTGTAAAGTATTAACGGTATAGATGAAGAGAATGCAGAATCGATTTTAGTGGTGGAAGTACATGGTAGATTATTCGCTTTAACATTTCAGTAATTAGTTTTATTTTGTTAAATTTACACTCTTGGGAATCAGACCCCTGATTTATATGATATTTGGTTTTTGTATTATAAGGGACAGTTGCATAGGCGAAGAAAACAAAAAAAGAAGCACTTAATTGAAGACGATTACCACACTTTATTCAAGGAAAACAAAGGTAAATGTTTTTAAAGAATGCCATTAAGCTTATGACATAGGCTTCAAAAGTAATTATGTATTTCTTTAAGGAATAAATTGTTGTTTCATCATTTATTCTGTATGAGCGATTGTCACTGAGCTCCTCCTCCTTTTTGACCAAATTTTAAGTGTGATATAGAAGTGGGCTTGGTTGGGGAATGGGACTTTGCTCAGAGGTGGAAAGTTACTGATTGTTACTCACTTGGGAGTGACCAGAATCGATTCCTTTGTGGCACTGTCCAAGCAGCTAACTACTTCCGGTCTTAGACCAAGTATTCCCCGGGCAATGATTTCAAAGCAACCGCTTAGAAGTTAGCTAAAGTTAGAAGGCATTACAACCATGTATCCTGAATGGTCAAAGAGACGTCTCAGGAAAGTAGGCTTGAACCGCTGAAGCATGGTTGCATCGTGGGATTGGACGTGCAGATAGCAGCCGTATTACCAATCTAGGAGACGAGGGTTAGCAACCCACATCTTCCGAAAACTAAATTGCGAAAATCCATAGCGTCTGTTCCATATTGGGCGGCTTCCTGGTCAGCGTTTGCCTCAGAATGAGCGGCTGAAATGTTTCCTGGCAGTAGGAATAAAATGCAGAACCTGGTGGGCTGGGCTTGCCACCCGCCACCAGTATAATGGCAGTGAATAAAATGAGAAATAAGAGAAAAAGAAACCCCCAAAATGTTGACGACCACCGCAAACGTTTTAAGGACCATGATTTGAGAATATGCACTTGGAATGTTAGAACTCTTTACCGACCAGGTGCCTCTATTCAACTGGCGGATGTCCTCGAAGAGTATAAGGCTGACATTACTGCTATACAGGAAATTCGGTGGACTGGATATGGATGCTCGCGGATGAGGATGTGTGACGTGTACTACAGCTGCCACGCGGAAAAGCATGAGTTTGGTTGTGGATTTGTGGTCGGCAAGAGACTACGACACCTGGTCTCTAGGTTTACTCCTGTCAGTGAACGAATCGCCACCATAAGACTAAAGGCAAAATTTTTCTATATAACCCTGATATGTGCTCATGCTCCGACGGAGGAGAAAAGTGACGAGGTCAAAGACGAATTCTACGCCCAACTTGAAGAAACATATGACCGTAGCCCGGGCCATGATGTTAAAATCGTGCTGGGAGATTTTAATGCCAAAATAGGCCGGGAGAATGTCTTTAGCCCAACAGTCGGAAAATTTAGTCTGCATACTGACACATCGCCAAACGGAATCAGACTGATTGATTTCTCTGCAGCAAGGAACATGGTAATAAGCAGCACACGATTTGACCACAAAAACATTCACAAAGCAACGTGGATATCTCCCGATCAAGTAACGAGAAACCAAATTGATCACGTGGTAATCGATGGAAGGCACGCGTCAAGTGTCTTAGACGTACGAGTGATCAGAGGTGCGAATATCAACTCGGATCACCACCTCACTGCAGTGAAGGTGCGTACTAGGCTAAGCAGAGCGAAAACCCTGCGCAACCAGGCACAGAGAAAGCTGGACATCGCTAAACTGCAGACCGCGGAGATAGCCAACGCCTATTCTGACCAACTCACTCAACTACTTCTTGATGCTCCAACTCCCGAAAATACTAGCGCGCAATGGCAACATATTGCCCACTCGATGGAAAGGACTGCGCGGTCCGTACTAGGGTATGTGAAGCCCTTTAACGATAATGCCTGGTACGATGTCCAATGCCGCGATGCCACCCGGGAACAAGATGCTGCATACAGGGCCAAACTGCAGCCAATGGCAACGCGAGCTGTTCATGAAAAGTTTAGGGAGAAGAGGCGGGAGGCGACTCGACTCTTCAGGCGAAAAAAACGAGAGCTTAAGGAGCGGAATAATGTGTGTATTGAAGATTACAGGAACAGAGGTGAAGCCCGAAAATTCTATCAGAAGATAAAAGGAAAGGTACATGGAACAGGTCTTCCCTCCTGTAAAGACAAGGATGGTCATCTCGTTACTGACTCCGAGAGCGTACTGAGAATATATAAAGATCACTTCTGCAGCCTATTGATGTGTGAAAACTCGGCTGATGAAGACTGTGCACCAATCCGAGATGATAACATCGAGTGTCCACCTCCGAGCCAAGCTGAGATAACAACTGCCATATCCCGCCTAAAGAACAACAAGGCCGCTGGGGCTGATGGTCTTCCAGCTGAGTTGTTTAAGGCGGGTGGAGATGAGCTTGTTTTAAGCATGCAACAGCTCATAGAGAACATTTGGCTTCAGGAGAGCATGCCAGAGGATTGGAATCTCAGTGTGCTATGTCCAATCTACAAAAAAGGTGACCGTAGTGAGTGTAAAAACTATCGTGGAATTAGCCTCTTACGGATTGCGTATAAGGTCCTGTCTAGCATACTGTGTGAACGTCTAAAGCCAATTGTGGAAAATCTGATTGGACCTTATCAGTGCGGCTTTAGACCAGGCAAATCCACGACGGATCAGATATTTACACTACGGCAGATTCTTGAGAAAACCCATGAGAAGCAAATCGACACTTACCACCTCTTTGTCGATTACAAAGCTGCCTTCGATAGTCCCATCAGGCATCGACTATACGAAGCCATGTCTGAGTTCGGTATTCCTGCTAAGATAATTCGTCTCTGCCGGTGTACCCTTACGAATACCAAATCCTCTGTTCGGATTGGCAAGGATCTATCTGCACCATTCGATACGACGAGAGGTCTTAGACAGGGTGACGGTTTGTCATGTATGCTGTTCAACATAGTGATGGAGAAGGTGTTAAGGAAAGCAGCGGTTAACATGTCTGGCACCATATTTAATAAGAGCCACATGCTGCTCGCATATGCCGATGATATCGACATTATAGGTCGAACGATGCGAGAGGTAACAGCTGTTTTCACATCAGTTGAAAGGGAGTCAGCGAAAATGGGTTTGGCAGTGAATGAGGACAAGACGAAGTTAATGGTATCATCGAACAAAGTGTCCACCCGTTGGGGACGCAGCGTGAACGTTGAAAACTATTGCTTTGAGGTAGTGGATGAATTTATCTACCTTGGATCCGCCATGAACAAGAACAACAGTGTCAGCCTCGAAATAAAACGGAGAATAGTGCTTGCTAACAGGTGTTTTTTTGGACTACGCGAGCACTTTATAAACACCACCCTATCTCGAACTACCAAAGTCCAGCTGTATCAGGTACTAATTTTACCGGTCCTGTTGTACGCCTCCGAATCTTGGGTGCTTACACAGGCAGATGCAGCTCATCTGGCGGTGTTTGAGAGAAAAATACTCCGCAAAATATATGGACCCATTTGCGTAAACGGCGAGTTTAGGATTCGAATGAACCATGAGCTGTACGAGTTATACCACGACATTGATGTCGTCAAGCGGGTCAAAGTGCAACGATTACGCTGGCTAGGTCATGTCGTGAGAATGGATGAGGAAACTCCAGCGCGAAAGGTATTCTATCAAGACCTCGAAGGACGGCGCAAAAGAGGGAGACCGCGACTACGTTGGAAGGACCAGGTGGAGGAATCACTGACGCTGCTTGGTAGGACTGACTGGAGACGGTGCGCACAAGATCGAAGCGAATGGAAATCTTTGATCATTTCGGCCTCTGACTTAGGCACTAAGATATAAATATATATATGTGTCAAGTTGTTTTTAAAGGCTAATAATAATAATAAATAATAGAAGTGGGCTTGGCAACATATACAGTTTACCGAATTTAAACCAAAATATATCCTTTAGATCCAAATTCAGGCCAAATATATATTTTACATAGAAAGTGTTTTAGCAATTTTCATTATCTACTCCCTAAGAAGCAATAGTGGTAGCATGCTCAACAATGCGTCTTCGCATATTTGCTACCATTGGACGAATATCCAGTCCAAACTATTTTTTCCGTGCTGCTGTTAAAAAATAAATATCTGTTCTTACCGTCAAAGAAATAAGTAAGCTAGTAATGTATAAAGTAATGTATATAACAAACTATGAGAAAGTTTTATTGATGATTTTCTTTTTTAACGAGAAATATCTTTACTTATACAGGGTGGCGCACGAATCGTGTTACGTGTTACATTAATAGCTGTTAATTAAAGACCGCTGTTTAAAGATGTTGAAGAAGTTTTTTCACCCATAAATGTGTCGAAAACGTATCTGTTTCAACAACATTTGGTTCTAGCAAGATGCACACATAGCCAGACCGGTTATGGCAGAGCTCCAACGAAAATTCCCAAACTAATAAAATTATGGGGTTTTGTCAAGCAAAATGTGTGCTAAACGAAACCAATGAATTTTACTTAATTTATAAATAGTCCATTAAACCAATAACTGAGGCGATTCCGACATCGACCCTTCAATGAATAATTTTCTGTTGATCAGGTGTCGCATATGCGTGTGTGAGCATGAATTACTTCCATGGTCTATCATCTTAAAAACCAATTAGATTTACAAAATTAAATTAATATTCTATACAATAACAAATACTTTGAAAAATAGATTGATTTAAAATAATTTATTTGAATTTCTTATTGTAGCGCAATTGGTGTGCCACACAGTGGCATTTCGGCGGAAAAAATAGGGGTTTTCAACTTTCCAATATTAAAATTTTAATGATATGGTTTTGTAAAGAAGTATTTGGATAAGAAAAATTCAACAAGTTTTTTTTTATGAAAAGTGAAATTTTGTAGTTAAAAAAACTAACAGAAGTCAACGGAAATTTATTCAATAAAATAAAATTAAAATTATTGTCCAAATAAAGAACTTTTTGTGTGTGTAAGTTTATAGCTATCGCTTTTGTTTTATTTTTTAGTGAAAATATAGCACTTACGCTTTTAATAAAAAAAATATTATTGAAATTGGAAAAGTAAACTAATTATTATAATTTATCAAAAATTATACTAAATAATAATTTTAATTATACTTTATGTGCTTTGCCTTGCTTAGCCCTCTAACTATAAAAAGATGAAAGTTCTGAGTCTGTACTTTCAATTAAGACAAAAAATAACCGCCAAATACCGTCCCTTTTAGTAACATTTTAATGCATGCATTTGTGCGATATTTTCGGTGTATTTGAAGGCTAATATCTTTCCCGGAGGGTTGTTGGGGATAATCTCTTCTTTTGTATGGGGACAACACATGTTTAACTTTGAATAAAAATTAACATTTTCTAACTTATAACTATAAAGTAGGCGTGGCATCCCCAATATGTTTAATTTTTTCATAAGAAGAACTCAATTAAGAAGTGTCCCGAATTTCGAGTCCCTAGGTCCAAGAATACAAATTTTGGCAAGTGCAGTTATATGGGAGGTGGGTGTGGCAGAAGGCGGTTTTCCAAGATTTTTTCAAAAATTTCTTAATTTAGCCCAGAGAAGTGTTTCTGCAAAATTTCATTGCTGTACGGTCACTCCTTCTATTTTTTTCCAAGAAATGTATGGGGCGGTGCCACTGTGCGCCACCCTGTATGTTTCAGTGTGGAAATTAATCATGAATGGTTATCTGACATAGGAGATCAATGTATATTGTCGCAAGTGACTAAGAACAGGATTTTCTGCTTTACTTGGTAAAGAAACCATCAGCAGATGATATTCCAATACGAAAGTCAGTTTAAATATCAGGGACGTGGCACCGCTCACACAAACCGAAATTCCAATCGGTCATATCTCCCCAGCCATTAGAGTTACGAAGACGAGATTTGCTACACATGTTACCAACGTAAGGAGAATTACGTCTCGCTGCGAAATGGGCGGTCCCTTTTAAAACATCATATGAGACTGATGACTCACCCAACCCAAAACGGATAAAGTCTTGAAATTTGACATGTAGGATCCTTCTGTGACGTTTTTTCTGAAACTTTGTACCCTTAGAGGGTAAAAAGTGGCAAACAGGGTCAAACAGTGTATCATTGTAATAGGAATATATTTTGATTTAATGACATAACCGCGGTATTAGACGGGAGAGATGAAATTGGCACTTTTAGAGGATAAACGGAGAAAAAGAAGTGAACATGGCGCCAACCGGTAAAAGCAAACGGTTGAAGCTGCACCAGTAAAAATGGTAACTCAAAGTTTAGAATGAATATTTTGAATATGAATATTTTACTTTTTCCCAAGAATAAAACCCTCATTTTTTAACATTCGGGGAAATAATAACAAGCGTGACAAATTTCAAGTATTCGAAATCATCCGATTTACTGTAACTAAAAGTTTTTTGTACAATATAAGAACTTTTTTAAAAAATAAATGTTACTTTTGGATACAATAACAGTACTTCTTAGTACAATTAATGTACTTTTTGGTACAGTAAATTTATCTTTTTGGTACAATAAATTGTTCTCTATGATACAAGAAAAGTACATTTTGGTACAATAAAAGTACGGTACAATACAAGCAAAAAAAATATAACAATTACATTAAACTAACCAAGTAAGTTTTCATCAAAGCATGGACGTGGCATTGCTGACACATATTAGCAATTCTAACAAAAACATCTTATAATCTTCTTTGTATAAAATTAAATTTTTTTCTAGAGGCCAAAGGAAATTAACCAATCGTTATTAAATTCCAACAAGTACTTAACATCTTTATCAATTTTCGACGCAGGACGAAGTCTGCCGGGTCCGCTAGTATCTTAAAAACTAACTATGTATACATATTTTTAAAAATAAGTAATTGGCTTTGGTCATAAAAAAACAACATAACTTTTCTAAGTTTTGAGAACAGCCAGGATTTAAGGATTTAAACTTATAACTGAGACCGAGTATTCGCCAAGAGTATACGGTCAAACAATATAACTGCAGTATGAATATTTATATATATTCATTTTCAACATCACTTTTCCCCGTTTGAGTAACCATTCAACAAGGATAACATAACAGATAATGGACGAGTCTAATTTTCTTTATGACAGGGCCATTAGATAATCTTCTCCGGCTATTAACAGTATATTTCCTCAAAAGATTTATTTCCAATTTGAATGGATTTTTCCTAGTATTCATTTGTAGTCTCTGTTGTGCCATTGTCTCTCGCATTGTCATCTGAGCCGTCGTCATCATCGGCAGAGCATCCACGTCCGACCGCCACCCACCTCGAACCCACTTGCCACCATCATCAGCAGGCATTGTGTAGTCATTTCATTATAATAGATTTCATCATGTACAAACAAATGTTAAGTAATTGGGGATGTAATACGGCAAATCCCTAAATAATCTGCTCCACAACTACATGCACACGTACACGCTTGCACACACCCTTGCCGAGAGTGACACAGATGGAGGAAAATGTGGAAAAAGTCAAAGTGGTCGAGAAAAACTTTTGAAATAGTTATTATGTTTCGTTAAGCCACGATTACGGCGAAAAGATCCTTTATTTCTTTACTTCATTCTCAGTGTATTCGCATCTTTCGCCCCGTGTGGTTTGTAAAAGTGCGAATCAACGCTCACCTAAACACTGCGTCCGTCCGTCCATTTGTTTCTTTAAGAGGCTGTGAATTGTTTGTGTATGTCGTGGTGGTGAATTGAGTGCGTCATTGATCCACTTGCTCCTTTTGTCGTAAGTAACTCCTTTCAAGCGGTGGCATGTAGGGGGTGTGTCCCAACAATTTGAGTAGTCGCTTTGTAATCGGAGACTGGCGTCTCTATCGCAAATGCTCCATTGATGTTGTTTTAATGATGGCCCACGTTTCTCCGTCTCCCGGAATGTGGTATTAACAAATTTTGTGGCTCCACGGAGTCCTATCAAATAGACATTGCTTGCATCCGAACAATAACAAGAGTCAGCCGCCACATCCAAGTGAACTATGTTCCTCCGGCTGTGGTCTGTTATTATTACAACAACTCATTTTGTGTTTGCTTGATTTGTTCGTCCGTTGTTGGGGTCGTCAGACGTCGTCCATGCTGCTGCTATTGCTATTGTTGCTGGCGGTTGCGATGGAGTGTAGATGAACATCGCCATCCAAGTCCATGATATCTTGCTTCCAACAGATATTAACAATAATGAAACCACAAGAGATTCCCCCCCTTGGCTGGAAGGGGGAAAGGACAGGCAAGTCAGTAAGCTGCTCATCCTGCTGCTCGGCAGTCCAATCTATCTGGCATCTCGCATCTGCCTGGCTGTCTATTCTAATTCTATGAGAATGTGTATGCTTTTTTGAAAGGCAATTTGGCGCCTTTCCAAACTAATTTTTGCTGGTTATTAAAACCACAAAAATGTACGCTTGACATTTGGAGCTGTAGTTCGAGTATTTCTGTGGCAAGGGAATAACATAACAAATATCACCATTTGATTAAGGCAATTAAGATGAAATAAGGCACACTCACACACACACACATGCACACAAATATGGATTTTGGTTTTCTCTAAAAAGGATCTGATTAGATTTCAGATTTGAATGTGTGTTAAACTGTCGGAGATCCCTTGTCTCCATGAATGTATGTGTGGCAACGAAGAGAATCTTTTGTGGCATCAGTTATGTTGTTTTTATTCTATTTGAGGGGGATAAATAAGGCACTTTGTTTATTTCTGTTTTCAACGAGATGTAATCGGTTGTTTGTTGTTTACCAGCAATTGCAAATAAATTATTGTCAATACAAGCCTGTATTTCGTTAAGATGCGAAATTTAAATGAATGGCAGAAGGAGTATTAATTGTATAGTGTGTGTGGGATACTTAACTCATATAATAACGAGTTAATGAGTTATTTGTAGTTATTCAGTACTAGCGTGTACGTGTAAATCAAAAATAATCTAACATTATTTACTAAGAGTTCTTATGTAGGAAAATAATGCTGTAGATAATGTACGTAATTCATAGAGATCTTCTATGCAAACAAATTGGAAACTGACACGCGATCCTATAACCCAAACGGGAAAGTATTAGTGTTACGCTGCTGAAAAGGAAGGAGCCATGTTAATATTAGAACAAGGCAAAATTACTTGTCATAATTTTAAAAAGTATCACCAAATGAGAAATATGGACATCATGAAAAATTTGTATGTGTGGTTTTGATTAATTTTCTAGATTTTTGCCACTACTTTAAAAGTGATGTGAAGTTCTATAACATGACTAGATTTTTGGCTTAGGCCGTCTAATATACGTCTGATATACTTGAATCGAAGGAAACATTAAATAGAAGAACAAAATTATGGATTTCAACAAACTTTAATTAAAAGTTAAAAAGGCCATATGATAGGGCATATATATCAGAAAGGGGCATATTTTTGCAAAGTCAATTTATTCGATATTCTGCACATTTGTTTCATGTGATGAGATAAATACGTATAATCTTATATTGTTTCCTATAATTTTTTTCTACATGTGATTTTCGATTCAAAATCAGGCACTAAATGTATATAAATAAAATTGTGTACATCCAAAAATATTTATGCACTAGGAGCGACAAAAGCTTTCTTGTTAAATAGTTGTGGTTTTCACATCACAACTGAATTCTGTTTAGCAAAAACAAATTGATTTAGAAATTGACTCAGCTACCTCAATTGTTGCACAATATGCAAATTGGTTAAGTTTCTAATTATCCTTGGCTATTAATCTTCGTTCCGACTCGACAAAAAAAAACCGGTCGAATAAAGAGACTTCTATACGCAAAGCTGAGCATATATAGGAGTACTGACGCTACTAAAATTTAAAAATAATAAAATTGCGCAAAAAACAATATCACGCTTGATTTACAATGTACGTTGTTGTACTATAGTGGATGTCAATAGGCTATGTATATGTGCGTACTCACAAACACACACACACACACTTATATACCATTGTGGGGGGTTGACTCGTGTGGGCTTTTGACAGTCCACGACGAGTATGTGAAAATTTGTGTTAATTTGCCAAAGTCATGCGTCGTTAGACGAGAATTGCCTGTCGCAAGGATATGGATGTGTTTGTGTGTGTGTGTGTGGTTGTGTACGGCTGTTGCAACAGTAGCACGTGTGGCATTGTTGTTTAAACGACGCCACTTTTCCGAGAAAATGTTGCCTTTTCCATCGTGTTCAGGCCGTGGTTCAGTAAGGCTCCTTGCTCCTTAGCGTTGGCCGTTTGCATTCACTTCACACGTTTGTGTATGGCTTTCTATTAACTGCAAGCACTTGATATTTAAGCCTAAACTAAATCAAGGCAGAAGTACCTGAGCATTTGGGCTGTTAAGCTTTTTGCTGCTGCTGCTGCTGGTAGGCAACATTTCGTTAACCTATGCGTGCATCATGCGACGGAACAGAAGGAGCAACACAGCGCTGACTTTAATAGTTGCACAAGTTGTTTGCCTTATGTATGTACGTATAAATGCATATACTCGTACATTGGTATGTAACCATGTGTTCCGGAATACATGTACCTACAAACGGGCAAAGTCAATCGTTAACCATCCCGGCAAGGAGCCGAATGCATAAATTAGCAGTTGTATTGCTGTAACTCCGCTCCATATTGTGACCCCTTTCGCTTTTTGCTGCAAAAGACTATGATTTTGAGCTTTACATATTAAGATTTGCATATTCAACCTTAAAATTATAAACAATGCACCACCGACGGCTTGCTGTTTGTGCCACAAGACTAGGGCGGAGCTGGCCAGAGGTACGTGGATACATGTTCAGATTACATCTGTTGATTCTGGTATTGTAATGTTAAATTTGTTTGAAATAGTTTATTGTTTGACGTGATCATGGGAAATGTTGCAGTAAACATACATATCTATATTTATTTAATTGTGCAATATAAAATCCGAATAAAAACTTTTCAGTATATAATAATGTCCTAAATGTCCTTTGATTGTGACATTGATATGGTTTATAATATTAACCGTAAGTAATAATATGGTGGGAATCCGGTATCTGGGGGCTTACGTCACACAGTGGCACCGCCCCATACATTTCTTGGAAAAAAATAGAAGGCGTGGTCGTACAGCAATGAAATTTTGCAGAAACACTTCTCTTCGCTAAATTAAGAAATATTGAAAAAAATCTTGGAAAACCGCCTACTGCCACACCCACCTCCCATATAACTGCACTTGCCACAATTTGTATTTTTGGACCTAGGGACTCGAAAGTTGTAGATTTTGGTATTTTTCTTCCCAGTATAGAATCATATGAAAATTTCATATAAGTTAAAAATGTTAATTTTTATTCAAAAGTTAAGTTGTCTCCATACAAAAGACGAGAATATCCCCAACAACCCTCCGCGAAAGATATTAGCCTTTAAATACACCGAAAATATCGCAGAAATGCATGCATTAAAATCGATGTTACTAAAAGGGACGGTATTTGGCGGTTATTTTTTTTCTTAATTTAAAGTACAGACTCCAACTTTTCATTTATTTATAGTTAGAGGGCTAAGCAAGGCAAAGCACATAAAGTTTTTTTCCATCAAAAAGTGAAAAGTTGATATTTTTTAGTATAATTTTTGATAAATTATAATAATTAGTTTACTTTTCCAATTTCAATAATTTTTTTTTTATTAAAAGAGTAAGTACTATATTTTCACTAAAAAATAAAACAAAAGCGATAGCTATAAACTTACACACACAAAAAGTTCTTTATTTGGACAATAATTTTTAACCTAATTTCATTGAATAAATTTCCGTTGACTTCTGTTAGTTTTTTCAACTACAAAATTTCACTTTTCATAAAAAACCCTTGTTGAATTTTTCTTCTCCAAATACTTCTTAACAAAACCATATCATTAAAATTTTAATATTGCAAAGTTGAAAACCCCTATTTTTTCCGCCGAAATGCCATTGTGCGGCATGGCGATGCTAGGTGACTACACTTCAGCAGTTTTAACCGATTTTTAATATTTATTGAGAATAAAATAAAGCTTTGCATATGTATTTGCATTAATTCTGTGATTTGATTTTTAAACAGTCGGTTAATTAACTTAATCTTCTTTCATCATAAATGCTAATACTATATGCATAAATGTGTTAATAATAGCTTTGTTCAATTTTCACTTAAACTGCGCACTCTGTTATAAGACTACTTTACCCCCACCCTTAATGTGCGCCCATGTACTTTTCTGCTTGTATTAAGGTTTGTAGAAATTTGTTATTGTTTTAATTAATGAACATATTGTTGCAATTTGATTTGTACATTTGCGGAAGTTGAAAGTTCGCAGTACGAGCATTTGGTGTTCGGACATTGTTATTGCTTCTTCGTGTTGTTGTATTTACTGCAAAAACTGTCTCACATGTTGTTGTTGTTGTTCTCAATGTGTGAAACCATTTATAAGGGCTTTGTTAATGGGACATCCGATTTATTGTTGTAGTTGTTTGTGCTCAGTTGTTGTGATAAAAGTAAAGAACCTGTGCTTGTGGTGGAATTATAATTAATTAAACTTCCATTGAAATTTTTAGCTTTCTTTGCAAAAAGAAATGGGTGTGTCCCTAGTGGGTAAACATACAAATACTGTACAGTGCCGGAGTTGCAATTCTCTGTGTCTACTAGGCCAATGTAACCCTAAACAGTAGATACGGTTAAAAACGTCGGAACTCAGTTTCAATCCAATTTATTGTCTAAATATTCGCGACACAAATCACTCACACTCTACTAGATTCCATTGTTTGTAACGTAATGGTAGACGGTATAATATCGTCGATACGGCAAGTAAATTAAGGGGTCACTATCAAATCTTAAACTCTACTCTAAGTTATTTGCAAAGCTGTAGCCTAATTCTCAATTCTTGCCACATCAGGTAACAAGAATGACCCAATTTTTCGGTATTAGCTCTGCAAGCCCTTCATGTCATGCTATGAATAATTTGAAATACAGTAATGCTATTTAATAAATTTGTACGTTGTCATGTTCGTACATGGTACATGTGGCATGCAACGCTGCAAAGATAGAACGAAATGGCTTTTGACTTTCCTGCTGCCGCATGCAACATGCATTTGCTACCGATGGCTGGTGGTGATGGTTGCTACAGATGAATGTGCCGCGAATGCCAATGCAAACATAATTAAGAATGCGTTTTGCGAGCTTCGTCACATTATTTCACATTCACGACGAACGCTGACAATAAATAACACAAGTTGTCTGCAACTGAAGGGGAGACGTCTGATGTTGCAGCGACTGCTTCCAGAAGAAACGTCTGGGCAGAGAAGATGTTTACACACATTCTGCAAAACGGACATTGTAAGCGCGAAATAGTGTAAGTAGCAATAACGGAAACGGAAGTTGCAGCTTCTCGGCGTCTCAGTCACAATTGTGTATTATGCTGCTGCAACTTTTTTTTGTTAATTTTCTTTTGATTTTATAGTTGTTGGCGAATTGCCAATTTTCCATTTTAACTTCGTCTACACGCGCACAGACGTAAGAAAATATGTTGCAACAACTTAAAGCAATCAGCCAGCAGCATCAAAAACTCCATGCACACGAGCACACATACACACTCAGGATAAAGAAGGAATAAAGTAACGGCGACCTTCAGTTCGTCTTAGGTGTCTGTACACACAGCAACAGTAAGAGCCGCCACACACTCACACTTTGTGTAACTGAGAAGGTAACTAAGAAGTACACTGAACATAATATGGCCCGAAATGTGTATTGGATGCACAGTCTCTGCTTGAATTAGTTGACTTAAAGGTACTCAGGAAATGCAGAAAAACCCCAAAGATACTTTCTTTAAGACCATATTGTTGCCTTAAAAAGTGTATGTGTGTGTGAGTGTGGCGCTGTAGTGGTGGTCGCAGCAAATAAATTATGACCTTACTTTTGCGGTGTGAAATTCCCCACACAAGGAATTGGGATGTGTCGGAGTTGCAGCTAGTGTTCAAGGACCCTTATCATCGTCATCTGTTAAAGCTGATTCATTGCATTTCTTCTTGCTTCTGGAGTCCTTTGATTTCTGTATTCCTCTTTATCTATTACACAATTTTCCATCGGTCTCTGGTCTTGAAGTGTTGCTAATTACTGCTCAAATATATCAATTACACGAGCGATTAAATTTTGAAAATCTTATGTTGCAAGAACACAAATTGTCGCACATATATCACGAATTTACAAGGAATTTGTGGTACTTTGCTGGAGACTTTTTGATTGCTTCTTCGTCCATGCTATTTTTTGCGGTTTCTAGAGCAAGTGGTTGATCGCCTTTGTTGCCTGCATTCGGAGTGTGGTGTTGCAACATAATGTATTATGTACTATTTGTTTTTTGATGCGAACGAATGGATTTGTATTATAGAGTTGACATTTAATTAAGGATAACTTTGATGTCGTGTGAAGCTCGGTCTTCTCTTTCCCCGAATAGCATAAGGTTTAAAAGTGCCTAAGAGAATTATTTAAGCTTCAAATACATATTTATCAATGTGTTTAGTCACATGATTCAGTTTCGGTGACTATTTCATTTCTACCAATTGTCTGAAAGGACCAAAGGATTAGAATTAAATGGACATTTTTTACTTTTTAACTCATAACTAGGTTTCCTCTTAACTTTTCTCATTACCAAGAATGCACAGGCGCCACAGCAAACAGTTTACCGAGGAGCCGCAGCGAATTTACTTACAATAGACCAATGAGAAGTATGTGTGAGTATTTTTAATGCCCACGAGAAGAAAATGGGGAAATCTGCTACTACCTACTATGACAAAAAAAAAAGCGAAGACAAAATAAACTATAGCTCGACATCAACATTTAATAAAATAATAGAGTGACTGACTTTGACAAAAATACAAAAGTTTTATACAAATAATCTTAGCGACGACTTAAAACTGTGCAAAGTCTGATGAAAAAAGTGATAACATTTCCTGAACGTCTCAAGAGAAGGAAGCAAGTATGGAGCACAAGAAATAGATGCTGAAAACAAAAAGAAAAAACAACAACAAATATCAACTCTTAACTGACTTCTCGGATGCTCAGGTAGTGGCTGTGAGAGTTGATGTACTGCTATTGACTAAAAGTTATTTGTTAAAACGGTAATGCAAACATTGCTGTTTCCACTCGCACTCGTTCTTTGCCTCTCCCAACTCCCCTTGTCCACACCGAAGGGAAAGACAAACTACCAACCAAGACTTCCAACGCTGCAAAAAATTGATATTACCCCAAAACAAATAACGCAACAACCAAAAACGATTCAACGCAACCAAACTCTCGTCCAACCATCTGTCCAACAAGTTAGGGATTGTTGTACTCAGACTAACACAATATTTGTTCGCACTTTTTCGCCGTCCGTATGCAGCGGGACTGTAATCGAGACTCTTTTCCAACTACGTGAAATTGAGTTACACCGAAAGGAGAATGTGGGGAATTGAGTTAATGGCTGAAGAGCAAAATGCGGTTGAATACTCCATTGCTTCTGCAGTGGGTACGCGCGTGGCCGCCGCCTGCAGCTCGGCCCGACTTGGACTTGCAGGGAAAGTAAATATTTGTGCATGCGAATGTATGCGAACGCAGACAATTTTAAAGTCTTAAAGTTTGGCCATATTTTTGGAAGTTGATTTAAAAGCTGATTGAGAAACAGGAAATGTTTAAAGCCGACCTATAATGCGATGCCGCATCACAAAAGCTTTCTTTTCAAATCATAATATTAGACTCATTGGCCCTAGGCGGAACGTACGTATGTATGTCAACTACTAAACAATATTTTGAAAGCAATTATCATTATCATCGTATCCTCGTCTTAAGCATAAAGTCAAACACAAATAGGCAGACGGCAAGAAAAGACGCAAGAAATGTGAAAAGGCTCAGAGCAGATTATAATGAACACGTAGCCGGCGATGGAGGAAGGAGCGAAGGCAGACGTACAGAAACGACGACCACAAAGGCATAAACATAAAGCAAACAGCTTAAAAAATGTAAACCAATGAAGCAAACAAAAGACTTCATAATAAGCGATTAAAATTCCGTAGGAGCGCTTATTGCAGAGCGCAACAAAAAACCCGAGAGCAACGAAGAAACTATTTTTGCCGAACGGGGGAACCACCGCCACCCTCATCACATACTCCAATGGCAATTGCATAAGTAATATACGATTGGCTGTCAGACCGACCCAAGTGGGCGGAGGAATTATGTCATTGTTCCAAATATGACTGAGTGGATGGAGATTTTCTATTCTCCCACAAGCTACGGTCTATTCAGGGAACAATGATGTTTTGTTCGGCATTCGAGGGAGAATTATTTGAACCAGACGACGAAACACTGCAACGCTTGACATGCTAGTGTTCGCTGCCGCTGTTGTCGTAGCTGTTAGCACAGTCAGCTAATCTGTACACACAGCTATTCACGACAGTACGGAGCTATGACGCCAAGGCGTGCATTGAACCTCAGCTGACAAAAGATACCGACTGAATGCAATGGCCAAGGTAGAACATGGCTGAATGACAATCTTAATTTGAAATGGCTAAAGTGGGCTCACAAAGACCAATTGTCGGTAGTTATTGTTCCTGGCCATTCAGTTTGACTGCAATTGCAATGCCAAGATGAGCTCCATGCACGAGAGACGATTTACTGCGTGACCCGTCATGGATTCAACATCTAAAGAAAAGGAAAGGAAAGGTACATAAAAAAGTACAGAGTTTTCCAGCTCTCAGTATTAATGAAGAATTTGAGTGTCCGGAAAGAGCTGGCATAGCAGAGTAGTTATGTCTAAATCTTTACTCATTTAAAGTCATAATTCTTTGTTACCAGACATTTAACGTTAGAAACGTAATCATATTGAATCGCTGACTTGGTAGTAGAAGATAAAGTATTATACCGACTAAAATTTCTACTCTTTCCTGCTCATATCTCGAGTTTACTAAAGTATATAACATGACCAACTGTATGTTTTTCTATTCGTCTTTTTTACGACCATAAAAGTTCGTTGTAGTAAAATGCGCATCGGATTTAAAAAATGCACTTAGTGAAGTTGTGTAAAAAAGCAGCAGTCGAATAAGACCAAATAAAACTTAACGCAGAATTGTTACTACATCTTGTAGTGGCTACAACTAACACATATATTTAATATTTTTATAAACCTAACAATCACATAAAAAACACCCTTTATTTAATTAAATTAAATAAATACAATTCGAGGTATTATGTAATCGATAGATATGTGTCGGGTACCACCTCCTTTAAAAAAATATGATTTGTTCGCACTAACAATGTTCTTTATCCTAGCTTACGATTACAAACGCTGGCCGCTTTAATAAGGTCCATTTTGCAGTGGCATTAACAACTAAAGCCAAAAGGCCACTTCAACTGCAATATGATGACATCCCAACACAACGAACACTACAAAGTGCAATATGAAGTGAAATTTAAGTTAAATTTTGTTGATCGCTAGCACCTGCACTGGAAGCGGCGTTGGTGTTGGATGTGCCATGGACTCTACTACCTACGCTGTACATGCAGCAATAATGAAATGGAACGACAACAATGGCGGAATCTGCATTTCAATCCGGAGGACCCTCATCGTGATGAAACACAATGTGATGGCAGAGTACATTGACAATTCGATACGTTTGCACGAGACTCCGAGTGGTGCCACTGCGCAAAGGCGAAAAGTTTTCCTATTAAAACTGAAACATTAGATGGAGGAATGCGCCAGCATCCCGCTGCTGCTTCAGTTGTGTTCTGTTCCCGTCGTAGAAAAAAAACGCTGCATAAAAAGTAACGACAGGTGAAACACATTAGTAAGCAAATCCCTTTCATAATCCTTTGAAGGTCCTCTTGTCTGTTTTTGTTTTGCTGTGAAAGTGACAAACACACCCGTGCGGACGACCAATGAAGGAAGAGGTGTATGTTGACACTGCACCGGAGAACAGTTGCAAATTGTATTTATCTTTAAGCTTCAGCGGTTGTAATATGCGAGAAAAATGGTTTTAACGAACAGCCCTCGTAGTTGTTGTTGTCACATGTAATACAGTCAGTGTTGTTGTTATTTGAAAGCAAACAAAAGATTGCAACATGGTCTCCAAAGTAGATAAGACACACAGATTCTTGTGCCATTTCAAACGTCCTACGGTGCACGAGGGTGATGTGGAAATTAGGCATAAGTCAAAATTATGTGTTGAATGAAATACATGTCTATTAAAAAAGTAATTGAATAAACTGTATGTCTGTATCTGAAAATGGAAGCGTATACATAGTACATAATTTCTCTAAGCTATTGACTGTTCTATAGCTACAGAAGATGCAGCTGGCTGTCGGATTTTACGGAAATGCAATTTTGGAATACCAGGCTTAACGAGGGTTTTAACCGGATTCTTAAAAAAATTTAAATTCACTATTTTTATTTGTTTAGTTATTTGAAAAGTGTCAACGAAATGCAATACAAGTATCAATATTTAGCATTTCGAGACGTATAGCTTGATTGCTACTGTGTCCACAGAATATTGTTAGGATAGTTCTGGCCAAACTGGTGTGAAGAATGTTTTTTATGTTTATGAGATTCTCTTCTGGCAAATCTCAGAGGATATTTTCTTTCAAATTTCTTTAATTTTCTCTGAGGGAAGTTTTTCTTCTTTAAGGAGAGTTCGCGTAAATTTAATATATGAACTCTGTCTTTTAAGCTCGTAAAAATTAAATAAAATGAATATGTTTTTCATTGTTCGGTTTGAGATCTGTTTCTATTATCGCTAATAGAATTTGTTTTACAAGAGCTGTGTGAAATGTATTATGTTGACAGCTGGCAGGGCAGATAGCTATTTCGATGGTTGCCAAACCATCATCATCAGTGCCGTTTGCTGTGCCTTCTCCACTCATTATCACAACCTTAAGTGTTAAAAGCTTCACACAATCAATGTGAAGCTCACACACACCGGTGTGAAAATGGTATCAACGAAGACAACGTCAACATAATCCACACAAGCTCTTGTCTATGCTTTGTCCATCGGACAAAATTGCATAGAATTGTTTTTGGCATCAAATGCCAACCCAGTGTACCTCCCGTGTATGTATTCTCTTGTTTGTTATAGTCGATCTATACAGAATTATGAATATGTTTTTCATTGTTCGGTTTGAGATCTGTTTCTATTATCGCTAATAGAATTTGTTTTACAAGAGCTGTGTGAAATGTATTATGTTGACAGCTGGCAGGGCAGATAGCTATTTCGATGGTTGCCAAACCATCATCATCAGTGCCGTCTCAAACCGAACAATGAAAAACATATTCATAATTCTGTATAGATCGACTATAACAAACAAGAGAATACATACACGGGAGGTACACTGGGTTGGCATTTGATGCCAAAAACAATTCTATGCAATTTTGTCCGATGGACAAAGCATAGACAAGAGCTTGTGTGGATTATGTTGACGTTGTCTTCGTTGATACCATTTTCGCACCGGTGTGTGTGAGCTTCACATTGATTGTGTGAAGCTTTTAACACTTAAGGTTGTGATAATGAGTGGAGAAGGCACAGCAAACGGCACTGATGATGATGGTTTGGCAACCATCGAAATAGCTATCTGCCCTGCCAGCTGTCAACATAATACATTTCACACAGCTCTTGTAAAACAAATTCTATTAGCGATAATAGAAACAGATCTCAAACCGAACAATGAAAAACATATTCATAATTCTGTATAGATCGACTATAACAAACAAGAGAATACATACACGGGAGGTACACTGGGTTGGCATTTGATGCCAAAAACAATTCTATGCAATTTTGTCCGATGGACAAAGCATAGACAAGAGCTTGTGTGGATTATGTTGACGTTGTCTTCGTTGATACCATTTTCGCACCGGTGTGTGTGAGCTTCACATTGATTGTGTGAAGCTTTTAACACTTAAGGTTGTGATAATGAGTGGAGAAGGCACAGCAAACGGCACTGATGATGATGGTTTGGCAACCATCGAAATAGCTATCTGCCCTGCCAGCTGTCAACATAATACATTTCACACAGCTCTTGTAAAACAAATTCTATTAGCGATAATAGAAACAGATCTCAAACCGAACAATGAAAAACATATTCATAATTCTGTATAGATCGACTATAACAAACAAGAGAATTAAATAAAATGTTATTTAAATCACAAATCTGGCAGAAATTGTTTTAAAGAAATATTTTATGGTATTTTATATTACTTTAGTCAGTAATTTAACATTTTCTGAAATTTATAAAAGAACAATTGACGGAGATTGTGTTATGTATGTGAATGTACATTCTGAGAACCACTTCATAGTGAAACTTTTGCTTAAAATTTTTAAAACAAGTAAAACATTTATGACTCAAAAATTTTTACATAAAATATTGTTGGGTTGCTTACAAATAATTTCTTTCGACCAAATCAATTTTACTACTGGTAAAATTAAAATGATGTAAAAATCTGAAAAATCAATATAAGTTCGATGATAAATATATATCCAGGTTGAAAGTGATATGAACGATCAATGCAAATAAATCAAGTGTCAAAAATGTCTGAAAAGGATATTCAGTTAGATTCAAAAATAAAACAAGAGTGTTAGGTGAATTCAAAAAATGTTTTTAACACATTAGAATATTACGGTTTATATAACACTTTATTGCACAATATCAGAAAAACCGTATTCTACCTTTTTTTGGGTAAATCTGGTATTATTTAAAATAATAGTATTTTTCTAGTGTCAGATTTGCAGTAACAGTTTGAGCAAATCGTACAATTAATATAAACTACACTAAACTGACATCCCATAAAATGGAATCGACAAAGACAATATTTATTCATAACTTTACCCAGTTCTAACTCTAACGCAGCTACGTCCAAGCTATATGTACAACGTGCAAGCTTTTACCAAAGCGCTTTGTGCATTCACACCGACGAGAACAAGACAGCCAATCTGATCTCACAAGGTATCAACTTTGTCTGATTTAAACCATTAGACAAATTTACTGTTTATTGGTCAATTTTATCAAATTAATTTCTGTTGCATCTATGTTTTATTTTTTTCCAAATAACAAAAAGTCATGTATTGTTATTCTATTTCAGGTTTTGCCGCAAATGTTCACACGACTTTCGAATTTACATTTATGTATGAGAACTGGAGCCTGTTTTATTGAAACGACAAGCAACCTCCAAGCACTCTTTCGGCCATATACGCCATCGTTGTTTATTCAAAAGTTAAGGGTTTTTTCTGCTTCTCAAGTGCATTGTTGTCTGTTTCGAGTTTCCACTCCTGTCGACTGTGTTGTTAATTTTAGGTAAAAGGTCTCATACACGGGGGTCGTCCTCTTTCCATGTATTGTTTTGTACACGTCCCTCTCGCCCCCACCTCTCTGTCTCTGTCGCCGTCACTGCCACTGTCCTAGCCTCAGACAATACATGTATTAGCCACCTTTTTGTTGCTAGCAGCTTCCTATTGTATGACTTGTACGAGTATTATAATGAAACGGCGGAGGCATTGGGTGTACGGGGCTGGGTCGGTGGCTGGAGTGTGTTGACTTGTTTGTGTAACTTGAATGTCACTTAATACTGTCACAATATTGCAATGATGTATTCAACAAACAAACACTTGAACGGTTCCTATTCTTAACAGCGATTCTTAGCTATGCAGCGCTACAAAAGACGCCATTGAAATTAGCTGCGAGTAAGATAAGTCTTGTTGGATGTGGGGCTTGAGAATGCTTCAATGCCTACAAGTGTCGATGGTCCTGATACTATCAATTATGAGGAGAATGGTTTTTCGCATGCTGGAAAGGAGCATGGAGAAGATAATTAATTTATTTGTTGTTTTGGTTGGTTGAGCTTTTGGCCAGCTATTTTTCCAGATTGGACGAATTGCATTGTATTTATAAACATGGCATTGTTTAGGCTAAGGTAACTCTTTACCATTATAGTTTTGCTGAATAATTTTCCTAACATTTTATCTTGACCATTGGCTACAGCTCCAAAGAGTTCACTCCTACCCACACTCGGTGTATTCCACTCTTACGTATGTGACAACATTTGTGATTCGACAATTTACAACAGCTACTGCTTCTAGTTTAGTACATATGTGGAAATTAAGTCCCTATTTCATTACTGCGGCCTTTGCCAGAACCTTGTGTGGCAGGAGGGGTTTCCTCCTATGTTGGAGCAACTATAACAATGTACAGCAGTAATAACATCTATCGATATATGGTATTCTGCAAAGGAGCGCAATTAAAGACATCTGATGCCATTCGCACGGGTTCTGAGATGCCAGAGCAAGGACACTTGTGTTGCTGGAAACAACTCCTACGGGTACGTTTTGTTGGCACCATCCACTTGTTGGAGTAGACGTTTCAAATGTTGCAGTATAATGAATATTTAACAATTAAAAGGGAACGGTTCGAATTTGCCCCCAGTGGACAGCCCAACTGGATTGTTGTCCGCTTCAGTAAGAACGAAACAGTCGGTGGCAAAACGTAGTATATTCTGTGTGATGTCATTTCAAATCGAATTCAAATCAAAGAATATTTCAAAAGTAGTGTTAAATGTGCCCATTATTGTACAGCCAATTTGAATAGGCATTTTCGTTGTCATGTCGGTTATATTTGGAGTATTATGTTGTTTTTGTTTTGTTTGCCTGGCCTTGGTGTATGTACAGCAAAGGCTGTTAGTTGTTTGCGCTCAAGCGAGTAATTAGAAATTATATCCAATTGCCTTGCGGCTGATTTTTGATTTTCATAGAAATTGAAACACTCAGCCACAGAGAGACAAAATCAGGCAACCGGCACCAACACATCGGGACGTACGCCCACGCACTCGGAATACAGTCACGGGCAATATCTGCACTCTGGTATATGTGCGTATGTCCGGAACCTTCCCATATGTCTTTGCCGATGGCTGATGCTGTCTCCGTCCTCTCTATAATAACATAATGGTGTTGTTGCCTAGTCCGCTGCCGTTGCTGTTGTTGTTGCTTAATTGTATCTGGTGGTTAGGCTCCATAGAGTAGTGTAACTATAGTGTCACTTACACATCCATAAACATTCAGCCGCACATACGCAATGAGACAGATACCTATGCAGGTTATTTGTACATAAATTAGTTTCCATAGACGCACACAGGGCGGTCCTAGGGCCAAATGCATGGAGACGAAGCAGATGTCCCAGTGTTCATTTTATCTCCAACAAGCAAAAAAAGACAAGAGGACAAAACATAGAACACATTGTGTGTCTTTAATTAAAGATGTATCTACTGGAGTAAATGTGAATAATTTAAATTGTAACAATTGTAGTAAGAGGTACCATTAGGTAACTGGAGTCTTATTAAATGTCATTTGAAGTACCTTAACATCGTTTGTACTGGGGGTATAACATCCTAAGTAAATATGCTACCACATTATGCAACTGAAAATAAGCACTTTTTGTACTTCGCATTATATGTATTCGAAATGTTATTTTTGTCCAATCAGAAAGTTAATAAAATATTAGATATTTTAACGTTTGTTAGAGACAGACACAAATGGCATAAATGATATTTTAATAAAAATATAACTTGTCTGTAACTAATCTGCGTTGATAATTTATGTTTTAACATTCATTAATGATTTTTGGAAAAATTTTATTCGTCCAGCAGTAGTCATATTATCATAAGGCGTTATTCATAATAATTTATAAGAGGTTTTTAGAACGATTTTACTATGAAAATTGTATTGTATACTTATTTATTTAACAGCTCACCTTCCTCGTAGCGTTTGTATGGGCAATTTTAGGGTAATAAATCTTTTCCAAGCCAATGTGAGACGCTTTACCCAACGGAGTAAATGTATTATCAAACCAGTAAGAAAGTTTCAGTCCTCACCCTCAGTAAAACAAAAAAATTTCTATTATATTGAAATTATTACTCGATTTCTAAAGTGGGCGGAGTGGTACATTTGTATGGGAGGTAACATAAGGGGCGTCGTTAGACTTCCAATTTTTTCTCCAGTACTTAATCCTGTTATAACTTAAAAAAAAAACAGAATTTGTGCACGATCGTGTCGAGTGTATTGATATTATTACTCCATCTCTAAAGTCGGCGGAGTGATACATTTGTATAGGAGGTACCAGATGAGGCGTGGCTAGACTTCCAGATTTTTTTTCTCAAAATTTTTATTCTACCATAGATTTACTAAATAAAGAATTTGGGTGCGATCCCGTTGGATTTATTGATATTATTACTGCATCTCTAAAGTTGGCGGTTAGGTACATTTGTATGGGAGGTACCAGAAGGGGCGTGGCTAGTCTTTTTTCCAACACTTTATCCAGTTATAGCTTTACCAAGTACAGAATTTGGGTACGATCCCGTTGGGTGTATTGATATTATTCCTCGATTTCTAAAGTTGGCGGAATGATGTATTTGTAAGGAAGGTACCAGAAGCGGCGAGCCATGTAGCCCATTTGCAATAACGTAAGTAATTTTGGGGAAATATTAGCTCGTGCTAAATTTCAAAACATTTGGTTACGTCTTTCGAAAGTTATCGTGCGCACCAGCCGGACAGCCAGACCGACAGACATGGCTCAAACGACTTAAAAAGTCATGAATCGAATTTGGTTCAAAGAAACCTAGGGTCTAAAGTGACACTTTTGAGTCGTATCAAATGATATATACCCTCATCTCTAAGGGTGATGGTATACAAAGAGTACAAGTTGATGGATATTTGCAAACGTACATTTTCTCAGAACAACATAACCGTGGGCGTAATTTTATTAAACTTTTTTACGTATTGGGCTTTTGGTTCGGCTATAGGGTCTGAATTAAAAGACAATTTTTATGTTGTACTTTTATTCCATTTATTTATTTCCGATATTTCGACTAACATCGTTAGTAATCATCAGGGTTATCTATTATTCACAAAAATACAAAAATGTTACAAATTAACACACAAATAAACATATTTTTACATTGACAGAAATTCTTACAAAAATCGGCAGCTACAATAATACTGTCTTGAGCCAGCTTCTGTAAACTACTAGCTATTTGGTCGTCTGTATTTGTCAATAAGATGTCTATACATCTGAGAGCAATTTGATGTGTCGCTCTTGTAATTTAGTCCCTGGTCCAACGGTGTATCAATTATGTGCAGCATTTCTAGAGTATATCTTTGGGTGTAATTCCAATCTCGCTTTTAATTTTGTCCTTGTAGTACCAACATATACCTTTGATTGCATTTTATCTTATAAACTAAGTTTGACTTTTCTTCTTTTTCCACTTTAGCTTTGGTCTTCTTATATATTATGGGCTCATTTTGGGTAACATTTTCACTATTATTTCTTTGGCATGCCTTGTCTAGTAACTCGTTTATTGTTATTTTTGGAAAACTGTTCATCTGTAGTATGGTCCTTATTTTGTTTTTGTTAGTATTATGAAATTCCTGGTCACTTATTTTTAATGTTCTTTTTATAAAGTTCATTGCCGTGTTTATTATCGTACGTCTTGGATGTTTGGAATAGATGTTTATGATTCTTCCTGAAGCAGTTTCCTTTTGGTACCAGTCAAATTTAATATTATTATTTTCCCTGATGACCAGGATATCCAAGTATGGAAGTTGTTTACTGTTTTCCATCTCCACTGTGAATTGTATTTGTTTGTTGAAACTATTTAAAATTCCAAGTGTAGTTTCAACTTCACTTTTCTTAATAATGTAGAAAACGTCATCAACATATTTTGTCAATATTTTGGGTTTTTGTGTCATCTTGTTCATTGATGCATCTAACAACTCTTCCATCACCATATCTGCTATTACTGGGGAAGCTGGTGAGCCCATTGGCATGCCTTTTCTCTGCTCGTATATTTTTCCTTCATTGTTAAAGTACCTCGTATCTTTAATGCAAAAAGTAAGAATTTCCATGAATAATTCTTTTGTAATATCGGTAAAGTTTTCAATGTGTCCCATTTGTTCTCTATCTTCTTAAGAGCTAGATTTACTGGTACACTAGGGAATAAGGAAACAACATCAAATGATGTCAAAATTTCACCGTTTTCAACAAGTGTGTTGCCAATTAATAAAATGTGTTTTTAAAATTGTTTTTTTTTGCCTTTTTACAAATATTATTTAAATTAGTTTTTTGAAAATTCATCATCAAAAGTCATAATGCACGTTTGCCGCTTTGTCAATTAAGCACATAGGAATAATGTGTCCGGGGAATTAATCATCTTGAACATCTTATCGACTAGTGTAAAGATAAGATGCATTACGTGCATAATTTTCATGTGGTTTGCCTATTCCAGTAATATTTACAAAACAACTACAACAAAAGCCTCTCTCACTGTTCCCTTTTTACTTGACCATCTAATTGTGAAAAATTTATTATCATTCAGGTTGCAGAAACCCATACGAAGTCATTTTTAATGATGTTTTTGAAAATCACAAATTGTTACTCTCTTTTCGTTTCCTGAAATGATGACAATTTCTACGAAATTGTTACTTTTCCCTGCAGCCTTAAAGAACCATGTACTGGTAGAAGAAAATTGTGCGTCATTGGTACATCAATTTGTAGTATTTTTCAGCCAATTTTGTGAAGAACTGGTGCGTGGTTAAGTGCTCTGTTGGTTGAGTACAAACAGCAAACAGACAAACCAAAGTGGATGCAAAAATAACTATGAGGATGACAATAATTATCATAATAATGCAAAATTTCTGCCAAAGGTGTAGCAGCCATTATAAAAATGCCTTAGGCAGTCCGCATCGTTACGCTGAGAATGTCGAAAACAGTTCCAATGCACTGAAGTGTCATTTAGATCTAGAAAAGATGAAACTAAAGTCAGACGAGGAATAAGAGGATGTGGTACAAATGATTCTTCAACAAATTACAGTTTGAAAGCAGAAAAATAATTCAAGATAAATAAAAAAAAAAACACATTACATATGGCTGACAGGGCCTGTTCTAAACTAGGGAAAAGTCGTAGATTGATAGCAGCACAAACATTAGATATTTATTATATTAAAACTTGCCCATCCTTTACATGGTATTTATATGCTGATGGGTAATTCTATTTTTAATAAAAGAGCGATCTTATTAAACCATTGGCAGGGAGAACAGGACTATGCGTTTAAATTGGGTATTATGTATTAAATGCAATTTAATATGGAATGTATGAAATTTATTACAAACTTGTTTTTTTACTACAGTTGTCTCAAATGCTCATTTACATATATTTTTGCCAATCCGGTTCGATATAACCAAATAAAAAGAAAGGTATTCGAAAGCAAAAGAGTTACAAGGGTGAGAGACTTAAATACTATACAACTTATAGTACAAAAAGAACATTTTTAAAGAAGAGTGATTGGGTTTAAGCGCATTTGAATTTTTGGGCACAACATCCATCCATTTCTTACGATTTGATCTTGATCTTGTTTCCATATCATTTAAATAGGGACATGCATATTATGCTTAATATTGCTTCATATTATTGAGTATACGTAATGGTGTACCGACATACGACACATTTCATAAGTGGTCAAGTCGAGTTTCTGTGTACCAGCTATGTATTGAAACAGTATTTGCTCTTTATATTAACGAAATAATTATAGTGTCATAATTAGAAATCTGGATTATGCTGATGTAATTTAAACAAACCCTTATTTCTTCCCCTACCTGCTTAGAAATCTGAGATATCCGTCTTTAATCTGTCAAAATCTAAACCTAGGTGTCCCGTTTCTCGAGAAATAATATAATATCTAAACAGATGCTTAAACCTTATTTTAATATCTACAATCGCTTCATGTTTTTTTTTTTTCGAAATAAAGAACTTATAGGGAAAAATTTACAAAATATTTTCTGTTGTAGGCGCTTTTGATAAAAACTATTGATATGAACTGCAGAATTAAAAGATTTTTATTTTATGTTGTTCTGTTATGATCTGGAAGATATGGAAATTTAACATCTTTGCATTTGTTGTGAGAGCAGTTAAGTCGTTGTCACTAATTTAAAAAACTAAATTTTTCAATATTTCTTGGAATGCACGAATATTTTAAATTATTGGTCAATACGGTCAAAACCTCTCTTAAGGGTACAATAAATTATTTGAATTAGAATACTAAATCATAACGTATTGATTAAAAAAATGAGATGTCTTTAAAAAAACTTAGAAGAATACATTTATTTCAAGCTAAAACTTAGCAGATAACAACATTTTTTTTAATTTTTAATTTTAATTTCTTCTAACTGTATCACCAAAAATTTCAAACGCTGTCTGAGCGACACACACTGCCGCTGAATGGTTCTAAGCACAAAATTCTTACTTTTTCATTACAGTTAGAGAAATAGTTACATATTGAAATTTATTTAAGAAAATATCAACTTAATCGGCGTATCTTTTGCAAAATCTTTCTGCCCACCAAAACAAAGTATTAAATGCATGGAGAACTCTCAAGAAGTATCTTGAATGATTAATAGTTTGTCCATAAGACATGACAAATTCCGAGTTTCACTTTCCGGATGGTGAGTCATAACTGTTTACAACAGTGCTATTTATTATTTTCAAATAAAACACAGTTTTTATCAGGCAGTTAGACTTTAGCTGGTCCATTGTAATCATGTGACGTCGCCAATTCGAATTGACATTCCTCGTGCGAGTTGAATGCTAATTTATCTTATTGTTTGGCATGGACGCAATATCCTGCTGCCATCGTTAGCGATATCGGATTTTAACACAAACACCAACAAATGACGTTTGTTGTTTTTCACTGCCAGCAGTGGTGGTGGGAGTTAAATACGCTTCTTATTTCGAATATTTTGCTTCGTTGTGTATAGAGCGCTTCGTTGTGTTGCCATCCACTGTTGATTTAATACGAAAAGTTGACTTGCTTCAGTTATGAACCTCCAGCGACTTTCGCCATCAACATTTATATTAATTTAACATATGCCTTGCTCGTAAATTAGAAATGAATCAAAGCCAGAGTGGGAGGCATTTCATCCAATTTGTCTTTGTTATATTAGGAAACGGCAGCGGTTGTTGTCGTTGTACGGCTTTTATTAGAAAACATAATCTTCAAAGAGGACTCTATGAGGCGGTTTTCCCGGAAATACTAAATTTCTAGCAAACACTAATAACAACTCATCATTGCTGATGCCATACTGCCGCTCCTCCTCCTCCCGCCTGTACTAGAATTCATCACAAATGGTCTTTTGCTCGTTCACCATTTGTTGATTACAAATAAATGATAAAATTTCATTAAGAAACTCAACGGCGCTTTTCACACTCTTTGTTTGTTCGTACGGCAACTAGATGTCGTCGGGTGCGATGTCAATGAACGGTTGTTGTTGGGAGGTTACTCATGTTTTCGTTGGCACTTTTTCTTGTCGTGCCTTTGAGTTGTTGTTAACTTTGAGCCACTGATTTGCTTTGTACAATTAGAGCTTTACCGAAAATAATCACTACGTGCCTCTGATGATATCAACGTGTGATGAAAATCAATCTGGTTTCATATATAACTAATGTATGGATGTGCGAATGTGCCGGGGCAAGACGACTGGAGATAAGCAAAGAGACCGACGAAACAAAAAACTGTCTTTTAAACCATCAGCGAACGTTTTAGGGTTTGGATTACTGCGCACACCCATACTAACACCCACTTGGCTCCAAGGATCAGCATCCGCATTTGCTGGTGCTTCCTCGTGCGGAATCCACGTATGCTTTCGTGGGGAACACGTGCTATTAGTGGATTAAAGTATCAAATGCTCCCACTCGCAAATGGGATATTCCGTTTCGTACGTCATCATTTTTCTCGTTATCATCGGCAACGTGATGAAGAAATTATTAGAAAGGAAGTGATTTGAGTCAGCTCATGGCAGCAATCGTAGAGAATAATTTTGCACATTTTATGCGTGTGTTTAATCGATTTATAAAGTATTTTTGGATATTGGTATAAAACCAAATTTTGTTATTTATGACATTGATGAGAAGTGGTTGTAATGTGAGGGTGCGAGAAGATTTTAAAATCCGAAATAAATAAATTCACATTTTGTAACATTTCTAAATATTAATGAAACTGTTGACATGCAAAACAGGTCGTCTTTAACAAAGTAGGCAAAAATGTGTTAATATCAACAATAAAACACTTTCTAATCGTTTAGCCAATTTGATGTATCATTTGATACACTAACATAATTCGATAATACGATAGACTAATACTCACAAACAGATGTAGGTTCTTTGTTTTCAAAATTGGAAACGGGGGTATATCATTTATACAAAATTTTCTACTGCTTCGCTATGCGGCATATATACAATGTGTGTGTAACATATTTTATGTGAAACTGCTTATTACACCGCTCAGGTCCGCTGATACTCATTCATATGTTCACTGCCTAATTGGTTCAATATTTTGGATAAGTAGATTTTTAAAAGCTTTTGTTCACCCAATTGAAATTACTTAGTTATCCTCATCACGCATCACATTCACATCACGGTCATAAAAGTCCTTTGTAATATGAGACGATATTATACCCCCCGTTAATTTTTGCTTCATGCCCTAACAAACTGGATAAAAGTCGTTACATTATTCTCTTTATTGAAACATATGTACATGTAATAGATATTAAATCGATCGATATTGTATCCTTTATTTTTGAAATAGAAATAAAGCCATAATCACAAGTTTCCCAGAGCTATGTACAAGATTCCGACAAGCAACAGTAACTGAAGGGCCTATCGTTTATTTGCAGATAAAAATCAAATGATAAACTTGTAAAAAACAATCCAAGAAGTTTTTAAACACACATTAAACGATGAAACACACACAAGTGGGGGTGGTGTGAGAATCTGTGTGTGCGTGCGTGTGTGATAAGTCAAAAAGTTTCCTCCTTTTTTCGGGATTTTCGGACAACTTCTTTAACTTGTTTAACGCAAACATTTCACCAAACGCACGCATACACTCACATGACCCACACTCGCCGAGATTCACCACAAAAAGAGGAAAAAGCCCCATATAGAAATCATTTGTTCTAATCAACAAACAAAACTACAAAGTGGACTTTTAATATGTTTTTGATAAGTCACGTCAAAAGCAACAGTAGAACGAATCCATCCATCTATGTGGGGATTTGTGTGTCTGTATGCGTGTATGTGTGTTCGGCCATACACAGTTAGTCGTTAGTTATCCTTATACACATGCACAGAGATAGTGAATGAGGGACAAACACTTGGAGCAAAAACTAAAAGGAACTAAAAGTGAATAAAAATTCGAACCGGCAACAAAAAACCTGACCAAAATGCTATATGCACACACACATACACAACACTAACTACACGTTTGATACACCTACTGGACTGGGGAAACCCGAAAAAATAGCGAAAAGGGATATAGAGAGAAAGACAGTCGCTTTCACACAAACTAATACATACGTAAGTGCTCTTTACGAATCTTTATGACAACAGCATAAATCAACAATAATAACAACAACAACAAAACTCAAAAGTATTACCACAGCTTAACGGTCAAGTTGTTAAAGAGAATATTTGAAAATGTACTGACACCGATACACTGGAAGAAAATGTATTCGAAATATGTCCAAGTACACTTTTTTCCGGTTTACTATTGGACATGGCCAAATGAATGTGTGCGTGGAAGTGCGTTTTCATGCAATCACCTGTTCTCACAGCTATAACATTGCCATTATTTGTCGCAGTGTAGATTATTCCAAGTAACATTTTGTCTTTTGGCTTTTGTTTTGTTTTTTTTTCTGCCTCGAAAAAGTACCTTTTTTGGTACCTATGCGCCTGTAGATGTCGTGTGTGTTTGACCCTAATCAAAAACAAGTTGAAAATCGTTTAGTTCTTTTTGTGTTTTGACTATCTGCTGTCTTCTTGCCGCTTTGGAGCTCCCAATTTATGTTGGACCAGCAAACAAAACAAAAAGGGGAACACAATACAGACATTGTGAAGAAGACGGCGATGATGATGACCAAAGGATGATTGTGACGGTTGCTTGTGGATACAAAACAACGAAACACTCATTTCAAAGCTAAAAATTAAAGAGCTCATACGGGGAAAGTTTGCAGAGGACAGCTTTACCCTTTTCTACCCACATGAGAGTACTTGAATGTGTGTGTCTGTTAGTGTGTATACATGTGTATATGTGGTCTTTGGAACATACTATGTTTTAATATGAAAAGCCATCAACAGATCCAAGAAAATACATCGATTATGAGTTAACTACAGTAATGACAATAACGACAGATTGTACGAGGGTCGCTACTAAACTGGCGATGATTTGCCAGTATAAAGGAAACAAATCTTTGTGCAAAGTTTGGATAAACTAAAATATCCCCCCGGCAGAAAAGCAAGTTGGTGGTTGTGTTTCCTTAAGTTTATTTGCGCAAAGGTTTGGTGAGTAATGGAATATAAAAATTTCAATTTCAATTCGGTGCAACCTCGGTGCAAGAACCGCGAAATTAAAGGAAATTATTGTTAATAGTATGAGTTTTTCTAGAGTGACACCAGATACATAAGTTATTTTTACGTAGATAATGCTGATCATTAAAATTGTATAAGCTTAAATAGGATATTGAAAAAATGGAGTTGCCGTTTCCTGAATTTGTTTAATCTTAATTGAAATATATAACTAAATACATATACATATACGAAAATGCTAAAGTATTTAACACATTCTTTCATTCGTTTCGAATCGATAATTGGATGACAAAAGTGTTACAAATTATACAGTTACTTTTAAAATTCCAAAATAATAATTGAATCTTATATTGTTTTTATTATAAAAACGCATGTTGGCTTCCATTGGAGATATAAAAAGTTTTTCGAAAATTAAAAAAGTGTTTTATTATTGGTTGTTTTGGTAAAAATAATTCATTTCTTTACCAGATCGAATCACACATGCACGTAATAGATTTATAACTATGATATGCGTTAGACTTACAAACTACAAATACTTTACATGATATCCTCGGTCATAAAACTATTAAACTTATACCAAAATGGGACAAAATGTTGCACAGTCTGAGTGGCTAGGGACAAGGCGGGGACCCAGATATCAATAAAGCAATAGACAAACAACAGAGAAGCGCACACCCGTACACACACAAAATTACTTTATTCATTATAGTTCAATGACCATCATCACAAATGATTTTGTACTAAGCCTTTAATCCTCAAACACCAAGGCACACACGCCAAGGGATACACGCATTGACTTGTTGGAGATTGGAAAAGGATTCCATCATTTGTTAAGCATTAAAAGCGATTGTTGTGTCTTGTTCACCAAATTCCGACAAATGTTTGGAGCAACAAACACAGAATCAGAAGTAGACTCGCACGAAATGTTGGTATGGAGCGGAGGCGACACGTGTTCCTGCTGATGTTGCTGTGTCGTTCGCATCGACAGCAAACAAGTGATTTGCTGTTTATTGTTGGTGTTGTTGAGTATCTTCTGTTCGGTTATGTTATGATGATCCATTTTTGTTATGATGTATTTGTTACAAGAATTTGTTAATGTTGTGCTATATCCTGGATGTGGGCGAGGTAGACCGGTGACCGACAGCGACTCCATATGTTTTATTGTGTGCGCTCTCTGGCGTCTCCCCTCCCCGGACTCACTTCCGTGTGTGATGCTGAACGTTGATGGAATTTTAATTAAATTTTGATGTGGTTGTTAATGTGTGCATATGTTCTCAGTCAATGGAACCTACGTTCGTTCTTTTGCACACACACGCATATACATACGTGCTTGGGTGAAAGTTCTTGTTGGACTGTTGGTTCCACGTCACATGCACACACACACACACACACACAAACTCTTGTACAAATTTCATCCTCATAAGCATTCTTGCAGACGAGCGAGTACATTTACATTGGCTGTCGTTGTTTTTTTTGTTCGCAGCTGAAGTAGATTTTCTTCTGTAATCACTACAAACATTTGCAAATAAAACAGGCGGCAAGTGACGCTGCCTTGTTTGTTTCTGTCAGGTCAAAGCGTCGTTGTGGTATTTAGTCAAATAAAATATGAAAATTCCTTACGAAACCAGTACGAACAAGCGAAGCAATCACGTCGTTTCTACGCTACACGCCTGCGGTACATGAGCGCAAGACCCGTCATAAATTCCTGTGCTATGTTATTAATTGCATTTTGAAAGCAGATTGGCCTTGACTGCTGTTGTAAGTCTCCCGCTCAATGCTAAGAGAACACATGAAATATTAATATTTACATGTGAAGAGCGTTAAGATGTTGCATCCATGGGGAATTTGTTGATATGTGATAGTAATACAAAGGTCACTTTGATTAGCGCATCTTGGGGGTAATAAATAAAACTTTGGTAAAATGCAAGGAAGATTTCATGTTTGTGGAATAAACGTAAAGGATGTTATTTACTTTATATAATATTTTAACTTGTTATAAATATTTGCCGAAAATATAATTAAAAATCGTCAATAACACATATTAACATATGGAATGTGATAGTGTGTTAGGCTACCCATAGACTCGCGAGGCCGACTATAACTTTTTTTCACACAGGCAATTCACACGTACACGAAAGTTTTTTTTTATTTAAAACAGTCGGTCTTTGCTTGAGTGTTATGAAAGCAATATCACACACGCTTGGTTCCCATTCAACACAAAGCACACACAAGTACAGATAGAGAAACAATTTTCAACAACAATTGTTGGGAGGGTACAACTTTTTCACCGTGTACGTTTCGACAGCGCTGACGCAATCACTCCTTATTATTGTGTGCGTGTGTTCGGTTATGCCTACCACTGATTTAGAGCAGAGGTGGTAGTGCAAACTCCAATGCATATACACTTTATTAATATTACTGCGTAATCATTCAGTAAATAACAACAAAATCTGTGTTGATAAACTGTCGTTTATCTGTACCAACAAAGCATACGAAAGAGATATTCCACTTGTTGTTGCTTTGCACTTTGGTACAGACAAAATTGTGCCTATGCTGAGTGCTTTTACAAGAACAAATGTGCACCAAGTGCATAAGCCGTTCCTTAGTGAAACTCCCCAGAAATACCATCCTTAGGATATAACATGCTTTAAGCATGATAATTGTTTAACGGCTTATTCAGTTTAGCCAATGGATATTCGAGGCATGATAGGTGCGTGTTTTAACCATCATGCCACTGTTGGCCCATTTTACAAGTGTATTACGTATATAAACTTACTGGATTTTCGAAGTCAAATTTGTTAATAATTTTGAGGGGCAAAAACTTCTTAAAATTGATTTACGTAAGAAAATCACTTTAATATAAATATAATAATGGATGATTAACGACATTTCGTTTGATTCAGCATACAACCTGTGAAATTAATTCCGTGTTATTATAATGATATCGATAACAATTTATTCTACATTCTACTATTGAATGGAAACTACTGTAAAATTCTTAGAAAATTTAGGTATTTTCAGTTTATTTTCAACAAACAATTTTTCCTTTAATTAGAAATTTTTTAAAGAATACGATAGTTAATTGTCATTTTAGAGTTATATACAGTGAAATTCCTCATTACGGACAGTCCTTATAACCGGACAGCTGCAATAGCCGGAAGAAAGAAATAACAACAGCTGATGTAACATTTGTACATCAGCTGATTCATTTTGACTTTTATTTTCTGTTGTGAAGAAATGTTTTTTGTGTCCGATTCAGATTCAAGCGATGAGGAAAGTAAAAATAATCTTATACTGGAAAGGATAATACTTCGGCTATGATCCGATGATCTTAAACTTGCCAAATAACGAGTATGTTCATCGGTGTTAAAATCGTAATTTGAGGTTATCTGTTGGCCGGCCTTCCAACTTTTTTTAGATTCTAGAACTACTTAAGTCTTAATAAGGCAGCATTTAATTACGTAATCGTTCCTATAGAAATAGTTCCTATCATGAAAAGTGAACTCAGGACATATGTTTCAGTCATAATTAAGTTGTCAGCAACATTGAGGTCCTTTGGACAGAGGCCTTACAACCTAAGTGTAAGTGCAGCCAGTAGTTGCAAGATTCCTGTCTGAATGCATTAGAGAGGTGATTTGTCCACCTTGGATACAATTGGAAGTAACTGAAGATGACAAATCGGAAGCATAAACTAAATTTTTTTTAACAAAACATTATTTACTGGAGTAATTGGATATGTCGATGGAACCCATATCAAAATTTTTGCTACAAATAAAGAAGACCAGATTCGTAACTACAACCGCAAAGGATTCTTAAAGGCGCTCCAAAGGATTAAATTGTTTTTCACCAATTTTCTCACATTAACCCGTAAAATTAGACAAAATCCTTGTACCTATGAGGGATTTTGTTTCCAAGCCCCTATTTGTTACTCGACATTGTTATTCTTGACGTCATTAAACAAAACCTTTTTTTAAATTTACAAAAACTAAAGTTATTCTTTCAAATTGTTTCAAGTCGTTACTAACAACTGTGACGACAGATTCAGAGTCGTTTCGATTCAACGTCGTCGTCACATTTCCTTACAGAATACCAAATTTGTGTCAATAGTAACCGATAGTTATCGAAAACGACTACGAGAATACCGATTTTACAGCGTCGTCACAAGACGACGTCGTTTTGCGTCGACGACGTCTACGGGAATAAGGCCGATTATTAAATATTCATAAATTTGTACAAAATTTAAAATAAACGACGACTTTCTGATCATTTCGATGTATTTTCAATATAATCTTTTGTGCTCTCCCCATAAGCGGACAGCTCCCATAACCGGACAAAAACACTGCGACGGTGAGTGTCCGGTTATGAGGAATTTCAGTGTATATATGCATAATTAATATTTCTTCACATCAATATAACTAGTGAAAATGTTGCTCTTCTGCTTACAACATAAAGTTGTTGATATTGATCCTCAGCAGAATTCTGTAATGACGTCAAAAGCATTGATATGAATAGCAACAGCTAATAAATATATGTATGTAAGTACATGTGGCTTGCCCTATGTTTAGTCTTAAACAATTAGCACAATATTTTCTTGGTTGCACCATCAGCCGGAGTATTGACTACACTTGCCAGTTGTTGGCTGAAGATGTACTCATATCCATTGAAAACACACTCCAGATGTAATCCTTGTATACTCGGGATCATCAGCTATATGAGCGTAGCGTAGCCATAGTACCAATGCGAGCAGCATCGTCGTCATCTGCATCCTTATCGTCCTCACCGTCACCGTCACCGCCACTGTCGCTGTCGGTGTGCTTGTGTGAAGCACTTTAGATGGTACTTGTGAAATGATGATGTCCCCGTACTGTCAGCTTTAGCCGAGTTTGGCTGCAGTAGCAACGAGTACTACTGTGTTGCATATTATCATCATTTACTTTATGCTTCATTCAACACTAAAGTGCAAATAGTAATACTTGAGTCAAAGTCGAAGCAGACAAAAAAAGGCAGCATCGACATCAAAAGTGTTGCATGTCAAAAGTCTTTAGCTGCTGTGCGCTTGTACTTTTTTATCATCTGGTTGCCACACACAGCATTCGGTACCAGCCAACAGCGACCACAGACAAAGTCATGGCAGACTTTGGTTGGCTCTAACCCATCATACAAAGGGGATAAAGGCAGCAGTGGCGTTCTTTGCTCCAATCATGAATGTCAACCCGACCACGAGTCATCTATTTTAATTGGCACAACATCCATCCATTCGGTCATTCTGTCTCTCATTGCATCATACCATCATTCATCCGGACCATCATCGGAGATGGCTGTATGCATTTGTCTGGTCTTTTCGTTTTTTTTGCTATTGTTCATTTCACTGTTGACTTTTTGGGATTTTCAAAATTTATGACATGGAACAGAATTTATAATGTTTTGACTTCGGCGATAACAAAGACAACTCAGACAACTATTTTCTTAAAACACGAAAGATTTTAAGGAAAGCTGTATCGGATTACTTTAGTAAGTGAACTATCGGATATTTGAATGCTGCTTCAATTCGTGGTTCATTGAATATTCGCATCTACAGAGAGAGAGAGAGAGAGCGAGAGGAATGTATATTTTTTGTCTTCCGAATTGTCCTGAACTTATCTGTAGTAATAGCTTTTGCGTCGGCATTTGCAATATTTGCACAAATGTATAACAACTGCACTTGTACTCCCTGTCGCGTATGTGAGTGAGTGGAATTTTAGTCTTTAGTCGACTTCTCAGCTTTTTCACCATCATCGTCATAATCTAAAAGTCATTTCATAAAGCTGAGATTGTCACTCTGCTTCTCCAGTATTAGTGAGGACGAAAGCTGCGGCCGTTTTCACTTCTCTGTCTGCCATCCATTCGCATTCGTATTCGCATTCGCATCCTCTACGATTCTTTGTGGCTTTTGTTTTTGCTATCTAAGCGTTATAATGGCGTTAAGCTGCTTAAGAATTCAATTATTTTTGAAGCTTAAAAATATAAGCTGCACTGTAACTCAATGTAACGATGATACTTTCGCTGCTACTGCTTCTTGGGAGTCTTCTGCTGCTCCAGCTTGTCCTAATGCCACTGAAGTTTCTGCTTCATCTTAAGTTGAGTGGCTTTAGTCGTTGTACATCGGCTAGTGGTTTTAGTGGTTGTGTTGCAACATCATATCCATCGTTGTGCAACTCCTTGTGTGTGTGTGTGTGAGTGTTCATCGCGTCGTAGCTCCTGTCCGCTGGGTTCTTAAATGTTTGTTAGTGGTCGTCATCTACATGTTTATTCATCTGCCATTATCTGGTATTAGTTTAATTTACTTCGAAGCTAATTATCATTTATTTTTATGGGGGGGAAAGAGAGACAGAGATAGTAAGAGAGAGGGAAGGGCATATCCATACGCCAAATTTCGATTGTTAATCGGCCGTCACATTAAATGAGGACATGCCTTAGATGACTTTAGAGAGCACTGGCTGCATTGTAAATTGGCCATACTTCGGGACTACTAAAAACACTATAGATTAAATCACATTTCGTATGGGATTAGACATCGTTCACATTGTTACTTAGCTTAGGGACAATCAATGCCTTAAATATTCGTGATAAATACTTATAGATGCACAGTGATATTAATTTTAATTTACATGATTTTAAAATAAACAGTGTTATGAAGTCGAGATATCGTTTATATATCGCCTAAGGGCATATGTTGAATTAGCCTTCGGAAAGTTAGGTGTCGAGAGAGTTAATGAGGGTTTTGCGGAAGGATTTGAAATAACAATTTGCCAACATTACAAATTGATCTATTGTATTCTCACAATATATTTGCATATTCATACATAAAATATTGAAATGATGCATGGACTGATCATAGACCGTTGAACAATTTGGGGTTTTGTTAAGATCTCAGGAATACAACTTTTAATTTAATAATAGACGTATTTATAAATAATAAAAATGCGATGCAAAAATACAATACATTAATTTTTTATATTTCGGACAAGCTGAATTTAAAGGCATGCTGTGGATTTGAAATAACAATTTGCCAACATTACAAATTGATCTATTGTATTCTCACAATATATTTGCATATTCATACATAAAATATTGAAATGATGCATGGACTGATCATAGACCGTTGAACAATTTGGGGTTTTGTTAAGATCTCAGGAATACAACTTTTAATTTAATAATAGACGTATTTATAAATAATAAAAATGCGATGCAAAAATACAATACATTAATTTTTTATATTTCGGACAAGCTGAATTTAAAGGCATGCTGTATTTGTTGTTGACTGGCATAGATTTTTTACAAAATTGCCCTAATCCTGTATAGTTTTAGTACAAATTTTTGATCTTTTTTGATCTGAAGAACATTACCAAATATTCTGTAAATACTAAACCCGACGAAAAATCTGCAAAATAAAATTTAAATTATGAGCATAGTTTTCAAAGATGGCTGAAAGTTTGACTCTTGGTATAATGTATTGTGATTTTGAAATAACGTGAATGTGGAAGAACAACGGTCAGGGATAAATATACCATGTGGACTCCGATATGAGTATTTCTAGTTTTTACAAGCCAAATTTTTGCAGGCAATGTGAGTAGTTTCGCATAATATTTCATGTGTTGCTGATAACTGCCAAGAATACATTTGATTTAAAGCGAAATGTGTAATTTAATTTAATAACTAGAATTTTGTTATAATTGACATCAATCGGTATAATGTGGGGGTCCTCAAACTAAAACAACGATGTCACTTCGTGTGTATTTAAATGATCATCAGTTTTAATATTCAAATACTTATAATGGTGTCAATATTAAATGTGGCCCAATGGTTTGATTAAAAAGGTATTAATGCGAATATGGTTTAAGGCTACATAAACAATGCATTTTAAACATTCGGTCCATTTATGACGTCGATTTCCGAAATTTGAAATATGTATTTAAAGTAGAAATTGTGTTTAATTGAAGCTTATAGGAAATCACCCCCTTCAATTGATCTTCTCGAAGTTTTGTCAGCATTTAGATGGATGTCAAGTACTATACTCTACATGAAATTTTGATATCAATTTACGTTAGTGTATCAAATGATACATCAAATTCGGCTTACGATCAGAAAAGTGTTTTTTATTGTTTGATATTTTTGGTCAAATTCAGTGTGTCACGAACTAGGATGACGCGTTTCGAACTCCATGACGAGTTCATCTTCAGACCCCTTTGTGACGAACTGATGCACAATGGTACATCATCAGCTGTATATAAATCAAACTTGTTTGACATAATTGACATAATTGTAGATATATATACTGCTGATAATGTACCATTGTGCATCAGTCATGGAGTTCGAAACGCGTCATTCTAGTGCGTGACACACTGAATTTGACCAAAAATATCAAACAATAAAAAACACTTTTCTGATCGTAACCCGAATTTGATGTATCATTTGATACACTAACGTAAATTGATATACAGTCGAATACGTTTATAACGAACACCGTTTATAACGAACTTTCACTTATAACGAACACTTTTTCTGGTCCCAACGGTTTTGCTTCATTTCTTCATATAAATGATTACTGTTATAGCGAACATCGTTTATAGCGAACTTTATGTATAACGAACAATATTTGTTGTCCCAGTTTCCAGTTTTCATACATTTTTTGATGGTTATAACGAATTCCCTACAATATTTTTAATCATTTCAGCAACGGTAACGTAATTTCTTTCAAACTGACTGATCTCATTTTTTCAATGTAATAAAATACTGTTAAAAAATAATAAAACTGATACACAATAACAAAAATAATTTTAAATTTATTTTTTTATACCTCGTTTATAACGAACTTCGCATATAACGAACTTAAATGCCTAGTCCCTGGGAGTTCGCTATAACCGTACTCGACTGTATATACAATACGATAGACTAAAACTAACAAACAATACTGTTTACAATTTTGATATGTCAAGTGGGCATGGCACTACACATTTTTTTGGATAGGCAATATTTACAAGATTTATACAATATTCGTCTTGAAATTTAGTATTAATTCATTTGAAAAAGTGTACCTATTATAATGAATATGGGCTGGATCTGCCGCACCCCATGAGGCTCTGTTTATATGACACTATTAAAAAAATTTCACTATCATTCCACAAATGTGTATAATTTTCCGAAAAATGGAGGCGACTGGTGGGCGTGGCAACAAATATATAAAGTACAGGAGAAGTATATACGTAAGATTCTTAGAACTTTATATGAGTTCCTTTGTCGTTGATCGGAATAGTATGCGTGGAACCTTTGTAGTACGAAACGTCTTTATGAATAACTTTGGAGGCAGAACAATATCTACCATATCAGCTGGTATTAAAATATATGACACAAATACTTTCAGTTCTAAAAATATAAATGATTTAATATAATTCGATAACCATAAGTTATTTATAGAGGCTATTACGCTTAAAGTGATCTCAACACTATATGGATTGTGAGGCAAATAACACTGCGTGACAGTAAAAAAAATACATGACGTCTGGCCAGAGTACGGAAAATCACGCTTCACGAAAGGTACTTTGATTTTTATCTCTTGTTTTGTTACTCACGCTCAGAGACAAAACAATAATTCTCGTGAAAGTAATTTTTATTAACATGCTTTAAAAGTATTGCTCTCTCTAACGGAAGAGAAGAAAAGATGACACTCACTAATAAAAATAACTTACACGGAAGATTTGTTTTGCATTCTGAGTGCGAAAGTTAAAAATAAAGATAAATATGAGAGAGAGCGCGAGGGAGAAAAAAAATATAAAAATACTTCTCATTGGAAATTGAAAAAGGTCAGTTTCTTTTAATGTGTTGATGAACACACGCTTACAATGGACGACACTTATTAGCAGAGAAATTTTCGCCCTTAATATCACTTCATGATTAAACTCGTGAGTGAGAATTAATTTGTAACGAGTAGATATAATTCTCGTATGAGTGCTTGGTAGATAAATCTCGTGAGTGTGATAAAAAAATTATCTCTTCATATTTAAAATTACTTTCGCGAGAAAAAAATATTTATCTTGAGAAAAAATAATATTTATCATTAATATCAATTTACGTTAGTGTATCAAATAATACATCAAATTCGCCTCAAGATCAGAAAAGTATGTTTATTGTTTGATATTTTTTATCATTAAAGATAAAATTTTTTTTCTCCTTAGGTATTTTTATCTTTTCAAGCGAAAAAAATGAGTTCTCTCCGTACTATGCGTCTGGCCATCAATTATATATATTTCGGACATGCTGAATTCAAAGGAGTACCTAATTTTATGATGCATGTTACGGTTTTTTTGTCGCAAAATAACCACAAAGTTGTGGTAGTATTTTGCGAATAATTTTGTTGCATTGTAACTAATGCAAAAAAAAAAAAATTCTACCCACTCGGGAACCTACGCTGCCATAGAAGTTTTGCCTAAATTTACGATTTTTGCACATAAAACATTAAGAATGATGCATATTTTCACTCTCAAAACAACAGCTCAAGTCCCATATTTTCATTAACCGTATTTTAGGGATGTTAAACTCGAAAATTAAAAAAAAAAAACGAGAAAATCACGACGGAGGCGTATAATAAATACTCTGCATTGTTCATCACATACAGTTTAACAATTTTCCTTTCACAACTTTGTTATTTTCCAAAAAAAAAACTGTACCATACATTAATAAATAGAGTACGCCATTAAGTTCAGCATACCCGAAATATATAGAACAATGAAATCTTGATTTGCTTAGATTTTGTCAAAAAGTGTAATTAATATATTGTAGTTAAAATTAGAGTAGAAAGCACTTACTGCATTTTATTACTATCATATGGTATTTCCTTCAACATTTTATGAACAAAGGATCTCTGACGGTAAATAAGCTTTTTCGGGAAACGGTAAACCATGACCTACGATAATATCATTTCATGTTTTCAAGAGTATCTTTAATACACCACGATTTCTTGAACACTTAACTCTGATTAAATAATTGTCAATTGGAGAACTCAATTTATTCAGCTGGGGGTTTTAACTTGTTATTGTTATTGGTTTCGCAAATGTGGCTTTTAAGACTGGTGCTTTTGAATGTATTCCGAAGAGATGTTATCGTCTTCTTCATTATTTTCGATTTTACAATAAAAAAAATTAAATTTAAATATAAAACAAATTAATTTATTGTGGAACATGAAATCTATCGACAAGAGGAATCTATTTGTGTAATTCAGAAATCGATTTATTCTTTGTGAAATTTTTGCAATGTTGGGTTTACGACTTTATATATGACATTCGTCTGTCATATGTCATGTGTCTCTTCTGCTAATGTTTATGACAGATCGTCTCTAGTCCATAGAATAATGATAGTATTACTCATTTATGCAGCAAAAATAAACATATTCAGATGTTGTAATATTAAGCACATTTCCTCAATGGAATCTTCATTAGTTGTTACATTACCTTGGCGATGATTTGAGATATCTTTAGTTTCCAAATCACATCATCGTAAATCGGTTTACCTACCGTTAATCGGTTTATGGTGTTAAAGAAAACGCTATGATTGCATATTTTCGAAATATTTATTTGTTGTTTTTTTTGTTATTTTCTCATATTTATACGAATATATTTTTTGTGGCTTTAATATAATTCAATAATTTACAATATGTTTATTTGTAATCTGAGATAAGTTTTTGTAATCATTTCTTTTGTTCGTTTCCAAATCCAGGGAGTCGTAACGAACTTTTTTCATGTTATAGGGGGGAGGGGCTTTTTCTTAAGTTGATATTCTTATATTTCACTGGAATTATCTACAAGATAATGTACACTTACACTTAATAAACTTAACGGGATTTGCAAATTGACCTCCTCTTATCCCCAGTCATAAACTGAAGCAACAGAATATTATTTACATCGAACATTTACATGATTCTAAGATACAGAGGAGATATGTACAATGAGAAAACCAAGAAAATTAAAAATCAAATTAATGCTGAGAACACAAAAAGGACAGCGAATGCATAACCCAGGCGAAGAATGGTTTATTCTAATAATATGATATTAATCCAGGTGATTATTGTTCGCACTGCCGTACAAAGGGAGATGAGATTCGATATCTGTTTGTTGTATTCATATTCTGTTTTTTTGTTTGTTTTTTCTTTTGATATTTACATAAATTCAAAGGTTTACAATTAATCGAATTTAACGCTTCGTAACTAAATATTGAAATGTTGGTCATGAAGTTGCTTTCCATATAATACATTTGCTTACTAAATCTTTAAAAGATGTTGTATCTGGGTTTACATATAATATATGTATATACGTACATATGTATATATGATGAGCATATATATGTTAAATATGTTTGAAATGTATTTGGTTCTCTATTTGGTATCCGTCAGGCCAAGTTTGGCCAAATTGCCCAAGGTGGTGGCATCACCAGGTTGGAGTCTTAAGGCTTCTTTATAGCTTGCTGCAGCATTATTCGTGTGACCCAACAAGTGCAGAATAGCTCCGAGGTTTGTGTGAGCGTGGGCGTCGCCAGGTCTTAAACTCACAGCCTGAAAGTAAGTAGGGGGGCAATGATTTAGACAGCGTTAGTAGGTTCGCATTGCAAATAGTAAAAATAAATGCTATAAATAAAAACAGAAAACAATTACTACAATGTAACCGTAGTTGTTGCATTGAAATATGGTCACAGGACAGTCACGGAAGTAATGTTGCACAATTGACATTTTTATTACAACGATTTGAAACCAATATAATGGACCCATAGTCAAATAAGTTGTAATGATTTTGATAAATATCGATTGTTTTATTACCATTACCAAGAAATCAATTCGAAATAATCTATGTGTCATTTTGTACAAATTTAATTTTAATTTCATACGTGTTCTCTCAAAAATTGGACGATGTATTGGTTGTGTTGATTCTACCAAACTACATCCACGAATGCTTACCTTTCTATACCAAATTTCAGCCTCTGGTTTGCGATCCATCAGCCTCAATGCAGTGGCCGCTGCCACCACTAACGAGTAGTCGCGTGGAGCCAATTCTGCAGCTTTTAATCTATAAACTATAGCTTCAGCTAAGCGTGATTGGGATGTGAGAAATTCAGCTGTAAATATAAAAATGAAACTTAGGCCGAGTTCACATTGATCAATGCCTACTACTCACCGTAGTGGTGATAAACGCTAGCTTCTTCAGGTGCCAGTTGCAAAGCGCGCTTAAACCACATTTCAGCCTCTGATACTCTACTGCTCTGTAAGAAGTGGAAATTATAGGCGTGTGGGGTGAGTTAGTGTTTCTCCTCACTTGTATTGCTCTGACTTACATTTCTGGCCAATGTTATGCCATAGGACAAATGAGCTGCCACTTGGTTTGGCTGCAGCTCTAATGCAGCACGGTGATGTCGCTCTGCTTCATCCCACTGCTGCAGGCGCCCGAAGATATCGCCAATTCGATGGTACAGAATATCCCGCTTGTGGTAATTGTGTGGCAGCTCGTGAAGTGCCTCACGATAAACAGCCAGTGCTCTTTGCAGTTTACCCTGCTCGACGTAAAGAGCTCCCAACTGCAGGTACGATGTAATTCTGGCATTCTCGTGCGCGTGTCGATCCCTCACGCCCGTGCCATCCACCTTGGATCCCTCTTGCAACACCTGAGCAGCTTCCTGGCACTTGCCCAAAGCAATCAGGGAAATGCCCAAGTTCAAATAGGCCACTGAAACGAGAGCGGATAAAGAGTTGGCCTCAACACAATTGCTCTGTGAGGGTGAATGGAGCATGTCCGCCACTACTTACCCGCTAAATTGGGTCGAAAATTCAAGGCCTTCTTGAAACTCATTACAGCGGATTTATAATTCTGCTGATTTTGATATAAAATTCCTCTGCAAAGAGAATAAAGAAACAAAAACACAAGAGCAACATTAAATCACAGAGAAAAGCTCCATCATTGCTATCATCTATTTCGGATGCCAACAAAAAGCGAAGAGATTTTCAAGGTCTTCAATTTATTTTAATTATTTGCGGTTTCGTGCACAGAGTTACCCCATTTATTTCACATCGCTACACAGAAACATCATTTGTGCACATGGAATGGGTGACTAAGGAGGCAATGAAATGAACTACGGTCAGTCGGCCTGGTGGGTAGCTGATTTTTTTTTGGCTTCAGATAGACCTTCGCCATATGCTTAATATTGCAGATGCTTTAGTTAATTTAACGTATACAAACATTTATAAAATATGTTGCATGCGATTTTTAACGCTACTGAATTGTTCTGATGCAGGTGACAGCAAACAATTTTTAACCATTGCGCTTCCAGTACTTAAATAATGTTTAAATGCTCATTAAAGAGTATTTTGTAGTTTTCCTATATTTGTAATTAGCTAAGTTATGCGTCCAACAGTAGAGCATATTGCATTCTTCACTCTTTATTATTTAATTGCTGCGTGGGTTTACTTATGTGACGTTTAGAAAAATATTAGTAAGAGTTAACTTTGCTATCCGTCAATTATTAGTTCCTGAACTGTTCAATAGAAATGCGTTAAACTTGTTTTTTGTCAACAATTTTTAAATCCGATTTTTTTATATTTTGCTATTTTGAATTGTTTGTTTTGTGCTATCCCTTCCTAGCTTGTTCTTGTTTGTTATGCATTGTTTCCTTTCAACTCTGCTCAGTCATTTTCGTATTGTGTTTGACACAAATGGGCTTTTAGAGTCCAATTCCATGTGCACATCTATGTGTGCAAGTGTGTGTTTTTGTTGCTGTGCATTCGTACTTTGCATTCTTCTCTTTTGACAAATTTGTAGGAAAATCCGTTCATTCATTCACTCTTTTTTCCCTTGACGTTCGTTCCAGTGCTTTCGTTGCAGTTGTTGCTGTTGTTCCTTTGGAAAATTTCATTCAATTGACGGAAATGCTTATGTGAGCAACAAAACAGCAAATCGGTTCACAAAGTACAATGAACACACACGCACATATACACTAGGGTGCTATGGAAAATGCGTTTTTGGAATCTCATGAAGAGAGTAAGCAACTTTTATGTTAGGTGTTTAGCATATTATTTTTCAAATTGGTAGCCAATAGAGGTTTTTACGACGTGCCAAATTTTTACCAGCGAGGAATTTTAAAATCCGTATTATATTATTATTTTACATGATAATTCTAATCCAATGATGTTTAATTAAAACGCTTAAATAGTAAGAAGACTATAAAATAAATTCGTAAAAAAATGTAAGCAGTTCGCCCTAATGCCTACACACATGTCTATGCCCTAAAACGTTCGCATTCACATACGTGACTGCTGCTTTTTGACTGGGTGTATGCATGACTATGCAAGGGAGTGAGCAAATCTATGCAATTTTTATCTTTAAAAATGACATTAAGTCTTTTACTTGGCTGGTTTTTGGGCTCCTATCTGTTTGTCATATTTTGTGCTTTGCCCGGGTATTATTCTGTTCCTTTATTTGTTAATAACACGTTAACGTTGGCTTTTGTACTATCTTTCTCGCTAAAGTGTAGAGAAAGTCATTGTGATATATAGGTAACTTGAAAGTTTTTGTTTGGTTGTATATATACGACAGTGTTGCCATACTAATAGTTTATTTACATTAGAAATCAAAAAAAAAAATATCTATATATATAAAATTCTACTGTACGTGTGTTGTGACTGAACTCCTCCTAAACGGCTGGACCGATTTGCATAAATTTTTTTGTATGCATTTGGGTGGCGCCCCGGGTGGTTTAGATTTACAATTCCGTCCAATTGGACAAAGGGGCGCGGCACCGCCCATACAACTTGAAAATCAAAAGGGCTATATCTCATGAACTATCAGAGGCATGAAGATGAGATTTGATATACACATATGTTGTTGGAGCAGTATTAATTACAGCCAGGGTGGAAGTGTGGGGTGCCACGCCCCCTTTTCAAAAATCGTTCTAAAGGCTTCTGTAATAAACTGATATATAACATAATTTTAGAAAGTGGTACTGATGACCTGTTGTTAGCCTCTGGCTGTACTTGGTTGTGATTGTATAAAGGATCGTGGCACCGCCCATACAACTTGAAAGTAAAAAATCTCTATAGTATATCTCTCTATATCTCTCTATATCTCATGAACTATCAGAGGTATGAAGAAGATATTTCACCAATAAAATTTGTGTCTAAAATTCTTAGCTCGCGCTGGGAAGCAGGAAAATTTCAGATAGAGATTTTTTTGTTTTTAGAAGAACTAGAACAAGTGGACGATCAATTGATTTTTTTTTATTTATCATGTCATTGCACATTATTTGAAGGAGAAATGGTTCCAACACGACGGCGTAATATGCCATGCAGCGCGTGAGATCATCACTTTGTTAAGCTTAACGTTGGTGACCGAATTATCTGAAAAAATGGTAATACGAGTTCAATATATAGAGAGTATTTGGGTATATTCTTGGTCCGTATGAGAAGAAGACATGGCAAAGGAGGTTTTTATGGCTAAAGGCATGAAGCTTTAAATGAAATTTTCATTTGCGGTCAATAGGAGGAGAAGGCATAACAAAAGTGATTTTTACGCCCAAAGACATAGTTAGTATACAGACGGTTCCCGCTACTACAGATTAATATAAAAATTGAATTTTGATCTTTAGAGGAATTTCTGTTTCCGATTTGTGGAAGAAGTGTTTTTTCTCCCTACATACAGACAAAACTTAATCTACATGGCGAAACTATTGATATGACTTTGATGATGAACTTTTTACTATCGTCATAGAGCCTATCATATTTAGAATTTAAAACAATAAAACTTAATTGGTTAACTTTCATGTTAAGGAGTTACTTGAAATTAGTTACATAAGTTAATAACCTCAAAATATTATTGTCGAGCTTAAGTACCGTTTTAAAGTACTTTGTAGATCTAAATGTGAAATATATTACAAGTTAATATGCAATAGCGAAGCATTGCCGGGCCCACTAGTGTAATCTAAAATAAGAACTAAAAAATTAGAATCGTAATTAGAATTTTCAATTTAGAATCCAATTTAGAATTTGTTGTATCTTGCAAACATTTAAAATCTTAAAAGTTGACGAATACAAAAATATAGTTTTCAACTTGTTTTACACAGCCTTATAATGAGCAGTTTAACTAAACGAAAAACTTTTTTTTGGAAGTTTTAATCAATTAAAGGCATTCCATTTTTGAGAACTTTTGTTACAGATATGTAAAAAAAGATTTATATTTAACATTAAGCTGTGTTTAATAATAATACTAATACGCATAATAATGCGTGCTGCTAAAAATTATCTATATAAAATCAGAAAACAAAACCTAAACCGTAGTCATATGGCTATATACATGTAAAAATCTCCATATTCACACTAATATTCGAAAATCATTGTAATTTTTTTTTGAATTCAATTTATATTTTGGGTATATGTCTTTGAAACAATTATTCGGAATACAAACACAAGTATCTCTGTATATGATGTTACTGTTTCTCCTGAAACATGTGAAGATTATTGCGTGTTAACTTTGCGGCAACAAAAAGTTACAAACACGATTGAGAGATACGCCAAAGGAGGAGTCTCTTAAATAATTTATAAAGTGAAACTACCCAGCCCCAAAGGGAATAACTTCCCCTTCCCCTGCGTTCTTGCACTTGCCCAGAGGAACATAATGGTATTTCAGGCCGAGATTCGTTCTGAAGGGTAAAATTGAATAAGAGTATCAAAATGTAGACTCAACTCACATTTTTAACCTGTGTAAAGCGGAGTGTAATAACATTTGACCTAGCAGTGTGTGTTTGTGTGTGTGTGTGTGTAACAATTCTAACGGCATTTGCAATCATCATCACCGTCGTCATCATCATGACGATCATCGGCACTTAGAGCAATGGCAACTCCAGTTGTGGTGGCCCTGACGGCAGCAAAGAGACAGATGGTGGGGTAGTGTGTCGTAAACAACATCTAAACCAAAACCAAATAACAAAACCGATAATCATTGAACTGAATAATTTGATTTCTTTTCAATGACTATACTCGTACAATGTTTGTTCTTCCACTCCTGATGCTTCGTCGTCTACATCCGTTTATGCCTCTGGAGCACTTCACCTCTCGGTCTCCCTCTCACCGCATTTGATTCAATGAAGTTCTGTTTTCTTGTCGTATTTGTCGAGTTGGAAATAAAAAACACTTAACATAGGAATTCATCTTGATTTTCATTTCTCGGTTTCGTTTTTTGTCTTCCCTTTCTGTTGCAAGCAAAAGTAATCGACGCTTGAAGTTGAAATATTGTTGTAGTTACAGTACATACACAAGGAGGAAGGACGAATACGCTCTGCTTCTACTAATGATACCTGCTGCTGGTGCTGCTGTCGTTGGCAGAGATACTGCTGTTACTCCTGTTACACTCGAGAGTCATTCTGACAAACAGATACACAGACAATAAGACTGACAGGCGGCAAGACGGACGGACAGACAAGTACGAAAATATTTTATGTACTTGAAGTTATCACAATATGCCCAGCAACAACAACACCACCAGCAGTATAAGCAAAATGCACAGTGGGTCACTGCGTGTGGTTGCCCCTTTGATGTATAACTAATCGAGCAGTATGACTGTGAACTTGAGTTTGATTCCAGATTGCTGAAGAAATATTGCATTCATGTTGGATGTAAACACACACAATGTCCTTGCAACATTTGAATTCACACGACTCTGTTTAACATTATTTTTTAGGCTGATCAATAGTTTTTCATTAATCGTGGAATACTTAAGTTTATTTCTTGGCATTTTGTTGCATAGTGTTATTAGTTATCGGTAGAGAAAATTTATTAACGTAAAAAGAAAACATATTTTGTAAGTCGTTTGTGTCAATAATCGGCAATTTTAGTACGCGATTGTGAAAAAATCTTCAAGGATAAAGATCTGCATTTTGATATACGAGAGCACATCCTGATTCGATATATAAATAAACTGTTAAATTATTGGCTACATACGTTACCTAAAATTCGTGTAAACTGTTTGGTCCCGTTCTACTGTGCATCCGCACAGAGGCATCAGCGGTGTTTTGCAATATTGGCATTTGCTATTTGTTATTTTTTGCTCTTTATTTGTTTGAGAACATCTCCGATAAGCGTTATTTGTGCTTTATAGCACAAAGTAAAGAAAAAATGATGTATAAAATATATCGTTAAGAAACGATATATGCCAAAAAGTATAAAATATCATCAGAAACACATCTAAATGCTGTATCGAACATCCATCGTTTTATTTCCACCAGCCCCCAGCCACCGTCATATTGCAACAATATGTACTCGTAATATGATCTATAATTCTATTTTTCTTGCTCCACGCCATGGCAAAGGCAAAGGAGCGTGGATGGATGGAGAATAAATAAATGCTGGCTGTTCCATTGTGTCAGGCGGGGGTTTCAAATTGGTTTTGGCATTCAACATATTGTTTCTCATATTTATTTATTTTTTCTATTTTCGCTTCGAACGTTTGTTGTTATTTTTCCAAATGTTGTTTTAAATCGTTGTGTTTCTTCTTGTGGCACTTGCCACCGAAGAGGAGGACATTCGCCCTAACCTCATCCTTGTGCTCTTTACACAGATTCCTGCGATTGTTCCTCTTTCTTTAGCATTTGTAGTGGGAATTATTTGTGTTCCTGCACAGTGTTTATTTGTGGCCCTCCTCTACCCACACTCGTTTGCTTTGCTCTTCTGCTCTGTTCCATTTTAAATTTCCGTTATTTACTTTGAATGGAATTCACATTGTGGTTCATCTCCTTCCCGTGTACTTCGCATCCGCAGTTCAGACACTTTCGTACTTTTTTTCTTCAATTTTTTGTTTTCTTGCGGACTAACAAATCTCGGAAATACCTTAAGCTGTATTGATTATTTGACGGTGATTTGTAGAAATGCTCGCGCGTACGTGATATCGATAACTAGTAGAGAGTTTGAACGGACCAGCGGTTATCAGGGGGTTTTAATAGTTGCTTAAGTTTCAGTTTAGCTGTTGGTAAATAAGTAATATATGAAGTTTCCAAATGTGACGAAGATGAGCAAGGAAATCATTTGGGGTGTCAAATAATGAGTTCTATAATAATTGTTCTATAAATTATAGCCTATACATGTAATCTTAATGATACCATACAAAATGGGGGGAAATGTTGCATGTAATATATTGGACATACAACAATCTAAATGTTAAATTTGGCGAGAAAATTGTTTTATGTGGATAACTTTGTATTTTTTTTTTAGATATCAGATGACGATACATACATATTACAATTCTAATGGTTTTATAACCCAATTGGCTAAACTTTAGTAGTACGTTGTAAATAATACGCAAATATTTCACGTTGTAATTGATTACACCCTGCTACAATTTTAAATTTTTTTTTCACACTTTATGAAGACCATATATACGTGAAATTAGAAACCTTATGTAGTAAAACTTCCATATACATATGCGTGAAATCAGAAACCTTATGTAGTAAAACTGCGTTCTCAGTTTATCGCCAGAACGTCAGGATGTTTTTTTAAAGGGACTTCATAGTTTCGAAGGATACACCACTTTCAAAAAATTAAATCAAATATTTTCACGAACCATATCATAACGATATGGGTATCAAATGAAAGGTAAGAATCTCAGCAACGCAAACAAATAACAGAATTCAATGGATCTGGACCAAAAATTCTAAAAAAGATTCATTTTCTAGACAACCATCCTGACTTTTTTCCTGACAATTTGGGAAATTTTAGTGATGAGCATGGTGAGCGCTTTCATCAAGAAATCGCGACGATTGAAAATCGATTTAGAGGAAAAAGTGCATGCCACATATGGCAGAATATTGTTGGACAATATCTCGTCACACAGGCGATCAGCATAAGCGGCAATAACGTTTATATTTTAATTAATTTTTATTCAGTTTTTTTTTTATATACATACAATATTTTGAAACAGGATTAATAGTTTTTTCTTTTTTACTAAACTAGTAAAACTAGATTAATAAAATGTACATATAACTTCTTCAACATATATTTTTTTCAGAAAAATTATTTAAATGATATTAAGCTTTAAAACTGTTATCTGATGTTTTGATCTCATTTTAGTGCATTGAATGCAAGTTTTTCACGATCATGAAACACATCAAAGATAAAATTTCACTAAAAAAACATATATGTTCAACTTGCATACCCAAGCTCACGTTTTGACAGCACTACTTAGGCATCACATAGCCACGTAAGTTCTCCTTTCTTTAAGTTCAAAAGGAGTTGAGTTGTCGAGCAATTACATTAAGTTTTCCATCGCTGCATCTTAATCGTCACCATCGTCATCATCATCATCGTCCTAGGAGAATCAGTCCTTGTGTTTAGCAAACTTTATGGCAGCAACTGAATGAGCAGCAACAAGCTGCGATGAATGTTTGTTTCTTTGTATCTCACAGTATTTGGACAGATGAATGACAAACAAGTAGGCGAGGGACGGAGAACGCCAAAGATGGCATTTCAGAATCAAAAACACTATGGCAAAGGCCGCATACGTGTTTGCATATTCATGTTGACAACAAACGTGGCACAAAGTTTTGCACGAGCTTTGCTACTGTCAGTAGCAGTCGAAGCATATACATATACTACATACATAGTTCAGTACATACGGATGTCTATAGAGTTTTTTTGTTGTTGTCTATTCTAACTAACTGAATAACGTGGTCCTTCTTCAGTCTAATAGAAAGAAGGACCTCTTTTTCACTCGCTTGTTTACTTTTTTCCATGTAGTTGCCGTTCTATGGTGCTGCACTTTTTTCTGGTATTTCATTTTGTTCGGTGTATTCGCTTTTAAATGCCGAGATTTGTAAGCAATATAAATGCTCGTAAAATGGCACAAAATGATGAATGATATTGTATGTACACATACCTACACTCATATGTGACACAAGATACATGGTCACATAAGTAGTATGTACGGCAGTAATGGCGATGACGGTGATGATGATTACGATGGCTCTGACGATGACGATGATGAAATGCGAACAACAAAAAGTCATAAACTGTTGTGTAAATGTAGAAAATTGCGCTGAGGGTGCGATAAATGCGTATATTCAGAATACCAAAACAGCAAATGTCATCACCGACTTTGCTATTGACAGTTCGGTGGGGAGCGGTACACACAAGTTTTGTACAATACATTTGTTAAAATTTTTATTATAGTAATTTTTTTTAAGGTATGGGACTTTTGTTCTGGACGAATACAAACCAATTATGGAATTGGGACAAACTACTAGTATATTAATTTTCTTCTTTCACTTAGAGGACTATACCTTAAATAAAGGGCATATGATGGGGGTAAAATATAGTTTTAAACGGCAGAAGCATGTCAAAATATGTATAGATGCATCGAGTTTGAAGTCAATATGAATTATCTAATATGATAAAATCCTTGATCTGATGATGTTTGCTAAACACAAACGTGTGGTGGTTATGTTATAGTCCTAATATTGGTAAAAAAAAGCAGTTATCCGTATATTCCGCAAATAAAATCGTAAAAATCATTTCAGGAGATTCAGGATCTGTGAGGTTCTATGTGGGTCCTTAAACTATAGTTTAATTTTTGAATTAGTCAAAAAATGGGAAGGATCACAAAATATATCTATTGGACCACATATAAAATTTTTCTATACAAGCAACAGACAGTCGAAAGTCCACTTTCTGATTTTTTTAGATTTTAATTTCTTTCACAAAAAGATTCCATATGAGTCTTTCGAAAAATAAACATTTCACACATCGTAATATTCTTTACATCATTTATTTGACTTTATAATTCCACAAGATTTGTAAATGGAGTTAATCGATTTGGCAAGTAAAGCATTCAGTTGTTACTTTTTTATTACAATTTCACTTTCATTTTGATAAACATAAGATCAAGGAAGATCATATTATGATGTTAGTGAAGCTTCTAACAATTTTTTTAATTTTCAAATTTGTAGTATTGTTTGACCAATAAAATTTGTTCGCCTTTTGTGTCAGCATACAATTCTACAACTCTTCAATCTCTTTAAATACAGTATTGATTACACAAGGGAACAAGGTATTTGTTGTTTAAGAACTGAATATTGTTTTAAAGGTAATTTGGGACGCTGAATCCAAATCTGCACTTGGTTTTTTTGTATCAGCTCGACTTTTCGCGATATACCGTTATGTCCATAACTAAGGCACTTCCACTACAAATATTTAAATAACTTGAAAACGGTTCACCATATTCAAATACAAAAAAAAACTTAAACTCTTCAACAAAATTATCTTTAATCCGTGCCTACATTGTTTTTAATTTGGCTTAGTAGTTTCAGAGATATCGTTGTAGTTTTAAAAAATAAAACAAAAAATCTACAAAAAAAAAAAAATTTTTGTTTTTTAAAAATTCATAAAAAAAAATAATGCAACACAAATCACAGTGTTTGTCTTAAAACATTTAGTTTAATATAGTGTGAATCAAATGAGCTTTATTTTATTAAAATATCTGCACAACTTTTGATTTTGTCAACAATTTACTGAGATAACTAAATTTACAAAAATCACGATTTCCATACAAAAATAACATTTATTAATATGTTTGTGAAAGTGTAACTCGAGCAAACCTTAACGGATCGTTATGAAAATTTATCAGTATTAATATTTTTCGAAACGAACTTATGGGATTGTAAATGGGCGGAATATCCCCACCCCTTCTGGTACCTCCCATACAAAATTACCTATTTTTGGATAATTAATATATCTTCGATAGCTGCCAAACAGACTACCGGAGGATATTGAAATTTGGTCAGTTTATTTATCTTGCAAAAGTAGACAAACCCTAGAAAAACCGAAAGCGTTGCCATACCCCTTCTGGTACCTCCCATACAAATGACCGAACTCACCCCAATAGTCTTACATACATATCTTTTTTGTAAGTACACTGAATTCAGTCAAACTATGCGGAAGTTTTACGGTTATGAAAATATAAATCAGGAATGAATTTGCACTATATCGGATCACCCCTTCTGGTACCTCCCATACAAAATTACCTATTTTTGGAAAATTAATATTTCTTCCTTAACTTCCAAATTGAAACCTGCCGATTAATTAAATTTGGTCTGTTAATTAATATTGTAATAGGAGGCAAAACTATAAATTAAACTTTAAATAAATTTGCAAATTTGTCATGATTTTTAAAAATACAAAATTTTAATTTTTTTTGGGTAGAAACAAAAAATTGCGAAAAATCTGTTATCACCGAACTTAGCATAACTCATTCAATTTTCAATCGATTATTATGTACATACATGTTTTAGAAAGCTATCTTAATATGATATTCAATAAAGCTAATAAAAATAACAATTTGCCCCCAACCAATTAACTTTCAGCGTGAAGAAAATTAAAATGTGTAATTTTTTGTGTAATTTTTTTTTTTTTTTTGAATAAAACAGCCGTTACTCAGTCATTTTTTTTTTGTAATATTAAAAAATTTGATTTTTTTCAAAGGTAACGACGATATCTTTAAAAAAAAGAAAAAAATTTTAAAATCCGGCTTGTGAAAAAAAATTATGATTTTTTGAACTATAATTTTTTGGAAAAAAGTCGAAAATACGATTAGTACCTGTAACTTAAAAATCCGAGCTGATGGAGAAAAATGGAGATTAGATTTGAAATCAGCGACCCCAAATTAGTAAAAAACAGCTATCGAATTCCAAACAACACTCAAAAAGTTCAATTTTGTTCCCTTGTGTTATTAATTCAAACACTTACAGATTAAAATGTACATCTGCCATATTTGGCCTATATTTGATGGCTTCTAATAGAACTTCCTCGGCTTCCTTGTAACGGGCCTGAGAACTAAGGACACTTCCTAAATTGCCAAGAGCTGTAAAGAAAAGGAATGTTATGTTAACGATTGCTTTAGCAGAAAAGAAATAAGTTTCTAGTTCAATACCTTTAGGTGGATTTACTTGCACAGCGCTTCGATATAAGCTCTCCTCATCTCTCCAGTCAAGATTCCTGCGCACAGTTCTCGCACTTAGTGCTGTCAGCAATATACACAGGCTCAGGATGACCATTTGGCGATTTCGGGAATTTTTGCCTGAACTTAGATGATCCAACAGTTTGCCGAAGCCAAATCCTATTAGCAGGCAAAATCCCACACTCGGCAGATAGAGTAGACGCTCTGCCACTACAAAGCCTACGTAGAAGAACAGGTTGGTGGCGGGCAGAAAGGGCAGAGTGAGGAACGTTAATGCCATGAGCAGGACGCTGGCATTCGCGCACTTGTGGCTCATGTGAGTCGTCAGCAAATAATCCTCATTTCGTCGTACTGTCGACCAAAGACTGTGACACATGTCCCTTTGCGATGATTCGGACGACGAGGAGGACTGCGACGATTGTGAGCTGCAGGTGGAGGAAGCACTGCTGTCGGAACTTTTGTTGCTGGCCGTCGTCGAGTTGCTGCAACTGCTGCTGCTGCGGGAACTACGCGCGGACACCACCGATGAAATGGCTTTATGCAATGCAAAACTAAAGAGCTGTGGCGTCCCACTGGACACACTGGAAGACATTAACTGATGACAGCAGCACTGGCTGCGGTAGACATTTGTTGAGCTTAGTGTCAGCACATTGTTGTTGTTGTTCAACACCCGACACGAGGTGGAGTGGTGCAGCGAACTCAATTCCTGTTTGCAATCGCCACAGACGTGATGAGGGGCTGTGATTCCCAGAAGTTTGTGCTTGAGATACGTGGAAGCCGATGTTGTTTGTGCTGGTGTCGCTGTGGCATAGTGTGGCCTCATCATGTAATAGTTTTCCGATGCCGTCGCCGATGTTGTTGCCATTGTGGTTTGCAACTGTACCTGTTTGCAATATTTGCGCTTGGTGCGTGACTTACGCTGTGTTTGCGGCTGTAGGTGGTATGTGGCACCATTGTAAGATGAGGGTACTGCTGATAGCCTATGTCCCGATCCCAGCCGCTTTTGGCGATGGAGCAGGGTGGTACAGCTGCGCCAGGCAATGAACGCTAGTACCCCATAGAAACCAAAACTAAGCACATTGCGGCCATCCCAGACAGAAGTGATGCGGGGTATGGCATTCATGCCCCAGTCAAAACTAAGCACTTGCGGATTCAGCAACAGTTTGAAATTGAACACCGGCAGATACAGGAAGGTCAGAAAACGTGTCCATATAGAGTTTGTTTTTGCGATTGGATTATCGGCCGTGGAGAAGAGAGTCTGGGGCCTTGGTATAACCGCCAAACGACAATAGGCACAGCTCACTAAGACGGACACCAATACACACAGACTGCGCAGCCGGTGCTTATCCTTCAAGCCAGTCAAGCCGCGCACCACGTCGAACAAGCCGCATACGGCCAAGGCGGTAATCGCAGTCTCCTTGAACAGAAGGGCGGCTACGGACGTGATTATTGTTAAGGCAAGAGCCAGCCACTGCAAGGGATCTCCCCTCTCCCTCCACGCTATATGTCGCATATATGTGAGAAATGCCACTAGGTAACAAACGGATGCTGCAAGGTCAGCTCTACCGACGATGCCCGCCACGGCTTCGGTGTGTATGGGGTGTGCGGCAAAGAGAGCACCCGTTGCTACTACACCCCATACCGAGGACAAAAAGTGGCGAGCCAGCCTTACTACCAGACCTGTGGCCAGGCAGTGTAGGAGATTGTTTACAAGATGAAAGCCCCACGGATTGTAGCCACTCAACAGAAAGTTGAGACGAAATGTGAGTACACATAGCGGCCGATAGGAACCGTGGGAACCGCTATCCGTAAGCGGTGTTCCCCAGTAGTCATGAAGGAAGGCATTTTGCCATGGCGTTGTACCCGTGACATCTGTGTTGGCTAGAATCGCCCGCCTGGAAGAGAAGAAAGGAGACGTTGTCTAACTAAGTACTGTACCATTCCTAACTTGTTGATGGCATAACATGAATGCGTTTGTATGTTTCACTATTTCCGCCCCCACGACCCATGCAGCATAACCTCTACCCAAGGATATTATGACACTGAAATATGACAACATTTAAGATTAATTAAATTGCTAAGACGTCAGTTTGCCAGTTTGTTGGCTACAGTTTCTGTATACAGAGGCGTTGGGGAATAGGGAGTTTAATTAATACACCGAGGATAGTATGACAATTACACTCACAGAAAAATTCGTTTGGGATAAACGAATGATTTTGTAATTCAGCTGTAGTTAAGTTGAATTTAGGTATATTCCTGAGGACTTGTTGAACACTTGTTAAATATGCTCTGCTTATTATTTTCATTAAGAAATCGGGAAGTGATAATCAGAATACAAAAATTAAAGAGACTTATTTTCCACGAGTTAAATTTTAAATAATTAAAATTTTGGATTAATTTTAATGCATGTACGATGGATGTAATCAAACATTGTCAATAGGTTACTTACAACTAATAGTGTTTGTGGGAATCTCTAATACGAAGCATTGAAAGTGGTAATCTTAACATTGACTGACATTTGAATAATTTACTAAGGTAAACCGTTTGCCTTCTCCTCACACATTTTTACTACGCTACGTATGCGGGTTGTATGTTGTCACCGTGTTACTGATGATGTCCTCTGGAGACCAATTTAATTTCCTTTTGACGACATTTGTTAACTAGAAGCGTTTGCAGGCAGCTTATTAATTGCCAAACGAAACTCTAAACTTCCGTGGCACCTGATAGTCAGTCGTACATACATAACGACCAAAAGGACAGCCCGTAACATCTTACACCCCCTTCCTGTTCCCCATGGAGATGTATACATAGACAATTGGCGATGACTTTGTAGCTTTGTGTTGGTGTGCCAGTAAGTATCACATTAAGGCCGACATTGCCGGGGAAAGAGCACCACAAATTGTACACAGTTTTCATTTGCGCTGCAACAGTTTACTTAAATGATTAATTGTCGATTTGCTCTAAAGGTACTTTGCGTGCAGACAACGTCTCTATGAGTACCTGAGAACACAGAGGAACCCCACCTAACCTGAACAAAGAATGATCGGTATGGAATGATGAACGGTGGAGTGGGGTGGGTTCGTAACTTAGAAGATGGTCGCCTAAGTACATTTATTGCGTAACATCGTTTGAATGTTTCTTTTAATAAACCACCTGGCGCCAACACAGTGCTGCCACACAAACACAACACCGTCGTGTATCGAGTTTCCCTTTCCGACTTTGTAAAGCTCACGTTACTAATTAAATGCCCAGTAGAAAGTGGCGTACAATCACATCTCGAGGCCGCGTGGTGTGAAGTTCACGTTGAGGTCTTAGGTACCAGCGGGTTTTTAACGTCGTTGTTGCTGGCAACGCAAAGTTGCTGTAGTAGTTTATTTTAAATTGGCAACTTTATGCCTTATTAATTTTGATATATTGAAAAACGGTTTGTCATAATAGGGAATTTATGACAGAACTTTATGGTTTTATATTAAAATGCACAATCGTTGGTGCTGTAACAACTGCTGCCCAGGGAAATCTTGGGCATGTTATTTTGAGCTAAGGGCGGGGGGGTCAATGGAACTTAATAAAGATGTAATTTAATAAAAATCTTATTGAAAAGTTGTTTTTGGTATGGAGATATCGGAAATGTTGTACAATCTGTGGTGGTTGAATTCAAAATGGAACAAGGTGTTTCATACTAATACGAGTGTATTCTGATTTAATGGCTATGCCTCATTTGAAGCCCATATTGGATACGACCAAATATTTCCTCCCTTGACATAATATTCATGCAGCATATTGAATTAATAGCAGATGACAAGCAATTACCACATTGATTCGGTAAATGGCACGTCATGCTCTTATTCAATTTAATGTCTGGGTTCACAAGAAAACAACATTAAAGGCGAGTTGAGTTTGAGATAAATGTGGTCATTGTGACATTGTTTTTTATTTTGATTTTAATGATGTCCCAAAGCCAGAACAAACTATTTCCGTATTTATTTTTAATTTAAATGTAATTTGGAGAATTTGTCTGATTCGAAAATAATATATTTTAAAATTGAAGAAATCATACAGTACCTGAACAAATTTTCGCTTTCTCCAGAGATTTTATAGAACTCTATTAAAAAAAATTGTGGATAATTGAAAACAATTATCTTAATTCTTGATATAACTAAGACAACTACATTAACCTTTTTTTTCTATTCGCCCTATTTGTGAACATATTAAGATTTCATCTTTGTCATTTTAAAACATTTAAGTATTTAATATTCCAATTGGCAAATGTTAAATATTTCGGTTATATTACATAAACGAATAACCGGCCTTACTCTATTTGTCGTTACAAGGTGACTTCACTGGTAATGTATTGACTGCCGACCAAACGACAAACAACTTCAGTCTGTAAGAATGGATATTCCTAATTCTAATCAATATTTATATAGTCGCTTAAACTCCGGTGGCACCATTGTCGTTTCCCTCTTTTTTTTTTTTGCTATTTCTTCTGCAATGTTTGATATTGTGTTCGGTCTATGCCTGATTTCGACTCAATTTCCACTTGTATTGTTGGCGCTTTTGTTGTCGCAAGATGCTATTGTCGTTGGTTGTTCGACTTGAGCGCAGACCCAGTTCGCCCCTCATCCCAACCTCCCATTTCATGAATTGAGGACGTTTCCCATCACGATTCCAATCATCATCATTATCATTATTATCCGATGCGTTGCCATCATCGTAAACACAATTACCAGGACGAGAAAGAGGACACTGATGATAATGACGGAGATCATCATCAGCAGCAGTAGCAGCAACAGCAGCAATGAACTCGTTATACTCGCACCCACGGTGGTGCTGTGGTCTATGCGGTGTTTTGTATTATTGTTCCTGAAAGTCGTCTTTAACCAAACTTTTATAGTCTTCCCTTAAACACGGCATTTCCGTAGCTACTTTGTAGTATGTGTGCGCGCGAGAGTGTGTGGCGTTTACTTAAAGTATGCGCGTTTATCTTCTTGAGTATGCATGCACAAGTACATGGGTTAGTGCGTATGTGTGTGTTATCATTAACGCGACCAGCAGCAGCACAAATTTCACCCGTTTCGTTCGTTATTTATTCATTCAAGGATGGTGTGAGCGTGAATGTACCGGGGCACAGATGTAAGGTATACGAGCCGTAGTTACTGTTGGGGCCAAGTAACGGGTCCACTAAAAATCTGTTTGCATTCAGCTGTTATTCGTTTCGCCGATAGCTGTCTTATGATTATCTCAGTAAAAATCGTATTAGTAACGAAAAAGAGACTGATTGTCCACCAATAAATGCCAAAACAAAACTAGCCAAAATATATGTCATTGAAAGAGTAATTAAATTAATTATTGTGCATGAAATATGTCGTATGTATATTAGACCATTTCATTTTACCATTTTTTTCGAAAAGTCATTGGGATAATATATTTTCTAATTCTACTTAAAAAAACAAAAATTTTGCTATATAAAACTTGAAAATTGATCGACGTTTAGGGGTCGCGCAAAATCGTTTTAAGTTTTTGGCTGCAAAAAGGCATGTTTCAAAAATACTGATTTACTTATATGATTAAAAGTTTTGATATCCTTGACCGATTTTGATCAGAATAGACTAGTTTTAAAGGTAATAATATTTCACACATTTTCTGTGAAGACATCAAAACATTTTAGATAACAGCTTGAGATTAATATCCTTTCAAACCTAAAAATTTTTAAATTTCTATTCAAAATGTACCTACTTTCGTCCATTTAAAATTTTTTTTTTTTAGTTTTGGCTCTAATTTTTTTACATTTTTAAATGCACTATTGGCGAACACTTCGTAACGATACTTTTGATGTATAACAGGATGAATAGAATTTTTAATTGTTGCTGAAATTTTTACTATTTCGCAGGTGATGAGCTAAATGGATTAATTCAGATCAACATTTTTGTCGTCAAAATTAACATTCAAAACTGGTTTACGTGTCCCCTTGCAACACAAGCCCCATTAAACGACATTTTGTTGATAGAATCTTAAAAAAATACCGCAAATCAAATGAAAAGATAGCAAATGTTGCACTCAAAACTTTTGTGTGGCATTTATGGTATATAAATGACATCGCGTTCGACTTTTTTCTTTTCGACCCCACGCATATCGAAGGAACTTTAATTAAAATTACATCTGCATTAAAGCATCCTGGTGACCAAGATTGCGAAGAAAATGTTACAAAAATGATTTCAGAAAATACTATGAAATTCTTCGATATTATTGCAGTAGGCAGCAGTTTTCTTGCTATATACCGGTCAAATTGGCCCAAGAATGAGAATTGTAAACGTATTAAAGAAATTGTGAAAAACATCAGCGTTGTCAACGATGGCTATTGCGCTTATTAAAACTGTGAACAACACTTTGACGAAGGATAATAACCAGCAAAACTAATTAGTACAAGTCATCTAAAAACGCAATAAAACAAAAAGAACACAAAAGGTGTTATCGTATCCAATTTGAAAAAAAAAATCTTCTTTTTAATTACCTAAATCGTTTTCCTTACTAAAAATATACATAGTTCAAAGTTTTCATTTAATTTTTATCACTTTTGATTATTATTGCTGCTGATGAACATTTGTCCATTTAAAATTTAAAAATTTTTATGTTTGAAAGGTTATTAAACTCAAACTATTATCTAAAATGTTTTGATGTCTTCACAGAAAATGTGTAAAATATTATTACATTTAAAACAAGTCTATTCTGATCAAAATCGGTCAAGCGTATCAAAACTTTTAATCATATAAGTAAATCAGTATTTTTGAAACATGCCTTTTTGCAGCCAAAAACCTTAAACGATTTTGCGCGACCCCTAAACGTCGATCAATTTTTAAGTTTTATATACCAAAATTGTTGTTTTTAAGTAGAATTACAAAATATCTTATCCCAGTGACTTTTCGAAAAAAAATGGTGAAATGAAATGGTCTAATGTATATCGTATGATATCATAATTAGTTTTCTGGATCATTTCTAGGTTCGGTTATAGTACAAATATAATTAAATATGTATAAATATGTGTTCCTGATTCCTGAGTTAGATTTTTTAATTATGTACGTTAGCCCGAATCCCTGAAAATTTCGTGCTTAGGATTAAAATCCAATGAGCTGGACCATTTTAAAAATGTTTATTTTTGAGTTTTTCAAAGATTTTTGATTTTTAACTAAAGACGCATCCAATGGTATAAAATACATGCCCACAAATGTCCTTAGCAAGTCTTTTTTCAGGAATATGCAGCAAAAATATGGATTTTAAAGATTTTAGTAGCCACATTTTCTGAATTAAATGTCAGTTTGACACATATTTATCCTTAGTCGATTAAAGTAAACACGTGTTTCAGCTTTTTTCCCTAATATCTATTTTTTAGTGTATACTGTACATTTTTAATATAGGTTTCTGATCTCCACGGCAAGACCAAAATCGTCAACTAAATAATTCTTCAAGTAAATACAATTATTTTCTTGTGACATGGTGTAATTAAGAAAAAATGTGCCTTATCCAAATATGAGTTTCGTTTCTCGAAAATTAAATAGCATTTAATTCAGAAAAGTGTCGCTACTTAACACTTCAAAATACGTATTTTTTGCAGAATATCGCTGAAAAAAGGAATTTTCAGGACATTTGTGGGCATGTTTTTCATACCGATGGATGCGTCTTAAAAAACTCTTTCTTATTATACTAATATTGCACATATTGTCTTTAGACAAAAATCAAAAATCTCTGAAAAACTCAAAAAAAAAAAAAAAATACCTTTTTTTAAAAACGGTTCAGCTTACTGGATCTTAATCCTAGGCACGAATTTTTGTTCGATTCATCATCAAACAAGCCAAGGTACATTTTGGGGGGTGGACCGAAGATACCTTTTTTGGCTCCATACAAAATGAGTCGCTGTAATGTACATAGGTTTTGAGAAAAATAACTACATTTTATTCTCATAAAATATAAATTTGTGGAGGAAAATGCAAAAGTTATAAATTGAAAAGCGCTAACATAGTGATCTTAAAAATGACACTACATGTTTAGTAAGTTTATAATTTAGCACTATCATAGAAATGTTAAATTTTGTCTTTTTACAATATAAAAAGTTCGTAGTTAATAATTAAAATCTAATGTTACTTATTTTCCATAGTCATATCATGAATGAGATATTTAAGAGCTTCTTGAATTTTAGTATGTATGCACGTTTTTATTTTTTGATTTAAACACAGAGGCTTATATCTTAACAACGATTCCGTCAGCAGTTGGAGAGGGTTTTACTAGACAAGCAGAAGTCTTGCTGTTGACAACAAGGAGGGAGTTGCCGATTAGAGAAAATTAAATGGCTGTGACTGGGTTCGAACCCAGGTCACCCGATATTTGAGTGTTTTAAAAATTATGTCACGGTCAGTCCCATTACCATCTAATACTAATCACTGCTGTATCGAATATGCATTTGTTATTAGCTACGAAATAGTTTTGACATCACAAACAAAAATCAAATAATCGTTAATAACTTTATCAAATTCATTGTAGTGGATATAGCCAAGTATGGTTAATAAACAAGATATCTCTGTGAAGACTGTGTTCTTGAGCACAGGGAGTTACTGAATGAGCCATGCACAATAGACTGGTCGCAATTATTTTCTTTGAAACTTGGTTGTTTGCGCTCCTTAAAAATATGGTTTGGTGTAAGAAATCATGTCCTAATATTTCAGCTCAATTCGACGGTGCCTAGTCGTGTCTAGTGGGGCCCAAAGTTCCCCATATTATAAAACTAACTAAATTTAAAAAAAAATATCCCATACAAAATGCGACCAGTCTAATACACAATGTATATTACACATACGTCATTGAAAACGAATACTATATTTACTAAGCTGTATTTTAAACATTTAACAAAACAAGGTGAAAAAATCGCATTCTCATTTATGTACGTATTTTCTTTGTTTACTAGAATAATAGTACAAACACATCCCCATTTTTTGATGGTGATAAATTACTGAATGGGCCAGATGGCATCAAATAGGTTAAACTGATGTTATTGATTCGATTCATTCATTTCTATACACCACCATTGGCATCAGAGTGCGTTCAGATTTTGTTAAAACCGTGTTTCGTGTGAATGAAGGAACATTATCATCATAAGCATCATCATTGTGCTCAGTTTCACAGGATGCTTACGTGTACAACAACAAGTGATGTTGCTGCTGCTCATCTCAACCATGGCTGTTGTTGCTTCATTGTGTGCAAGTGTAAGTCATATGTCGGCATTGAATGAAACGAGTACGTTCATCATTATTATCATTCCATAGTACCACGAAGGCTAAGGGAGAAACGTGAATGCTCTCGCAAAGGTGGTAAACAACAACAAGCGACAGCAGCAGTAGCACTGGCAATAACAACACCACTAAGGTGTTTATGCCTTTATGTGTGGGGGTGGGGCCAGATAGCGTGCAAATGGATATATGCGGTACGAGAGTTTGTGTATGTGTTTGTGCATGTTTGTCTAACATCACGTTGTGTGACAATTTAGATTGACTTTAGCAATGAAACTGCCGCCTCCCGCTTACCACCATCACCACTAACCGGCAGCACCAGAATGTCTGTCGAGAAGTATCTCACATTTACAGTGGCTTTACATGCACACGAGAAGAACAAAAGCTCTAACGTCGCACAGGGGAATGGGACGACCTCATAACCATTATTTCCGCCGTCACTTTGAGCTCTGGGGAATATTCGATTTTGGTTTATATTTGCATGAGAATTTGTGTGCCGTTATGAAATCAATCCACGTACAGCCGACATACGGACACTGTGCGTCGTACGCTCTGTCAGTTCCGAATTGGGGCCCCTGAGGCCATTGTGAATGGATCTCCGGCAGACAGACACTGAGTGATAGCGAGTAACTGACAGAATGTACAGAAATGTTGGTACATTTACAAATAACAGCAGCGACAACATAGTACATGACTTAAGCGTCCTTCTTCTCGCCTATATCTGTGCATGTGTGTGTGTGTGTGTGTGCGTTTGTCTGAAATGTACTTTGTTTTGGTGATTTCAATTTTGTGCGTTTAAAGGGAAAAATTCCAAAACGTTCACTTCATTCCGGCCTGCCTCTGCTTCCACCAGTGCTTTTGTTCGTCGACGTAAAAGTATAATGCGGTCGGTGTTTTGAAGTCTGCCCTTCAGTGTTTGGATGTTGGTGTATGTGTGTGTGTATTATAATCCACATGGAACAAATAATGAGTATGCACAGACTACGTGAAGGCCTCCTCTGGAGGCTCCTCTCGTTTGGGAAACCAAAACGAAAACGAAAATGAAAATGTACATGTTTAAGGCTCTTTTTGTGTTCAAAAAGAAAATGAAGTGTAGAAAGAAATATAAGTAACTAAAAATAATGCAAAGGCAACCGATGAATGGAGCTAAAGTGTGGAGGGAACAACGTGTCGAACGGACCAAAATGATGAAACCATTACGTTAAACACTTTCGGTTTTACTTAAGCGCCTCTTTGTATCTCCATAAACTGTTTGCCATTTCTGTCTATGCGATAAATGGGATATTTGTGTTAACATTACACCAAAGCTTCTTTAATGGTGCTGCTCTCTTAAAGTATGGCAAACACTTTTAAAGTTTTTTGCCATAACTTTCTCTGGCTAAAGCAGTTAAAAAAGAAATGTGCAAAGTCGATTAAATGAAATGAAATAGGTTTTCTTACAATTCAAGACAATGAAGATAAATGTGAAACGAAGAATATTTTAAGCCACATTTTGGATATGTACTAATTGTCAAGCATTTTTGTAGCAGCTTTAAATGTGCCCCAAACTTGAGTTTAATTATTATATTGCATACAATTCCACTGAAGTTTTGTCTTTATTGAACATCTGAAATTAATAAAAACAAGCCAGCCCAATAATATGACACTCAAAAAGGTTCACACCATAAATAGGTTAAGTGTCCTAAATAATGCTGAAAATAGCTGCCTGATCAATGTTTCTGTCTAAATCCCATGCAAACGTTCGCCACAAATAATGAATAATAAAATGTATCTAAAATTAGTTAGTGATTTAACTCTGTATGACAAACGCTTATGGCTACCAAGACTGATATCGCTATGTGTAAGTTTTGAAATTTGCTAAGTGTGATAACAAAAGTTGGAACACTGTGGGTGTCCTTTGTTTTCAATGTTGATTTTATAAGAAAACACATCACAGTTTCAATTTCTCCTGCTAAAGATTGAAATGTTGACTACAGTTCAGGTTGTAAGAATATTGCAGCAAGTTTTTAAAATAGTATGCTTTCCTTAAAGTTCTCGAACTAATCGCATAAACTTGATTACTGTTCCACATCAAAATGAAAGTAGTAGCATTTAGTGTCGACAGTGGTTCCCCAGCCTTCAGTTTCTAAGCAATAATAAAAGCTAAAGTTACATTTAATGTAATTTTTAAACCATTTTGGTACAATGACCGCTCAACACATAACTGTCGGTCCGTCCATGAGTAGTTAATCCCCTCCCCTCCTCGTTGCTTCACCCCCGGTAAAATCAAGATAAGTTAAATTTCATTTGGACAAGTTGTTGCAAACAAGTTTACAACAAACATGCATAAATATTGACGCCCGCCCTTTTCCTCCTGCCTGGAGACGAAAACGAGAAAATTTTGCGAAAACTTTTGGTCTTCTCGTTGGTGTTTACGAGTCCATTGTTACGTATTCGCAAGCCATGTTTATGTTCATTCCCAAAAATGTCTACAACTACAGCAACAATGTCGTTCAGTATCAGTACCAGGCATTGTGTGTGTGTGTGAGTGCATTTTGCCAACATGTTCCGAAGGTTTACGTTTGGCTAGCTAGATTTATGTTTGTTTGTGTTTTCGTATTTTGTCGAAACAATAATAAACAATGTTTCCCACCCCGACCAGCATAAATCATTTTTAAAGTTCCCCTGCCAACACACGCACCGTCGCTAGGAAGGCGGGGAGTGATCCATATCATTCCGTCCATCCAGAATCGTTCATTGTGAGTTTAACATACCTGTCGTCATATACAAATCCAGAATTTAATGTGTTTAGGTATAAAACGAATGCCAGAGCGCAACAGCCCAAACTAGTGTAGTCCATGCTGGAAAGAGGAAGAGAAAGGAAGTATGTGAGTGATTGAGCTAGTTAGTAGCATGCTGTTCTTAAATTGATTCATTTAAAATGTTCATAAATAGGATCCACAAACAATTTAGCAAACTCTGTCGAACTAAAGTGGAAAGAAATAATAGCTGATTGTTGGCCTGCATAAGAATTCGGTATTTTTCTAATTTATCAGTGGAAGATTTATATGTAATTTGATGTATTTTAAATATATAAACTGTTAGACGTTTAATATAACTGGAGTAAGTGCAGGCTATAAAATATAGATATAACATTAATAGACAAGAGAAGGAGAATTTTAAAAAATGTAAATTAAATGATGTGTTTTGCAAACATTGTTTGGTGTACAAAGTATATCGTAAAATAAAATTTCTCATCATAACATCATAATCATTTAATATAGATATAAGAAACACCTCCAGCTATGCTTTATCATATTTAGTTTTCCTTTCATGGTACGTTATAAATTTATGAAGATTCCAATTTAAATACAATTTTTGTAATCGGCCAGATTTTATTTGATGCGCCTTTTGTCCTTACCCGGAAAAATAAACAGGGTTGGGACTGTTGAAAACAAGTTGTATGCAATGCATACGATTTTATCCGAATGAGTTCTAGTCTGTGGCTTGATGTACGCGTACCTCTTCACTCTTTAGTGCCATGACTAGGTTTCGTTGTTGTCCTAATCCTCATTTGTAAACAATTACTTACATTCTTTCACATTTAAAAAATTCTCTTCTGTTTATACAGTTTTCTAAAATCATTCATCATCAACTGTTAGTGACTTTTCGAGTCCACGGATTGTTGGCTTAAAATATTTTCAATGTTCTATTTTTTATTTCGCATCCCTAATGTACACGAAGTCGTAATTTGCGTTTTTCTGTCTGCTGCTCCACAGTACGAGTGTTTAGGGCAGGGAACCGGTTTTCCGAATATACTTCGAAATACTTACAACGAATAAAAATAACCATAGCCTCCCCCATAGTCTGGCTTCGTTTAATTCGCTGTCTTTTGTTGCCATCCAAATTGTTGTGTGACAACAACCACTTGATTTCGTTAGGATCCAGTCAAGGACAAGGGTTGTGGAGTAACTCAGCAGGAATGACAAACAATCGTCCTTAGTGGGGTGTGCTTCAGACGTGTGCGTAGGATCCAATGGTTCTTGGCTGTCAATTACAAGTGTTGACACTTCACTAATTAGAACAATTAACTCATTTCAAAATCTTGTTAAATATTTATGAAAAATTTAAAATTAAACCCGTCTATCAAGTAGTCACGCCACACCCCTGCCACTTACTTGCCTTTGCACACTTTGGGTAGGTTTAAACATGGAATGCGTTATTGCTTGGCATAAATTCCGACGAATAACTCAATCAAATTAATCTGAACTTACAGCTATATCCCTTCTAGCGATAACAAATTGGAATATCGCAAGTGTGCCGTTGCATGAAGAGGGGGGCATATGGTTTCCCACTAGCAGGGGGTTTGACGATTCGACATGAGCGACGGTAAAGATGAATGCCTTGCCTGGCTCTTTCTTTGTTTGCTTGAGCTTTTCGTACCGTTTCAAAGTTTTCCTCGAGGATATTGCTTTAGTCTGGTGTTGTTGTTTTTGTTACTGAGATGAACGTATAACGCTTTACGCTGTCGAATGAAATTGCGCAAGAAATATTTGTAATATTTTGTTTTGTTTTCCTCAAGTTTTACAATAACGCCAAATTGCCTTGCGAAGGATTTGTTGAATTTATTTTGGAGAAATGAAAGAGGTTTGACTTTGCAGCTGAAATTGATGCATACTTTTGCTACGTTGTTGTTTTTGTGTATTGCATAGAAACAACACAGAGGAAAAAATGCATGACATAACTTCGGTAAACTTCGAAGCACAAGAATTATTTTACATACATGGAACAATATACGGCACAGAGGCGACGTAGAAAATGTGGAGGTGTTCCAACTATCAAAAATAAACGATTAACTAAAGAACATAGCAAAGCTAAGGGAGCGTTCATAATAATGAAACAGCAGTGATGCGTTTACTCTGTTGATATGTCAACACGATATTATAGAAGTATCACTAAATTGTTGGTTTCGTTAAGTGAGTCCAAACATACAATACGTGTAAACTCGCTGAATGCGAGAAACTCTCCAATGTCGAATTTAATTTGTTTTACTTTTTTCAATTGATATTCCTCTAAGCAGTTGGTATTGATTTCACCAATTTAAAATAGCATTTGGCTAGGAGAAATTGATTAACTGAATCCGCCTTATAACCACCCGATATGTTTTGAATCCCACTCTCCCAAAAGATGTCGTTGCTGGGCCAATTGTTGTCATTACCATTATGTTATATATGTCTGAGATATGTAAATTTCTATTTAAAAAACTGATATGCCCATATGTCTTAAAACATTGTATCGGTTTCCCGTAAAATTATCAAAATATGACATATCATCTTTATATATATAGATTTATTTTGTTGGACGAAGATAAAGTAGGAATCGCCCAGTTAAATTGTGGCCTAACTCTGACCAGTTATCGCAGCTACCATCACGACATGAGTGGCGCAAATGCTCTGGTTCGTCTGTAGTCTTTCATGTGTGTTCACTGCGAACACTGTGATCGGCGTTCGTATATGCTGTTGACTGCCTGTGGTCCGCCATATTTTCCATTGCCTTGAGTAAGGGATCTTTATTAAATTATTCATCGACATTCGATATTTGATCATATTATGCATGTCTTATATAACATGCGGATTGATTTCAATTAAAATTTGCATTTCCAGTTTTACTTAAAATTTGCGAAACATCATAAATGTATGTTATGCAAAATATTCCGGGAAAAGTCAGCAGTTTATTTAATGAATTTACATATAAACAAACAAAAATTTCAATCAAAATTTATCATTAAAGTGCTTGTGCCAAAAACGAAATTTTCTCTCTCAATGGAAGGCGTGCAGTCGCGTCATAAATACGGGCCCACATCTACAGTTGCAACATGCCACAAGACAACATATTGTTTGCAAACAACAAAGTAATGTTTTGTTTCGTTTTGTTCTACTTTATGTTATGATTTGCATAACATTTGCGAGAAAAAATGAACAAAAGTTTGTGCTTCGCGTTTGTGTGCCTCCCACACACAGATTGTTTTACATTTTGCCACCACAAATGGAGGCAATGCAGCTACAACACAACGTAGTTGTAGCTAATGTACGGCTGGGGCATTGTTCGCAGCCGACTAAATGAATGAATATATCGTATGCAGACACATAAGACTATAAACTAGTTTCGGCTGGGCTCATCGTATGTGCACAAGTGTGTACGGGGGCATAAGTATGCATCGCACAACAGCAACAATGGCACATTGCAACAACAAGATCCAGACTCCTATGCGGCATGCAACAAAAGCTGTTTGGCGTAGCTAAAACAGAGCCAACCAACGTTTTCCTGCTCTAAAAAGTGTATTATTTTCATTTCCGTTCGGATGATAACTCGACTACTAAATGAAGAAAAAAGTTCATGCGATTAAAGTGGGTTGGGCATGGGGGTGTCCATGCAAGGACATTGTAACAAGTGTGATCGAATCAGAAATGCGGGAGGATGAGCAACTATTTGTTAGGTTTTAGAAACCTGCTTCCACAGACGCAGCCGACAAGAGCGAGAGTACTCTCATCCACTGCACCTGATTGCATTACGAGGTGTATTTCCCCTTCGTCCGTATGCCGACTTCGCCGATTGTATTGTTCTGTCGGCTTTGGAACTGTTGACATAAGTTGATTTCCTTTTTTATTGAAAAAAAGTGGTGTAACTTTTTGTGCGCCTTTTCATTGCCCGAGGAAGTATCTTCCTTGTATTTTCGGCAGTTGTTGTTGTTGTTATTTAGTTTGTTTATAGGTAGATTTCCTTTGCGATACCCAAGAAGGAAAGAAACTGAAACTCTTCGTTGTTGACCCACAACTGGAGGAGAATTTAATTCGCTGCTGTTATATTTTTTGACATTTCGAGGTTAATGTTTCCGTATCCGGTTGAAGGTGTTTTTTGGCTCACTTTATTTCGATTTGCAGCGATGGGACTCCCCCATACTGCTTTGCCATTGTCGCAGTTCGCCGGCCTCGCTTCCATTAAATAAATAATCGAATTTTTGGAGGGGGCAATGGCAAAAGGGAGGCACTCGTACTGGGTTGTGTTTTTTTTCTTGTTCAGTGGAAACAAGTTTATTGTGTCCTTAATGCTCGGGCTTCCGGTACATTGTGCAATATTTTTTGGCAAATACAAACTTCAATAAAAATAGTTTCGGTTCACCCCCACCACTGGGTACGAAGAGCTAAGGTAAAAACTTATCAAATTACATAAAAAGCGACTTGTTTAATATAAAACACTACCATCGGTGCCATGTTCATGTCATTTGATTTGTGAATTATATTGTGGGGTCTGTTGCTAACGGTATTAAATGCATCAATGCCAAATTTTACTGTGATATCATCAAAGCAATGAGAGCGGAGCATTCGCAAGCAAGATTAGTGGTTAAACTTTGTTCTTGGTTAATTTTATTTATTTTTGGTCAATAGTCAGTCATTGGAAGCTGTAAAAGCTTTCAGTGAAGTGGGTAATGCTATATTCTATAGGCAAAGTTGGATTTTTTATGAATTGAATAGATACTAACCGAATCACATGGTAAATTCGAAATATATGATATTGACTAAGTACATTCCAAATCATACCAATTGTATAGAACTTTCATTACTGCCAACACAAGTGAAAGGCAGAAAAATGATTCAATTGTCTTCACATTACCACTGCATTAAAAAGTTTTAATTTGTTCGTTCCAGAAGATTTAAAAATTTAACTTTAATTGAATGTCCTTTATTTTTCCCATTCTTGTGTTGTTTTTCTATAAACCATCGCTATTACGCTTCTGCTGTTATTTTGAACATCACTCACTTTTTCCCCATCTAACAGAAAGATTTCCTTCATCGTCAAAACAAAATCTTTGCCAGCCATCTGTCTAGCGAGAGAACAACAAAAAAGGCAGAACGCCCCCTTGAAATGGCAAGGACTCGAACAGAGATGTACGCGTTAGCTGGAAGGCCTTCGACGTCGTCTGGGCGGTGTGTTTTATGAGCGAGCGAAAGTTGGCGGAGAGTAGTGAAAGTAGTTAGGAGTACAATGTCATTTCCTTTTCTTATTTTGTCATTAAGAGCTAATTACAAAATTTTATCTGTTTTTGTGTTGCGTTTTCTTTAATTACGTTACATTCATTACGTCATTATGGCGGTAAGTTACATTAAAAGCAGCAACATCAACACAACTTTGCCAACCATCATCCTTGTCCTGAAACGAGAAAAGGCCTCGGCGCACTTAGAGATGTACGAAGGCCATATGAACTACACTGTATCAGGAAATGACGTTAAAACGAGAAGTGGGCGATGAACTCATGCCAACGGCAGGATCAACCGCACTGCTCGTTCCATCCTCGTCTTGTAGGTTAAAGCCGGTCCGATGCCACACCGACAAGTGAACAGGAAGTGTATTTTAGCCAGTCTATGTTCGGTGAAGCGAGCAGTGCATGTGCGAGCGTGTTGCTGTTATCATGCTGCTGCCACTGTCTGTTGTAAATGAGTAACGAAGTATTAGCGAAAGTTGTACACTATCTATCTCTCCACCGGTGAATGTGTGTATATGTGCAGCATCTGAGCATCAGCTTAAGAGTGCTCTGTCGTTGGTCTGCAAGTATTCCAAGTTTGTTTGTCTACTTTTTGTATCGGTATTCAGAGTTCTTTACGAGCCACTGTTTTTTTGCCACCCTGTGTGTGTTTGTGGTGTTTATAGTTGGCGTGTGTGTGTGCTGGTGGTGGTGGTGGTGTGTGGGTTACCGAAAAAAGTGTCCTTGCTTCAAGTTCTGGGATTGTAATTTCCTGTGCACTGACCTACATAAATTTTTCGGTTTTAATTTGCTCTGTGTTTTTGTGTCGCTCTGCTTTCCTTTCGTTGGGGGACATCTCTCGATCTAAACAACATTACATGGCCATCGTGTACAACGGGCTGTCTATTATTTTGTAGCAAGTTTTTCTATTTCTCCCATTCATTTTTTACTGGTGTTAATGTTTCTTATATCTGTGGTTGTATGTGTCTGGATGTTTACGTCTGTGGTATTCTGCTGATGTTAAATTTTAAACAGAAATGTTGCCTTCGTGCAATGGTCCCATTCCTTGTGCGGGCATCTGACCAAATCTAAATTGAAAATTATTCTGCTTCTTGAAATTACCTCAGAGTTGTGTATGTGCATTTGTTCTATACATACATACTATCGATAGAATTGCAAATGTGTGGGCAGAAAAAAGTATTGCTTTATGGGAATATTTCTATACATTGCTGATTCAATGTCCACTTTGACTCGTTGGGCTACCTCTGTCATATGGTAAATAACTGCGGTTATGCAAAAGATGTGTAATTGTAGGAAATTCTGCGTATAATAGAATATAAGTTTAGATGTATGCAAGTGACTGGAACACATATAAATTCAAAACCACTGGTTGTTAAATTGGATATTACCGTTTTCAGGCATTGGGAACATATAAATTTAACAACGTAAAACCATTCAGATTAAATTATTCATTTCTTCTTTATAAATTTATCAAATGCAAAAGCTTTCAAATTCTACACCTAAGTAATTAATTAACAATAGTTGCTGGTGGCCCTTACCATTAAGTAATGCAATTATGTATAACATATCGTCCGCTCATCTGAGGTTTAATATTCTATTATGTACCAATAAGTATTTTAATTTATGTATTTTCTATGCTTGCATAATAAATTGCTGGTCACAATCTTTAGCAAGTTTAATGTTATTTTAGCTAAAGATAACATCAGGTCTAGAAATAGGTATTGGCTTTGGAGTGACACATTACGACTTAACTGTCAGTTGAAAATTGATCTTGGAATTAAATAAATCCCATTTTCATATTAGTTGCAAATAGGGTTCAACATATTCTACATAAAAATTAAATTTAAAACTGTAAAATTTTAATATTCTAAATCTATTCTAATTATAACTAAATTGTATTTAAGTTAAACCAGAACAGGTTTATTTTAAGTCCATACACTTGATATAAAACGATAAACTGTTATAAAGCTTCACAGTTTATATTTTAATATGTTGGCAATTATGTGAAAGAAGAAAAAAACAAAAGCAACCCAACAAGGATGTTGTGCATATGCTATCAGTACCAGAAATATGTTATTTAAGGCATAAATATAAGAATAAGCATCTTCTTTTCGGTTTGTGGGGTCACAAGATACGTTTTATTTTATTGAATTAAGTTTCACAAGGACCTAAATTGCATAACCTTTGGTTGGCATTGTAAAAATATCAACTATCGTTTCATATATCCTGGATTACTTTTTTAAATAAAATAACGCTGCTGGCCGTTAGAATTTAGGAGGATCATCGTGGAAGTGACCTCACAGTACGGTAGTATGTAATATTAATCACTGTACTTTCCAAAATGCATTAAATGCATTAATGCTCAGGAGACGTGACATGTTCCGCCTTTTGTCTTGTAATACATTTGCAACCGGAATACTTGCTGGGAACACCCTTTTCACGGGGCCAGCTATAACTAATGAAGGTTAATTTCATCTCTCATCCCTATTGATATTGGCCAAGATAACTGCAAAGGTATTCATTACTTTAACGAAATAATCAATAGACAATTTGTGGCAAACACAAGAATACGGGCACGCCGCCACAAATACTTCGTTTCGCACACATGTTCATGAATGCACAGATAAACACACACACACACGTAGACACTAATGTTCATAGCCGCCTGTTAAGTACAATGAAAATAAATTTTGGCGGTATTCTCGGGGTTTCAACGTTGCCATTAGAGGAACCATTAAAGTCCAACATCGTAAAGACCGACTTTACCATTTGGGTTGTTCGATGACGGAGGGGGGGTGTTAGAGTCCGACCCTGTGTTTGTGTTCTAATTACAAAAACTTTTGTAATGATTTATGTTTTGGGGCAACTACCAGTCAATAACAAATTAAAGACACTTTAATTTCATTCTGTGGAGAGGCGGATACTTGAGTGGGCAAAGGATGTACAAACAAACAAAAAGTCAATAAAAAATAATTGCCTATACGGACCTCTTTTTGGCATAGGATACGAACATGTTCACATATACACACAAACACGCACTTTGGTCACAATTCAGTATATACCAAATAATTAGGAAAGTTGTGCGTTGCTTGACCCAGATGCATTAGGAATTGAATTTGATGTCGATTACGATTAGATCTTAATCATTCTGCCGAACGCTGTTATTAAAATGATGTTTAAGCAAATCAGACGTTAGATAAAACTCGTTATACTACTTATAAATAAAAGTGTACAACAGTTGACCCCAAAATCCATAAGTGTGACGTCAGTTATGTACGAAGTGTAACGGGACCTTGTGGAGCATTTTGTGTGGCTATATATAGAACTTAAGCTTAAATAAAAAAACCATAACTTACAGAAAAGTCAAAATCTATATTTTGAATAATTTTGATGTATTTGAACACGTTTCATGTCCACCCTTATATTTTAACCTGCTGCGTCAAATATAGAGATGTCATTAATGAAATTAGTAGGCTTTTTATAAAGTGTGTCCATTTAATAAATAGAATTTTTGCTTCTTCTGTGAAATAGTCAGACCATTTTCATTTCAGCTAACGATATAGGTAGTTTTCGCATCGGTAGCAGTTTATAAATGTAAAATGTTTGCATTTTTTTAAAAGAAAAAAGTACCTGCTTGAAAACGATTACGTCTAGATCCCTTTGCACAGAGGTGAAATTCTTGTAATTTGTTGACCTATTTTTTTACTCAACAAAATATTTAGGTTCTAAATGTTTTCCTTGATAACTAATTCAAACGATATCAGCTAATTCCGCTGTAACCTTTTTTCAGTAGTTCTTTTTTTGTCTTAAATTTTCAGAAATTGTTGAATCATTAATATATTATTTTCCAGAAAAAGTTATAGTTTGAAAGCGATTTCAAGAGCGACGAAATGTTTTTGTTAAAATTTAGTAAATTTCATATGAACCCTTTACAATATTTATTCGTGATATAAATTAAGGTATTACATTGCCCGGTATGTACGCATTACTCCTGCCCACTACTGTACTAGAGCCGTTGCATTAAACACACTAAACTCGGAGCTTAATGACGTCCCCAACCTACACTTGTACTGTTGTAATTTATCCTCGTTTATCTACGGTGCATTTTCTATTTTCATTTTGCCACAGCCACCACTTGTCTGGCTGGGGTCAATGCTATTCATTTCGTTTTCAATGAGGATATTTGCATACTACTTTAGTTTGCTGCTTAGAAACATTTCACACAAAATCTGGGTGAATACCACCTTTGCAAATTGTGTCTGTCTGTGCATACGTGTGGGTAAAAGACTACCACACACACACACGTAAAGCTGAATGCCTGCAATGGTATAATGTGTGCATCAGAGTATGCATTGGGTGTGTGTATGTATTAGTTTATAGCCAAGAGCCACTATTCAAGGCACAGATGAAGAAATAAAAATAAATTTTATTAAAAAGCTATAAAACACATACATACGTACTTGGCGTGGGTGCACAAACCCCCAAGCATATCCATATATACTTCTTTACGTACATGGTCAATCTATTGTTGAGTTTACTGGCAAAAGTTGTATATTAGGTTGTATTCAGCATATGCTTTAAGATTTCATTTACGACGATGTGTTTATATTTTAAGATAATTTACTCTTACCGAATACTTTGGTTTTATTCAGACACATTACATGTAAGAACTGTCTCACAATGCTCATCACTGCTGTTAATGGCACAGAAAATCTTCGTGTAGAGTTTCTTAAAAGCATCACCAGTCCTATCCTATCCATTGTCGGGTGCTGCCGAAGATTGATATTAATTAATTTATTCTATGATGAAAACAAACAATGGCACATTATTTTACACCCGGCATTAGAGTGAAATTGGCTTTGGGCGCCAACGCACCAAACTGCAGACATTGTTAAGGTTTGTGTAACTTTCGTGTGTGCCCTTGGCTTAGTCGTCATCGTTGGGCTGCTGCTGCTGTCATTTTCAAAACGCCGAATGTGTTATGGCCAAAATAATATATATATAATTACGATATAATTGAATGACAACCACTTAGCAAAAAATTCAATTACAGTTTTTACTCCTGTGTGCGTCCAATTACAACGCGACATCGACGTCGTGGGTAGCAAATTTCATCACATCGATAAAGTATGGGCGGACACTGAACGCGGTTCACTAGTTCGAGCCACTTCAAATAATTCACACTCTAATTAGATGGGGTGTTGTATTGTCTACTCTGTCTTTTTTTAGTTTTTTTTGTATTAAATAAATATTGGGTCCAACATAATTATTTTAAATGTTTGTAAATGATTAGAGAAAATGTTAATCCTGTCAACCTTATGACAAACATAGGCAGGCGGCAACAACAACAGAGCAACGTTGATTGGAAAACAAACAATGGAGGTGTAACCTCAGTTGATTGCAGCCGGACATCCCTTGTGATATTGACAGAAAAGGCATAAATCTGTGTATAATAGAGGATCTACAACAGAGTGTCGGTATTTTGTACCAATAGGGGCCGTGGCATAATGGTTAGAACACGCGATAACCATGCGGGAGATCCCGGGTTCGATTTCCGCCTAAAGTCATCTATATATTTCATTCATTGCCGGCTCCCTCGATGTTGCTGATAGCAACTTCGCAGTATAGTGTCGAGTAATTCGGCATGTCTAGTGAAAGCTTTTTGAACAGTGACGTTTTTTCACGATGTCAAAAAGTTGCTTCTATTGTGAATCTAAAATTGAAAGCGTGTTAATTCAAAACACTGCGAGAAGCTATTCCATACCTCATTCATGGGGTGTAAAGAGAAATTAAGTTTTTGTTAAAGTTTTAGGGGCATCATATCCTTGTTATAGTATCTCAGGGTCTCATATTTTTTTCTTCAAATTTTTAAACACGATCATGAGAAGTATTAAGTTTGGTCACTTGTCGGATACTTTGTATTTTTTTTTCTAACTAGATATTCCGTCGTAAGCTATATCTCATATAATAATTAGTGTGCCACAAGTAGAAATGTAATTTCTCATTAGCTATGTACTTCAGCTGGAGCTAGTTTCCAAGGTAATCAATAACTCACACCATAATAAAGTTTTATCTGCAGCATTGTTCTGATGGTGAAAGCGCTTCACGTATCATTGTATGATCTAGTTCTTCAGTGCTACGTATGTTATTTAAACCGTTACTCATACGCAGTGTAGGGCAACATATTTAATATTTATCTCTTCAAGTGTCAAATAAATATTTTGTAGTCTGGTAAATAAATAAACACTCACAATGTGTGTATATGTAAATGCGAGTATACCACACCCCCACGCGACATGTGCTCACTTACACCCACATGCACACAGTCCGTAATACATATGCATAAATAAAACAATACACGATGTTATTGTCCGGAGTGGTACTACACAACATGCCGACTTGTAAGAAGATACATATATGCATTTATGTAAGTTGCCAGTACACACAAACATTGTCACATTTGTTTTGTACTTTATATGAGGTTGACTACATGCAGCAAATAACACATACGAACTGTAGGGGCTATACGCCGGCATATTTGTTGGTGTATATATCGAACGCAGAAAGAAAGTTTTAGGGTAAAATAATTCTTTGCCTGTAGTTGTGAGATCGAATTTGTGGGCAACAGAGGAAGGTTTATGTTTGACTCGAATAAGAGTGATGTATAAACTTTGGGAATGGAATGGATTTAAAAAATATTAGACAATCCAGCATTATTTTACCCAATTTAAGCAGAAATTACTAAGAGGATAACCGTCAGTGAAATACGTTAAACTCATACCGCCGCACTAGCTCCTTTGAAGTAGATGCTATTATTGCATTGTTATTATAAAGTAGCCAGCGACCAACTTATTGAACATCAGTAGAAAAATATTGGGCCAGTGTTTAAATACTCTTAGGCTCTGTAGTTTGAAGATAAAAATAAAATTTTGACATTATTTCATTATAGCTTTTTTTAATCTTAGTAAATATATATACTAAATCCGAAACTGTGTAATTTTTCTTCAAGTAGCTTAGAAGAGATTTTTCTTGACCTTTCAGTCCTTATACGCAGAATTGACTACTTGATTGATGTAACTTTTGAACATTTTGGGTTGAATTGATATGCCGGATTAATCCGTTGTTATCAAGTGTATGGCGTAACCCACAATATCAAGACAATTACCATAATGATTTTGGAATTGCTCATGTCATAACCCGAGACTTGAACAAATTCGTGTAGGCATGTCTTTGAAGCAAGTAAAGCCCTATGTTGTCCGGGGACCAGCCGTGGCATAGTGGTTAGAACACGCGACTATTATGCGGGAGATCACAGGTGCAACTCCTGGCTCCAGTCATCTTAAAAGAAAAAAAAAAAAAAATTCTTCCATTGTCGGCTCCCCTCGAATGTTGTCGACAGCAACTTCGCAGTATTAGTGTCGAGTCAATCGGCGAGTAAGAGCTTCTGAAACAGTGACGTTTGCATTCGTCGATAAACAAGTAGATGCCGTTAGTTGTGAATCTTAAAATAGAAAGCGTGTTAATTCACAACAACGCGAGAAGCTATCCCATACCTCATTCATGGGGTGTAAAGGGAAATTAAGTTTTTTAAGTTTAATATATATTGTCTCATGTAGCCATCAAAAACTAAAATTTGTTTTTTGATTACACGACATTACACATATAACATTCTAAATTCTGAAGAAAAAAACGTTTTCTCTATAGATATAAATGTATTGTCGATCTTAAGGGAAGGTGTGAACAATTAAATAACTTCCATTTTATAACGTTGTTTGCTTCTCCTAAATATTAAGTTTTTTGTTTCTCGTGTAAAATTATGAAATTGAGGGTTATGGCTTTTGGTATTTTAGGTGGCGAACGGTGGAAGCGCGAATTGCACTTCAGCAAACAATTTGCAAACGGTTCATTTACAGAATGATAAGTACACTTGCATTAGAACCTGTGACAATTCCCAAGAATTCTACAGGATTGTTGTAATTTTGTCGATGCTCTTGTGGCTTTCGGTGACACCGCCAAATGATGCAATTCTTGCACTCGTGCAGGAGCAAATACTCATATTATTATAAATTTGTTGTATGTGTGGCGGCAGCGACAGCAATAAGTCGAACAAACAAACGATACCGTTAACGATGCTGACAGTCCTGCGGCATAGCTTTACATGCGACACTAAGAATCGTCTCAAAACGAATTTATACACGATATCAATGCCAGTCTGACCATTATTGCCAATGATGACATCACATCCAGCCGTCATTATCAACAAAGTAGCAAACCATAGTATTTTAACAATCACATGCGCGTTTGACCGTGGCACGGGCTGCAATAAAGGGCACATGCACAATCACATAGATCAGTGTGTGATACCTGGTCAACGTGCCTTTAAGTCTGCCACGGCCAACAAATGCAAGGACAACGACAGTATCTGTAGCACCGACGATAAAATGACAAACCGCAAAAATAATTAAAAACTTTACACAGCCACAGAAGCATTCAATGAGCATGGCATTTGCATTATCCCTGAGTGTGGATGTGTGTGGGTTGCTGTCTGCATCATTATCTGTGGGTTCAGTGGCGGGTGCGAGTGCCCCACCATTTGAACGTGTGTGCTGCTATTGTGTATAAAATAAAGTACCAGAAAATAAGAGTTCTCTGGGAAAATTATAAAATATCGAAAACGTGCATGTTGTGGACACATCTCTTTATCCTCCCCTCTCCCCTGCACTTGCACTTTCCTCCTATTGCAGAGCCCAGATAAAAGCGATTTTGTGCGGTGTCCTGCAGCAACACTGGATAGTATCGTGTGTGTCCTCCGAAAATCCAATTAAATCAAAAGTTACGCAAAGTGATAAGTCACGTTGCATGTCACATGGCCGTAGCATCAAATGCGGCAACAAGCAGACCAAGCCGGCACAGACGACTTACTGGCAAGGGAGTTACAGAAAACGGAGCAAACGATAAAAAGGTCAACAGGAAATGTCAGAAAATACAAACAGAATGCCAGGAGAAGCTGTATCAAAGAGTTGACATTCTGTAAAGAAGGATCAGATATTTGGGCTTGTACAAGATGCAAGAAGAATACGTCTGGCTAATATTGTAGCATTGAATTCATTTTCTTATAATTATCTCTGAAATAGTTTACACATTTTAAAGAACAAGCGCACAGTTGTTTTGAATAGAAAAACGTATCCTTTTTCCTTTGCCATGCAATTTACTCAAATGTGTAGGTTACATATGTAAGTAACAAACAGTAATCATCGTCGCCAAAATATCGGTACCAGGCCCCACAACAAGTACAGTTGTTGTATTTCATGCTTGATGCCCCTCTTCTCACATCAATTGTAGGAGATGCATCGTTTCAATATGGCATTGTATTGTTTGCGGCAGGACGGGGGAAAGAGCGGATACTATTTTAAGCAAACATCAGCATCTGCAGAAACAACAGAGAAAAGCGGAGACTAAAAATTGCGATACGAACATACAAACAGTGCAACAACTGGCTCAAAAGTTTGTTGTTGAACTTTTTTGACTTTATCTCTGGTTTCACATCTCTTAACACTGGTCGAAGTGACGACAGCCCGGAGATGGAAGGAGCCGCCACCGTCATTTGCATTTGCCCGAAATGACGAGGGCGAAGAGTGGAATTCGCAACAGATTGCACTGCCTTGCAAGGCGAATGCTGCAGTTGTTGTCCAATTTTTCTGGTGAGTTGCTGAATATTTTATAACAATTTGATCAGCGCAATCAGTTACAAATAAAAGTATTTTTACCGGGACTTCTTCCTTAATTTGAAATGCAAAAGCGCACATAGCTGCGCTTATTAGTTTCTTGTGGTTTCACACAATTTTCGGCAAACTTTGTCCCTGTCGCTGTGTATGTAAGCGAGTCCGTGTGTGTTGGTGACCATCGTCACCGCCATCATCATGGGGCATGCGACCGAGCAAGCAACCATGCAACTAACCGAACTACTAACCAAACAGAAAACCAAAACAGGTCGTAAAAAACAAACCCAACTATTTGAAAATTCAGTTCACTTTCTCAAAAGTGGACCTTTGAGAGCAGATGCTGAGAGTTGAACAACCAAACCATCAGCAAGGCAGCAAAGGGGTGGCAAACAATTTGGGAGATACGTGGCGAGAGCGTGCCATGAAAGGAAGGATGTGTATGACCTGACTTTTTCCATAATGATGTCGGATATGGTCATCTTGTTCACTAATGACTTTTGTTACTGGTTCTTACATTTGCAATCTCTAATACTTTCACATCGTTTTCCATAATATTCTATTCTGTCCATGCTCTCGACTGTTGTACTGTTGCAACTTGATAGTCTTTTTGTTGCTCCGTCTGTTGCTGACTTGGGGAAAAACTTTCTCTTTTCTTGAAAGTACTACATTTTCTAGTTTGGGTATTTGTTTTGAAAGCTGTGGAAAAAAACTTGTTGGAAAATTTGTGTGAAAAGTTAATGTGGAAAGATTTTGAGTTATAATTTGTAGTGATGCACACTAAGTAACAGGAAACTGTATTTTGATTTACTTCTATAAGATATCCAGTGGCACATTTTTCGATGTCAATTTGTTTCCCCACTTGTGTGTCAGCATATGAAAGTTGTATTTTGTGGAGATTTTTTGTAGTGGTTAGATGAAAGGCGTCAACTTTTATTCTGGCGGTCTAATTGTTTACCATTAATCATAGTTCTGAGATATACAGTCAAATTATTAAATTTTTACGAAATTATGTCATTCGAAAGTTTGACTATTATACTATACGTGTTCGTATTCGTATAGTATACAAAGTAGGCAGGGATACTGTGGTCTCCTCTATTCCTCTCTAATATACGTTTGTTAAAAAAATGGAAATATTTAAAAAAAATCTTCGTGTTTTGTCTTCGCATCTAACACAGTTACTTTACCTTCATTGTTTATTGTAATGTTTTAAGTTTCCATACAATTCTGAAGAAAATGTACGGAAGAATGAATCTGGTAAGTTTGATCATGGGTGAAAAATCGTGTCATACAGTGGATTCAGTACCTACAGTAAAATTGAATTGTTAAAAAGTAAATGTACACTTTTTCAAAAAACGAAGTATGTCAAGATGGATGAATTTGTATTAGAGACGAACACAAATTTGTCATCATCGTTATTGCAAATGCACTATACATACAAAGTTGTTTTTTTTTGTCTTATACACAATCTCTGTATACTTTCCGAAATATTCGGAAATAGATATATTGGGATATTCAATATCTTACTTCGTAAATCTAAAGCTGGCCAACTTGAAAATTAACCTATTTCGGTAACATTTTCCAATACCATCAATTGCAATTTTCCCAAAAATAAATATTTTGAAATTTACCATTTAACTCCAAGCAACAGATTTATAAACATATTGAAAGCAAAGGTCGGATAACGGTTATAGTATGTAAAGTGAGCGTGACACATCCCATGCTAATGAAATATTTAACCTGATATCTAGAGCACTGGACTTAGGTACTCAGTTATAATCGTAAAATATTGTATGACATACATACTCACTAGGGGACGTAAGAAATAGAAGAATGACCGTGCCAGTTAGAATGAAAATGTTATAAGTAAAGAATTCAAAAAAACTGTGTTAATTACAATTCAATTTTCAGGAGTCGGTATTTTGAATTTTTAGAAAATGTACCGTTATCGGTACATTGTTCGTATGAGAGTGGTCTAAGTCAAATAATATTCAAAGCCGCTTTTGACGCCAATGTTTCAAACCTTCAAATCGGATTCCTTTAAAATTTAAACTAATGCCATAATGGTAAATATAGATTTAAAGTTGACGATATTTTGAAAAACTTTGATGCAGTGAACGTCGTTTTTAAGAAAGAATAAGTAAGTAAATATATGTTATCCATTTCTGTTGAAAATTTAATGGATTTAATGGAAAATTTAACTAATTAACAATATTTTTATTAACTTATGCAAATTGTCATAGTCTTTGCATAAAGAGCGCACTCACGAGCCTTGTGTGCTTTTTTGCTTCACAATTTCTATTTTATTTGTATAATTGGGGTCCCTAAGTAGCCGCCGAAGTGACTTCTAAATTAGAGCTTTAATGTCAATTCCTTTCAAACTGGCTTCCACAACATATGTCCACAATTGTTCCGTAAGTCATTAGGGAATCACATTTGGGGATTTGTGATTCTTTTGCCACACCAGGAGACTAGAGAAACGTTACCACATTATTTGTCAAAAATAACGACATGCACATTAAATTGTGTAATATCACAATAAATACTTCACAAGTTTAGAGCCGTCATTACACTGCTACAATGCCCTGATGCCACCAAGCCGAGGACGCATTAGTATCTATTTAAGCATAACAGCCAACAATCAGTACCTGTTCTCTATATATTACACTCTGTCATGTTCGTTCTTTCCCGCTCGCATTTGAGCGTACAGCCGACGAGCGTACATTGTGTTTGGTATCCTTGCAGTGCGAGCACATGCTTACATGTACATGCAGGGGTTTCTAATGTGTACATCAGTGTGTCTGTGTGTGTGTAGATATTAAAAGTAATCATATGTTACATAATGTTCGAGGGATTACGTGACACATTTTTATCATTTGATGACATTTTTTTGTTGCTCCGCCTGCGACGGTATCTGGCGAAAACAGCCTTTAAGTCTAAGCTACCAACAAGCGTCGAACTCGAACCATCGTGAGAATGGCAGATGTTGTACACAGCTTTGTGCTGATTTTGTGCTTGTTGGATGTGCAACACATAAAAAATAAATACCTTTATGTGATGTTGAAGGAACCTTCGCCTAAGAATGTGGGTTGCGTGTGTTCGACGACCTTAAAATAAGTTGGGGTTACTTTGTATATCAGGCAACATTGATGGCGTGTTTCCCAATTGATAGGACCAGGATTCTACTGTTACCGAACAGCGAGGAAATTTCAGTTCAGTGATTAATAAAATGTCAACATAGATCAGAAGGTTCTGACTCTGTAGGCTATATAGGAATATCATGTTATTATGACCTTTGAAGTCATGCCGAAAGTTTCGAATTATGAACGAACATGATATATCCTCCAAAAAATTTATAATAATTTAATTTATATTAAGTGAGTGGCTGTAAAAACTATGTATATAATGAAAGCTTATATATAACGTTTTTTATCTACACAGCAAAGAACACAAAGCCTTTATCACTTTTTGTGTGGCATGCTACAACGATTAAAATTATTTGTTATTAAGAATACATCGGTTACAACGTTTTTTGAATTACATATTATATCCTTCTAAAGTATCTCTAAATTAATATACTATACTCGTAGAAATGTTCACATATATATTTGTGGTATTATTATATATAACATTAAATTGAAGTAAAAAATAGAATTTGTTATTACCCTTCATACATACGTACGCACGAGTACACATATTATTAACCCGCACAAAGGACCACAACGGCAAAGTCTCTGGCCCCATTCAAATCGTTTTGTTATTTTTTTTTTTCTCTCTCTCACTCTCCTTTGCCCCCCAATACTGATGTATCACTGAAATTCTAAACAGAGTAAATTTTTCGTCAAGTGGATCGTGTTTCCCTTTTAAAGAGTACTACTACGGTAACTGCTCTACCTCTTTCCCTTCTGTGTTTTCTTCCTTTGCAGCTGAGAAGCCTGTTATCTTAACAATTGTGTTGACGGAATTTTTTTCACGGAAAATGTTCAACCTAAGGGATTTTAGTTGTGGGCCGCATACTTTTACTACCTCAGAGGGGCAGGTAATGGATGTTTGTATGATAAACGAGAATGGAAAATAGATATGAAGAACCTATGTATGAGAAATTATGTTATTTTATACGTTCGTTTATTCCCTTGATTGCAAGACGACAAAGTTGTTGTTAGTACTCTATGAATATTGTCAGTAAGGAGAGTTACTCAGAGACCAGTTAATTTCCTTAACAGCATGTAACATTCAATCGGGCTGAACAGGGCTTTGAGTAACATAATGATGCATTAATAAATCAATAAGATGAAGGTAGATTGCATTTGACTTGAACTTAATTCTTTTGTTGAGATAAAGAAATTTAACTGCAGTCTTGATTCCGCGGAACGGCCTTGGATTATTTTTTATCTAGATACCATAATACACTGTGCTCATAAAAATTTTAAATTTATTAATTTTTGTTTTGAACTCAATAACACAGAACAACAGACCAATTAAAGGTTTTAATAAACATTGTTTCACATTATTTTGCAAAGCAGTCTAGTAATTCAACACTTTTGTATGATCTTGACCACTTGATCTTTTTATTATTTATTTAAGTACGTTACAGTTTATGGCAGTAGAAATTTAGGTTTTGAAATGAAGTACATGCCAAGTCTTTATTGTACGGTCGACCAAATGACATCTCTGTTACAACCAATTTAAAGATTAAGAGAGCACTGTATAATACTGAGACAATGTTCTACAAAGTGCTATCAGATGTATACCGCAATTGACACATGCTACATCTTGGCAATACAACTCTCTGTTGATTTATTTCAATATTTTTAAATATTTCCTCACGTCTGTAGAACAAATCGTTTCGGCAATACACTCAAATATTTATTGTTTAATATGTAAATTTCCAACTAAAAATACGTATCGTCGTCTCTTGTCGCCCTCACTCACAACTATATGGGACAGCATAACAATACAATAATATTTAAATTGCTGCAACACTTTAGTACCTGCAGGAATGCACAAGTGAAACTGTAGATTGTGAATAATTTCATACCATTTTAAATTCGGTTTTGTGAACAAGACATTTATTTTCTGCGCAAAAAAACAAATTCACCCTGGACTGCAAAGAACCAAGTGAGGCCAGTCAAAGGCTCCGGCACAGAAATAAGTGATTCCACTCAGTGGGCAGCTCGATGCACTCGCTCTATTATAATCTGGGTCTCTGTTTGCTGCACATTCCCCTTTTGCTTTTGTTAGGATGAATTGCCGATAAAAATCGATTTACCACAATGTACACATTTGACAAAATTTCAATAGTTCAGTAAAATGGTAACAAATCAACGAACTCGACATGTCGAATTTTAGATTTGTTGCAGATGCATCGGACTGGTGGTGGGGGGAATGTTGTAAGTGGGATTTATTGTGGGCACAACTAGTCCCCAAACAAAATGTTCCACTGGCCTTTTGCTTTGAATACATACTCAAATGTTATAGAACAATGTGTCGGCTACGAGGATTCCAAAGTTTGCAAAGAGGACCCAATGTTTGATAAAAACAACAACAGTGCTGCATTCGTGTGTGTGTGTATTGGTATGCTGCATAAACCCCAGTATATGAGGCACATGCACGCCTCTCGGTGGCATCAACATCCGCAGCGTTGCAACTATGTGCATGAATGTAAACGTTGAACGTTGTCATGCATGGCAAATAAGGCAGAGGCAAAAGCACATCGCATACATGTCCTGCGTGAGTGTCTGTGTGTGTGTCATAGAAAGTGTCATGTTGCATCAGCCTGTTGGCGTTGACCGACTCGGATTCTGTTTGTCTTGATATTGTCGAGCAGTGCGAATTTTGGTATTCCCATTTGTGGCAAGGGATCTGTAAATGCGGTCAATTTACAATATTTTACTAGATTACATTCGTTTTTGTTCTGTGGCCTCCTCAAAATCGACCATTACTGTTTGATTTTATCTAAAATGTGAATCGACTACTACATGTGCATACGCATGCATATGTATTGTTGGCGTGTAGCTAGGCGCTTGTCATTCACCTTGCTGTACATATGTATGTATGTGAATGTGTACGTTTTTATTACTTCAACGTCGTAGGATAATCTGGATTTCCAAATAAAATCACATAACTTTGGGCCAATAAATGTATATTATAAATGCAAATACTTAATGAATTTCGATGGTTATCTAGAGACCGATATCGATGCAATATACCACAAGGATAAGAGTTGTTGTTCTTATGAACTTGGTAATTTTATGAAAATTGTATATATTTACTAATGTATTTTTATTGAGTTGAATTTTTTTTCGTTATCTTTTTATATTACTACCGACCGGCCAAATACTATGGACCGAACAACGAACAAACAAAAATACAATTTGTAGAAAATTGAGCTTAGGTGTATGTACAGAAATTTCGTTGCTTATAAACAACTGCTAAACGATTTTTCTCTCTTAATTGGCAGAAATTAAAAAAACATACAGATCAACAAACAGGATCATTAATACGATAACGTCTTATATATTAAAATATTCATTTTAAATATTATGCGAAGTAGTGTGTAACATCTTTTTTGTTATAATAAAACGATCAATTTTATGTTTTTAAAAATCTTTACAGACGTTATGAGAAATTGGCATCATATGTGTAAGGGAAATTCGGTACAAGAAGTCAATAGTCAAAATTGGATTCGTAGTCAAAAGTGACCAAAGGCAAAAATGTGGACATTGACAAACAATTAACAACGATGTGGGTTTTGTTTCGATGGGACTCTAAATAACAAATAAAGCAGTAAATCCTAAATGGAAAGGGTAAATGGTATATAGGGCGTCATCAGGGCGTGTCAATATATTGACACATTTCTGGAATATTTATAAAGGGTGACATCGAATCAATTTTAAGAATAAAATTACTAGAGAAATTGTACATCATACCACTTTCGTCGCATATTTTGAATACTACTTTTGAGAGTGACTGTATTGCAATCAATGAGAGACCGAATGCCATATTGAGTGTATTATTCATGTGCTTCATACTTGCATACAGCATTCATATCACTGCAAGCAGTGGGAGATAGGTGCACACACGCAGAGTGAGAGATGGAAACGACAAAACAAAGAATATTGACAATTTATTCATTACTTTAACAAACACAAATATTTCACTTTTCTACTATAACCTGATTTAAACAAATACACTCACTCCCACTCGCACAATTGCACTCCTCTCGTAATCACAAGCTGCAACCGTGAGGAAAGTTCGAAAGAGAATGAGGATGCTTTCAGTTTTTCTCGTTTTGCACAGAGTGCAAATTGTCCTATTGGTATCCCCAACGATCAAATGTGTATACATGTTCCTACATTCATTCCATGCGTGTGCAAATAGGCTGCGGCACAAGTGTGTGGGTGGGGGTTCATTTGTTTACTTGAGCTTCAACCGTTTTAATTGATGTTTAGTTGCACACAGGGTATGCACACACATACATTCACATATAAATGAATCAATCTATGGCCACACGTATGATACATTTGAAAAGAGTAGAAGTTGAACGCTGTCATTGGGTTTCCATCTCCGTTCTAATTTTTTCTTTTTTTTCAAAATAAAAGCAACCACATTTCATTTTATTTTTGTTTGCTTTGGGGTAAACGAAAAATAGAAACGCAATCGTTGTATTTGTTTAGTCAAGTAAATCGATAAATTAAGTGACTTTTCAAATGCATTCAATGTACCGTACCGAACTGATTAACTCTATGTATTTGTCTTTACAACGCAGAAATTCCAACAACAATTTGCGAATTACGGTAGTATGAAGGATCTGCATCGTGATTTGCGGACCACAAGTGTGTTCTTTCTGTTGTCAAATCAACAAAAGGAAAATTAGGGATACAAGTTTCAGTGCGATATTATCGAAGTTCGTTATATTTAGTATACAACTTTTCATTGGATCGAAAAGTTAATCGGTATCTGCATGGATTATTTTTTGTTTATAACAAATGATCCATCTTACTGAATTTGCAGTTCCGTGGCAGCCAACTGACATCAAATATGGACAGTTGACTAATGATAACATCATCTTAATAATTACGATTACCAATGATATATATAGAATTAGGTACCACTGGTAGGTGGTAGGTAGTACAAAAAGAGAACATGTTTAAATGTTACTAAAGAATCGCTATACGCATTAATGTTAACATTTTTGTATAACACAAATACGAAGAATATGTTTTCAAGCCAGATAAGAGTTTATCACATGACTGTTTGCAAATTTACCGCCCGTTTTTGATGAAGAATCTTTTTTCATCAGTAATTACACACAAAAAGTATATTGTCTCAGTTTGTACGTTTTTCAAATCGAAATTCATGTAAGTATTAGCTTTTCTAATGTAAATGGATTATTTGCCCAAGATCCAGTATATTGTTTTAGTGAGGTCCTTGAGTAGAACCCACATAATTATAGATTATTCAATTGAAATTATTTTGCATAATGACAGGCACACACACACACACACACAAGAGCAATCATTTCACATAAAAATTTCAATTTAAAAGTATCTTCACCACAAGTACTATTGGTGTGCGTACAGACTCTTGTTTGCGGATACGGATGTGTATGCATCTGTTGTAATTGAGGTTTGGTATGTAAAGCCCTGTGTGTGTGTATGTGTGCGTTCGTTTGGAACCCTCATTCGTAAAAATATCATATGGATTACGTAGCACGTATAATGGAGAGGAAAAGAATTTGAAAGTCTGCAACAGCTTGTCGTAAATGGCTGCCGGCTATACAAAAATATCGTATGTTTCGTATGTATAGTAAAATATAATCATACATTTATATATTTGTAGTGATCGTCTTATTACACACGTTGTAGGTTGGTATGTACATACATATTTATAAATATATGTGCAAATAGATAAATATTCTAGTCATATAAACACTAGTAGTAGTCTGATACAAAATTTGTTAAGCAACTCGTGAACTGTTTTGTTTTAATTTCTCGTATTTTGTGGAGTAGAAACTTGAAAACCACTTAAGGGCCTGGAATAACGCCTATGAAAACATCATGACATGCATGTCCAGCCTACAACTACATTCTAATATTGATTTACCCTTTGTTCTGAATAAATGTTCAAACAATTTCCAAATGTTATAAATCCTTGATTATCGTACCGACTTTCAGTTAATCACTTTCTTTCCATTGGTCTATGCGTCCATATGCCGTAGAGAAATGCAGCAATGTCGTCTTCTTATATTACACAGATATGACACGAACATGTGTACGATTGAGAGAGACCTCCTTCTGTTTAATTACCAACAATGGCCTATTGTTGTCAAATGCGTGTTACGAGCTGTACATCATCATCAACATCATCATCAGGAGGAAACTTTTTTGATACACATCATTTTGTTTGGTTTTTGTGGCAGTACCACAAAGGATTGAACAAAGAAACAAATTACAAAATGTTCTATTTTGAATTCAGGAGAAAGCATTTGCAATTATATGATTCTGTAATGTATGATTTTTAATGCTTGTTAGGCAAATTTCGAAGTAATCACGAAATACTTGATTGAAGATATGGCTTCAACTCCTTAATAACGACAAGACGAAATAGTCATGATGTAATATTTAAGCAGGAGTACGTGGATTGCAAATTTGTGTTACGATAAAGACAGTTAGGTTAATTATGATAACGAATTGTCCCACATGACAGAGAAGAGATAACATATTTGTTTATTGTTACGCTTCCATTTTACACAAAATTATGACTCCAGTATTTAATAGCAAATTAGACACAAATTGATTTATGCAACCACATTGATAAATGAACATATACAAATACAGGTCAGCATTAAGTCTACCACCGTCCAGTTCTTAAGTTTAACTTAACATTTACTCCTTTGCATAAAGTTCTGTGATATATGCAAAAGTAAACCTTCAATGTGTTAACTTACTTTGTGATAAATTTGTTGGGATGTGTGTAACATTAGTATCTGAAAGTAGAATAAGAAACAAGGGAAACATGAAAAACGATTAGTTTTTAATAGACAAACACAACTTTATTGTACAAAGACATCAGAGCATCGAGCAGAATAAAAAAGAAAAATCGCTTAAAAATTAAATTCTTTTGCTGGTGCTACAAAAAAGAAAATCATTAATCAAAATCAACTCCAATAGATTCCACGGTCCGGTCCCCCATCGCAAACACTGGCACAGGTACATTGGGTGATGGTGAAAAATGAAGGAAACAAAAGGGATATCCATCACAGCGTAGGTGCGATAGTGTTGTGCCAAATGTGCGTTGGTGTTGGTTTGAAATCCTTTTCGTTGCAATAATATTATTTTGTTTACTACTTTGTATGAGCGGACGAATAAATGTGGAAAATGGCAAAGAACCGTAAACGATTTAATTGCTTTCATAAAATTTTCACACGAGAAGTAGCTGCAGAATGAAGGAGTGTTATTAGCAGCTGAAGCATGAGAACAAAAAATTGAAATGGATGCAATAAACGATACGAAACCCCAGAAGTATTGGCCAGAAACCAGACTTTTGTTGAGGAGAATCGACAAACTCCGCATAATTCAGCATCAGTGTGCTACGATGAAAGCGATTGTGGTGCGGTGTGCTTGAGATATGAAAACATTGACGCCCTCAAACCAAGAAACACTATGGGATGCGTTGAGCTCTTTTTCAGCATTTGAGTTCATATTGAGAGTTTGTGATTGAACTACGGACAGCACTCTGTTATATTGTGCAATATGCAAAAATACTTAAACATCCATACAGAATTTTATGAAGCGAAAAGGAGATAATTGTATTGGTCCATAATTATTCAAACGAATCCATATAGTTCGAAGCCAAAAAGCTGGCATGCAAATCCTAAATGAAACTATATTTCGAAAGTTAAAATTTTATTTACAGTTTTTTTTTACAATTTTATGAGTATTAATCGTCTTTTTATTTCGATAATGTGGCTGATATACATTAGTAATGTAAAAATGATAATGAAAGTTTTAATTATTTTGCTTTTAGTTTTAATAAACATATTGATGCAAAATATTCTAAAATGGTACAAGAAGATTCTTTTAGATATTTGTTCATCTAGATTTAGTTTAGAATAATAATATATGTGTGAAAGTTGACAACTATATCAGTACGTTTGTAGAAGTATGTATATAAGTTTGCGGCTAGCACTTAGCAGCGTGAAACAGATTGGGTAAAAATTCACGATGCTATTTAAAAACAATTTGGTACATAGAACTGAAATTTGGACATAAATCTACAATATTCGCAGTCCACATACAAAATTTATAGTACACCAGTAATCTTACTTAAATTCTGCACACGGTTTTAATTAGGCAATAAAACATTTTAAAACATGTTTTCAGCGTATTGAAAAAAGTTAGGTATTTGGCTTAAAAGAAACTTATCCCAAAGAAAAAAATGTTTGTTATAACAAATACGATATTTCACTTTCAATTCTCAATTCTGAGGAGAATATACTCGTACAAATTTATATGATGCATAAAAATATAAATACTTTAAACTTTCAGGTTTATGTGCATCTTTGGCATGTTGTGCGAAAATCACTCAAATTATATTTTGTGTATACGGAAAGGCAATGTGCGTGTTTGAATTGGTTGTGTTGTTTATTCCTGTAATGATTTAACGCCCATGTTTGAGTTCTTAACATTTTCAGGCAATCAGGCGCTGTGACCAACTAAACTGTAATAAAATACTCAAAGTTGCGTCTATGTGTGTGCAATATTAGTGCAATGAAAATAAAGAGTTTGCAACAATAATGCACGGATGACATAAAACTTACTTATGATCGAGAGTCACGAAAATGTCAAGAAATATTTTTACAATCCTATTGGTTGACCTCATGTTTCACAACATGTGGTTGTGGCCATATAGAGTCAAATATGATGAGCATTTTGAGGGTGTAAAGAAAATAAGCAAATGTATAGGAACAACGTCGATCGGACACCTTCTGTTTGGAACAGAACGTAGCTAGTAGGGTTGCTAAGTGTAATAAGTTTATAAAAAGAAATAAATTACAACATCTGGGATACGAGCTGATGGAAACAATTTTATCCGGATCTTCAGTTTAAAAGTATTCATACGTGCAGATTTTTCTACAAATATATTACTTACCGCATAATTTCGATTAAAAACTCCTGCGATGATTAGGCCTCAAATTTTAAATCAATTTTATCATAATAAAACTATAACGTACACCGCCTCTACTTATCACTTTCAATATAATTATAGGAGAAACCCATTTGTATCATTTGAACCTTCTTCCCTGCTCTTAATGCACGAATTCTATTTACATTTTGCTCAAACTACTTTCTCTGGTCATATGTATGTCCAAACCTGTTTCCCCATCACAGTTTCTGCTACAGTTCTACAGGTTAACTTTATTATTTCGTAGCTTTCAATTGAGCAGAGTGCTTAATTCAAGAGCATTCCTCGAATTCTTTGTTTTAGTTAAATCTCGGTGTCTGCTTTCAAATGAAAAATAAAAGTTCATGGAAATTTCTTTATTTTTCAGAATTCTTTTATCTAAAAACAAAAAAAAAACAACAAGTAGAATGTCACATGCATTCCAGTCACACAGAGCGACAGAAAAAACACACTTTAAATATTCAGCGAAAACAGATACCTTAATGCATTGAGGGTTAAGGGAAGCGACCAGAGTCAACTGTCCTTCTGGCAGTAAATTAAGTGCGACGCAGTAGAGTTCATGGTTGTGATGAAACAAAAAGCTACCGTTCGCGGACACACACACACACCTCTCTCGACTGACACAGTCCAGCACACATAGATCACAAAACTATTTTATGAGTTTATTCACATGAATTTCAACAAATGTCATTATTGCTTTTATTAATATTTTTTGCATCTCTTGGCACGAAAAACCGCATATATTAAAAATTTCATTAAAACCTTGAATTTACATTATTTGAACGTCGCCGTCGCCATCGCCAACGCCATTGTCCCAGCTATTGTTGGTGCTCGGCCACAGTTGTTGTGTGAATAATAAAACAACACCAGCAGCATCAGCCAGTGCGAGCACGAGAACAATGAGAGGAGTAAAATTTGCAAAATTTAATATCCGCTTATATTTGCAAATTAAATGCGATATAAATGAATGCAGTTTTTTATTTCAGCATTTTTTAGTTTTCGAATTTACAGTCACATTTGCGGAGAACTGCAAAGTGTTTTTCTCCACTTGTTTTGGCTTTGTTTTATTATTCACGAATACCAAAGCCAATACATTTCATTATTTACAACAGGGCGGAGTGTAGTTGTTCTGTGTGTGTGTGTGTGCTTATTTATATATATGTATGTGTATGTGTGTGTTCATCTGTAGGCATATATTGCAGCTTTTATTCACCAAACACAACGTTAACAACTGGAGGTTTTTGAACTTTGTTTATGGAAATGTGTTAATACACACACACTTGCACTCGCAGAGCAGTCGGAAAAAAAACAACTTTATATTTTGACGGAAATTGTAAATGAGAAAAATATAATCAAACTGCACTCCTCTGTCTCCTCGTTTGGGAATTCACAAATAGCGCTGAGGTGTATTGTTGTGCGTTTTTGTGTTTGCTTCAGCTTTGTTCAGAATGCTTTGCCGAAAGTTTTGCCTTAGCAGCATCCATGCTGTGAAGTAATTGTTGTAGAGTGGAGTTGCATTTTGTGTGTTGTTTTGACTTTTTTCTGCAACGTCTACAGTAGGCACTTTGTTGAATTTCTTATTTTAGACAGCTATAGAATTTTTGTTGAAAAATTAAGTGAGTAGTTAGTAATCTTTTCTGGGAAATAAATGAAATACAAATATCGATCGATTTTGATCCGAAGTCTGAGATCGCATCAAGTCCAGAAATCCATTATCAAACCCCATTTTAACGTTACATTATAAACGTGAATCTACGAATTAAAGTCACAAGCGTAGTTATCCTGTTCCTTTTAACCTCAATGCTAAATTTTGAAAAAGGCATTGCGCGAACAATATTTAATTTAATTCGAGATGTAATTGCTAAGATGCTGACAAAAATCTTTAAATTATTCTAAGAAGATGAGAGCAAGGATTTCTTCATTAATGATTAATGAGTTTTAAATAGATTTTCGTAGAACTTAACTTTTTTTTAATAACCTTTGTAATTTGCCTCTTGGCTGCGCATGAAAATTATGTTGTAAGTGATACTAACTACGAGTGTTTTTCTAAGCAAATGAAGAAGAAAAAACAAAAGCGTAGACCTTAAAAAGAATAATTTACCAGTTAGCTTACGAGTATTCAAATAAAATATTTATATGAATCAATTAAGGAAATCCGACTAGATTGGTAATTAGTCAAGCGATAGAATTAGTTAGGTTGGAGACAGATAGATTGAGGAACATTTGTCAGTAGGGTGTGAAACAGAAGTTTAATAGGATCGACCCATCGAAGACAATACATTACAGTTTTATCATAGAGATGTTTTCCACAGTGGGCAAAATTAATAGAATAATCATAGAATAGAAATAAGCATTTCCTGTAGCAGATACACAGTTTTTGGCAAAGTTGTTATAAAGCTGTACCTCAAAACCTGGATGTGGTTCAATAAAACATTAATTCCGAATGATATTCTTAAACCTCATTTATCGGTTCATAGAACCCGACTATAATAGATGAGATTTACTAAATTTTATCACGCAGTATCACGAAAACGGTTGTTGAAAATATGATAAAGAAAGTATAAAATTGAGTATCGAAAAAAGTACGTTTAACAATATATTGAGATATATTTTGCATTAACATAAAGCATTTATTATTTCAAAACTTAAAATACACGCTGAGAATTATTTGGCATTCACATAGCGCCTAATATTCTTATGTAAAACTAATATTAAGTTTGTTAAATTGAGCTAAACGATCACTAGGTGAGTGACAATGAATTGCCATGAATATTGACAATAAAAGCCTTTCTGATCGTTAAGCTAAATTTAACAAACTTAATAATACTAATCACACGATCGTCCCAACTCACATGAAAATTGTACTCAAACGAATATATTTGCACAAATAAATGATTGATTGTTAGGCTAGCAATTAGACCGATACTTTTGTAATAGTTTATTCATGAAATCGTTCATTGATTTTTTTTTTTTAAAATAACTCAATACAGAACTTTTGTATTAATATGAAATTGATTAAATGCTCATAACTTAAAAGTATAGGTAATGAGATGAGGGTGTAAATGCACACACAAGTTTAAATATAGAAATTTAAAGATTAACTGAAAGCGGATATCAGTTTCTTACTTGGTGCCACTTGAATCCTTTGCTACAAGTATTCAGAAGTTTCCACCAGTCAATGCATAAACCGTTATTGTCAATACTTGCAAAGAGAAGGAAAATGCGATACCTAAAGATGCACGCATACACACGAACGTGTATAGATGTACAGCGTAACTTTGTGTGCGTTCATCTGTACATATTTATACAACATCAAACTCGATGTAGAAACAAAACAAAAATATAGCAGCATTAGACTAAATTGTTATATGTAAAACTTTCGCTTTGCAGAATAAAAAAAGGGCCCCACATTTTCCCTCTAGCCCGCTCCAAGGAACCAACTGAAGTTGCTGTGTATGGGTATATTTGGTGAATAACATAAATGTCGTTTTTCTCTCTCACCCACTGCCGGTGTGTGTGTGTGTGTGCGTGTGTGAGAGCTTAAAAGGTCTTTGTGTATATGGCGTATTTACGACTCACAATGAGGCGTAATTTGTTACTTTATCCCCCTGTTTCTCTCTGGTTGACAATCTGTGCGAGTGCGTAAGTGTGTGCGTGTGCATTACTAAACACTGGATCAACATACTTTCTTTTTATTTTATTTTTACTACCACCATTAAATAATGCTCTTTACTCGACTGTGTGTGTGTGTGTGTGTTATTGTTGTTACGTTACTGTTGCTGCTGTACCCCGTCGGTGGATGTTGTTGTTATTGGTGTCGTACATGCGGCATGCTGCGACAAAAATTGTTGTATAGAATTCATTCAATTCATTTGCAGCTTAAGCAAGACTAGATGGGGAGGACCCTAAACACAACGGAAATATGACGCTTTCATTTTGAAAGCGTTTATTTCTTTAGCGTTTTATATTCTTAATATTGCTTTTGTTTTGCTATAGCGAAAAATCTAAAAAAAAACATAAATGAATGAAGTATTTATGACTTTTAAAGCTGTTCTTAATCAAATAAACAACATCGAGTAGCAAACAAGAAATTTATTTACATACAATGATTAATGGAATTAAACCATAAACAACATATGCCTTGTTTTTTTCATAACAGTCTACAAAAATTGCCAAAGCCGTTGTTATTATTAATTGTATCCGATCAGAAGGAGTTAAATTTCCTAATACTGAATTTAACAGCAGGCATTGTATCCATGGTATCAGTTATTAAGTAATAACTTACATGCAATATCGTAATACAGAAAATTTTCCCCACTGTTCGTAAGCTACAGTAGTTAATACAAATTAAAGCATATGAAATAAAGTAAACACATATCTCGTTCGATTTATTTAAATTCTCTGCTTTAGCTTTTGTAAAGTTATTTTCAACATATTTTATGCTGAAAATAACTTTACAAAGGTAAAGGTCCCGTATTGTGTTAAAATCTGAACGAGAGAAAACAAAAATTATCCCAACTATGAAGAGGCGATGGTTTTCTCGAATGTTTGCCAAAATTGATAAATTACTTAAGAAATTTTTTGTTCCACTGCATTTTTGTGTTTTTGTTGCTGAATGTTTACATGTAATTCCCAACCATCAGTTTCATCAGAGAAATTGCTTTTGATACTTTCGGTAGGAAAACAACTTTTGTGTCCAGAACTATATTTCTGGAGTTAAGTTGTGTTAATTGTTTTATCAATACTATTCCATTACCTAGTTTAACTGAAAGTCAAATCTAAACTGATTGTTAATTGTTGTATGCATTTCACTAAAATCAGAAAAATGTATACAACAATACAACGTATTGTATAGCAAACAATCGTTTGTGCGTGTAATCTTGTCTAGAAATCCAATTGTTGTTTTGTAAGAAATAAATAAAGATGTTCTCCATTTTAACTTACATCAACTGAGTTATGGCCTTTATTATTGATGGGGGGTTTAAATCGATTGTGGCAGAAAAAGAGACTTGCAATTCATTTTTTGTCTTCTTTCCAGTTAAATTTTTTCTCAAACATTCAAGCGCATAAATCATTGACAACGGTTATAAACAATTTCAATTTACTTTTCAATGTGTTGTTGTCGTTGTACTCCATCGCTTACTGGCATACCCACCCATTTGTTTCCCTCCAATGCCGGAGGGTACTGAGCGCTGTGTTGGAATATATCAACACAAATGGAGCAGAATTAATGTGACAGCGCAAACACAGGGAACGCTTCGCTGTATGTGAAAGTAAGATTTCTTCGTTTTCACTCATCTTGTTTTAGACGGAAATCTGGGCGAATGAGATATGAGCGGAACAAAAAAAAAACTTAACAACAACGACACTGAAATACAATAGGGACGGAATAAAGAGATAGTTAGGTAGACAGTGAAGATACCAAATATGTCAATATAATTTCAAGTGAGATAATTTGTATTTTTTAGGCATTTTAGAATAATTTGAAATTTTCAATACTTTCTAGCAATGGTTTGAAATGTAAAGTCTTTTTGATATCCTCTTACCGAATACTGTACATTAGGAAGCCACACGGCCTTATTTATAAAAAGTTGAAAGAAGCAAATTTAGAAAAATAAACGGTGCTTATAAACGAATAATAGCTTTATAACCTTTTCATAGGCCATTTTCCATATTCTTCAAGTTATAGTAGGAGTGCCCCTACTTTAAGCATGCTTTAAGTTGAGGTTTGTACAATTTATTGTAAGTTTATGTATCTATGATATATACTTAGTTTGCGTTTTTAATATTATTTAAGATCGTAAAATATCTATGCCTAGATACTTTCATTCATGACAAACGTATTCAATGGCTAGATCAAATTTCTGGGTCTAACTTTAATTGCATATAACATTAAATATTTCAAGACATGTTAGTGCTAATATGCTAAAGCTGTTCAACTAACTAGTAATATATTTAGATTTTTCTATAACATCCTCGTTGTAAATACAAAATATCATTATATATATTAATTCTGATGTATGCAAAACTATATCTTTAGTTCTCGTTCCGACTACAAACACTCGCTTCATGGTGCCTCCACAAGTGTTCCCCGTACTTATTACTTTACTCCCTTTGCTGCTGTCTCCATTTCAAAAAATATTTAATACACTTAAGCATAAAAAGTCCCAGACAATGGCATATGTTTAAACATTCACTTGATCTGGTGGTCATGGAATCATTAGGAAAACGAGACATCGAGACAGACTGAGTTGCGATGTATGTATTCAAATAGAAGAGACCGACTCTTCACATTTTCAAGCTGTATATACTTCTCGGAGCCGTTTCCCTTTTGCGATTCAAGTTCATTTCCATAAATAAAACAAATACTTTTGTATTTACATTCATACTATGCAGAGAATCACACAAACGTGCATTAGTATGTAAAGGTCTGAAGATAGTATACATACATACATACGTATATAGCTGCGAAAAAAAGATATGGAAATTAGTTGCTGTGCCTTTATTTTTCTTTTCAAAAAGCCTGACACTGTAAATATCTCGAAATAAATTTAGTTTGTATTCGATAGGTTTTTTTTTAATTGATATTGAAATTCGCACGCACCATTTGCGTTAAAGTATTTAAAATTATGATCGATACTTAGTTTATGAAGAAGAATGTGGGACATTCTTATCTGGTTCATGGATATTGTTTGGGTATGTGTTGCAAGATTTTCTCATCTAGTTGCATGTTAAGTTTTACAATTATGTAATTACCTTACATTAAAATAGTTAAATTAAGACTTGGCGTTCTGATTATGTGAACAAATTTTATAAGTGCAAAAAAAGATCGTACTTTATTTATTTCATATGAATCTTTATTATTATGGTGGATCAATTTGCATAAGTATAAAACGAAATAGCATTTAAACAAAATTATTGAGTCCTTCGTAGTTATACAAATATATCCGCATTACATGTGATGTAAACATTGAGTGTGTTCTTTTGCGTGGCTTCCCATAAAAATTTGAAAAATAATTATTTTGGCCGCAGATACAACTATCGTCATTCATTACATAATACTGAATAAATTTCGATTATATGAAATACAAAGGGACATTCAGTTTCTTTGCAGTTAAACTATTTGAAAGAATCTTCGTTTTCCACCTTTAATAAAACTAGAAACCGAAATTGATTCGAGGATCTAAATCAAAAGAAGTTGTGTAGTTCTGTTCCTTCATCTGATTCAGAACTGAAACCCTGATATAGTTTCGTTTCGGTAACGTTGCCAATAGCAATAATGCATCGTAATTAAGTTTTTTTTTCTGAATTTTAAATACCGACAATTTGGAATGTTAGTATGTTTTATTGATTTACTTTTATAATCAGTTTGTTAATAAATAAATTACTTCACATTGCTACCTAAATACATACTTGTATTCGATGCAGAAGGTTTTGGTTGTCAAAATTTTATATCAAGTTAAACTAAAAATTGAGTAGAATTATTTTGACTATCGTTTAGTCTTTTGTGCTTTGATGACCTTGTTCAAATTCATTTTTATTTTCTTAAAATTATTATTATAAGCAGACAGCAAATTGTACAGTGAAAATTATACGAATCTATTCAACTACGGGAGCGTATACGTTCCAACCACAGTTACCCAGCGCATTATGCATACGCTCCCACATTGCTCTACATGATGTCGTTCATCTGAAGGAGGGAGTAAATAAGTATTTACAATCAATTTTAATGATGACTACGATTTGAGGATGTATGATACAAAATGCGCGCGTGTGTGTATGTGTGATTGTGTGCATGAGCATTTGGCAACACATGAGTGTGATGGGATGTTTCGCCTGTGTATAATGAGTATTTGTGTAATGACTCTCTGTATGGATGTAATAATAACATTGATGGCGACGTCTATGATAGGTTTTTGTTGTTGCTATTGTTGCCATGGCTGCTGCTGACGACTACGACGATGATGACTACAAATGTTTCCCATTATATGTATAAGCACACAAACATATATATTTACTACATTACTGTTGCTTTTTTCGTGCCAAAGCTTTTGGTAATGATGACTTTGTATGTATTTTTATCAGAAATATTGAATGTTAGTTGCACAATGTGGAAATAATGAAAATTAATGATTTTATCCCAGCGACAGAGAAAAATATCTACATCAAAAATGCTTCATCACAGTGCAAGTCTCATATAACAACAGCCGTTGTTATATGAGACATCGCGCAGTATAATACTACGTCGATACCACGAGGATAGCTAGAACCATATATTTTTCAATATTGATTCAATACACAGAATTATGGTGTATGTTATTGGTGAAATATGGTTCATCTTGTGTGACTTTAATGATAATACAAACCATATAAATGCGTTAATGCGGACACAAGTGCGACTACCACAAAAATATTCGATATTAATATTGTAGTCCAATAGTTTGAAGTATTGGGTATGCTGTATAAAAAACTAACGAGGTAGTCCCTTAATACCAAACTAAATAAAAAACTCAGATCCAAATGGTGTTAAAGACTTTCAATATTCACCAGTCATTTTGTCTTTAATATATATATAAAATATAATTCGTTAATGGTTTAAAGTTGGGTCAAACGAAATTTTGTATATGTATATTTTGAAGCTGTTTTTCGTTTGGAGCAAATAAAATTTAAATAAAGCATATTAACAATAAAAGGAGAGTAACCAAAACATGTTTGGAGCAAACGAACTATGAGACATTGCAGGAGATGCGACGGAAGGGGAGATACGAAAGTTAAGCAAGATATATACTATTACAGTCATTAAGTTAAGCATGAGTTCCAATACGAATCTATTGTTTTCAAGAGACTTAGGAACCTTGGCCCAATAAGTAAATAAACTAACATATGTTTGTCAGTTAGTTTGTGGTAGATAAAAAACGATATAACCGAAGACACGAGTAGTATTATATGCTCCATGATATATTGAAACACTCGACCCAACTCATTTCTCAGTTAGCTGTTAATGCTAAATTAAAGGGAAACTGGTGTTTCGGTCAACCTTAGCTCGTCAAACCTACGATAATCTATTCAGACTTGTCAGTTTTGAGACAAGAATAATATAAAATAGTACACTAAAATCTGTTTGATCATATGGATAATAAATGCTATCATTGACTTTCAGATAGCATTAGATTGCGGTGGCATGGATTGAAAAGCTGCACAAAAGATTACAAAGCAAGCTATGAAAAAAACATTTGAAAATGCGTGAAATATACTGTTTATATTTTTGAACGACAAACAGATGTGGAGAGATGGGTAAAGACAGGAAAACAGAATAAACTCACAGTGAAAATCTGATATGAAGAAATTATTTGCAAGTTACTCGTTGTCGAAGACTTCACAAGTACAGAGATCGTGCCTAAAAACGTCGATGACGAAGACCGTCCTTTACCGAGAGATATCTAATTAGCCAGACTAAGTTAACTTTTATCGACATGTTAATGAAAATAAATAGATTGCCGGGTTTAACTACCAAGTAGTTATTTTGTTGTTTTTAATATTGTAAATATAACCTTTGTTGCAATCTTTGTGTTTGTTGCGAGAAACATTACTTATGAATGTATGTTAACTTGAGAATATAATATAGTTAAAGCATAAATTCTCCTAGTCTATTGTGTCTGTCTCTAAAAAGAGGGGCCGGGGTTTTTCAATATGCTTTAATTAAAATACAAATCTTTTCACTTTTACAACTGCAATTAGCATATTATTTTTGGCCTACGAAATGGTGTGTACATAGTAACTAATAAACTTTAACTATTCAATAATTGTAAAAGATCATAATGTTTTCTGGCAATTTTACATTCGTCACACAATTTGTTCAGACATGACAATCAATGTAAGACCTACGTTAAAATAGAATATTTTCTTACTGCCTTTTTTCGGAGAAACAGAATTAGATGATAACTCGTTGACACTTCACGTCTTGCCTTAGTATGACTATTTTACAATTTGAGGACTATTTTTGAGATGTTTAACCTGTTTTCGTTGTTGGTAAGTGGTGGTGAGGCAAAAACAGTGTGTAATTAACAGACAGATATATAGAAAACCTTAATCAAGTCACTCCAAGCTAATGCAAAATTCACATCAGATTTAAAATAGGTCGAGTTTTAGACACGAAATAATACATATTTAGATTTTTAGCCATTTACGTAGTAACGCATTAATGGTTATGGCTCTCAGTACCAATAACAGTTTGACACATTTGAAAGCCTTCATCAACTTACTGACATTCGAACTAAATTTGAAAGATGTTTTTAAACTTAACCACTCTAACACTTCAAACAGAGTTAACTCGATTTGCCAGCCTTATATTGGCTTATCAAAATTCATGGTTAGTGCTAATGATAGGCGATGCATGTAAGAAAAAACTAATCCAATTTCGCTTTCAATTTCAAAAAACCTTGTTTGGTCCAACTGATTTATAATAAATTGATATCGAGTGGTTGAAATGCCTTTTTATGATTTATTCCAATTCTTTATTACATTATCAACATAATCCTTACCCTCTGATACTTACACCAATTATTGAATTTCGGACTTTTTTCAGTTTGCAATTCCACTTCTGACTGTGGCAAATATAAGCATGAATGTACGATGATTGACAATGATAGGAAGGACTTCGTATTGGATGGGGATAAGGCAAGCACCAACATAGAAAAGGGAAGAATAAAATATGATAATAACTTCTTATTTTTAAGTCGGCGCAATGCTAGTGTCAGTGACTGTTGGAAGTGTGATTATTTCTTTTCCATTTCTTGTAATTCTTGCCACTTTCTCGCAAACGTTTTTACTTGCGCCTTTGTCAATTCGTCGTCGTCTTCCTCTGTCTGTCTGTCGTTCATTTCATTTTTTACTTCTTGGAGTCAATGTTTATTAAAATACAATGGAAATCGAACAATTGCATAGTGGGTGCCAGCATTCCTAAATAATGGAGCTCGTATTAAACCTAAAGACCCTTTTTCCATTTTATTGTGTCTGTTGTTTATTCGTTTCGTTCCCTGTTCGTTTGCTTTGATTTGAAATCGCATTATCTATCAATGACTATTCTTTGTCTGAGATGCTTTTTCTTCTCTATTTTGCTTTGTCACAAGTACATTGTTGAGCTTATCCCCCATTGTGTCGATGGGTTCATGACACGGGAAAATTGCCATTGAATTAAAGAAGTAAAAAAGAGTCCCAATCACGGCAAAAGAGTTAATTAAATCATGTATTTCTCGGGGTGGCAAGGGTGAAAGTTAGCCATCAAACTGACGTATACTTGGGATTATGCCATCTCGATTTCAAGATCATATTCATATGTCATATGCTGTCATATAAAAGATGTTAGAGAAACACGGACACGGATGGAAACCGAAGCGCAAGGTAAGGCAATAAAAATATTTAACTAAAAATTTTAGTTTCCTTTATTACCAAAATTGCCATCAAAATAGTTTGTACCTAAATCTCATTCGAGCAGCATTTTGAGGACAGAACTAAAGGATTGTGAACTTTCAAATTTCATATGTATATTTTGTAAATAGAAATCCTTTGTTAAATTCGTGTTTCTCTATCAGCATACACTTGGTTAATTACTTTTTTTTCTTCCAGTATATATTTAATATTATCATCAATCCATACATGGGACTACACAAACATAATGTCCAAAACTATATATTTCTGAGTGGGACAGTGCATACTCTGGAGAAGACTACTAGCCAAGAATTTCCTGTGGTGAAGAGATAAAATGGTGTAAGAGCATAAAGGTATTAGGAGGGATGGACGAGAAGAAGATTTAAAAGCAGCGTGTGCTGCAAAATATTTGGCAATCAACACCACATGATGTACAAACAAAAGACAGCACAGAGCGGCGAAGACTCGTCCTCTTCCTTGGCGATAGGCAACTTATGGCCCGACCATCAAATTCTATTCCCGACGAACAATGTATTTGCACAAAGGAATTTAGAGTTTCCTCCTTCCCCCGCTTCCGGCTTTGTTTACGAGGGGCACTGTGAGTGTGGGGAAGGGAAGGTGTGTCCGGCTGTATTGTTCGCTGTACTTACAAGATGAGTTTGTAGGCAAATAGTTGAGAGATATCTTTTGTTGTTTTTGTCATCATTGTTCTCGCCGCTTTCCTATTGGTGCATTCGTCATAACAGTCGTCTTCGTCGTGTCCCTTTGATTTCCTTTTAAATGTTTTATTTGCAAATCTTTTATTTTGTAGTTACCAGAGTACTTTCTCCGTTTCACGCTATAGTTCTGCTGGCATATTCAAATGTTTTATAATTCTTAAGCAGGAATTTTGTTATTGTTCCTTTCCGAAACTTAATGGAAATTTACTTTCTCATAGCTTTTCCATTTCGGTAATGAACATTTGTAAGGTATACTCGAGAAAAATTGCTTTTACGGGTCACTCTCTCTCTATGAAACCCAACAAATTGTCGTAGCACCGGAAGAAATACTACCGCAACGACTATGTTTCTTCAGGGGTATGATTTCTTTCTTTGTGGAAATTTTCTATATTCAACGAACGAACTAGTAACAAACCTAGAGATGGAGAGAACAAGGAATCCAAAGAGAAAGAAAGAGGAAACTTTGCTACATTTCATTTGTGTTCAAAATGAAAATTCTTTCGTTTCATTTTTCGTTTTTAACTACAGCCAAACAAAGAGAAACTTTATTGTTTAGAACCAGATGAAGATTGCAACAATTAGTTGTACTTAATAGTTGGCAACACAAAAAGGTAAGTCGAGCAAATGTATCCTAACTGGGCCACAAAGAAAACCAACAACCACTGCAAGCGAATGTGGGCCAAATTAAAGAAAGCCATTAAAGACAGATTTGTTTGCTCCGCTGGCATTGTTCTCCTTTCATGGGGCGCTTTTAATTTGGGCTCACTCCGTTCCTGATGTCACTTTGGGAAATTGCTTATCATAAATATTCGTCGAAATTGTTTTATTACAATTTTCCTACGTTCTGTTTTCTAACTTTGCCATATACTCGCTCGTTGGACAGTACTTGAGTCGTCCGTTCAGCTTCCATCCGGCGTTTTTTTATACAATCCAATTAATGTTTGATTGCAGGAAGTTTCTGCGCTTTGTTCTTTTATTGGTTTGTGTTGTTTCGGTTGTAACTTTTTTATTGTTTGATAAGTTCTTAATAAAATTCTTTGTGCACTTTTGCACTTCAGATCATAAATGAGGCAGAGTTCCCGCCAAACTTGTGTTTAATACAAAAGTGGAAACATTTTCACAACCATAAAGGTTTCCTGGAAACATAAAGCCCTAAATCTATTTGCGATGATTGTTTTAAATTTACTCTCAGTCATCTAATGCCCAATCATTGGGTAACAATCGATAGCGGATAGCGGAGAGTTGGATATTTTTGGCCACTTATATAATTTGACAATTACACACAGATCACAAAGCAAATGTGGTTGCTCTGACTTTATGACATTTGCTGCTTTTTGTTGAGATTGCAGTCATCGTTCCAGTGTTACAGTTAATTGTGCCCAGCGTTTCTCCTCACCCCGGCTCACAGTTGTTTAGTGGTTTGATTTCAGGGACTTTTTTGGGACTATTTTTCCACATTTCCCACTCAACCGTGAGCTCTGCTGCAGTGCCTCTAGTTTTTTTTTTTGCACATTCCGAATGATGATTAGAAATGCCGGTCATGTTCACATCGTAAAATGCTGCTCTACTTTTTTGCTCAGGCCCGTTTGGTTATTTGTATATAGATTGTATGCGAGTGGATGTGGAACGAATGACTGAACATGAATTGGTCATATGTGCGCACACATGCTCACACACACACACACACACGCACACTTGCAGATGGTGGCATGAATGGGGAAATCACAAGTCTGACTTGAAATGTCGAGTAAATTGTGGAGCAGGCAGCAGTAGCAACGCGATGAAGGGACGGGTGTGGACTGTGACGTTGTTGTTTAGTGCCAGTCTTTTATGTTGTTATTTTTTATTATTATTTTCTATGGTTATTTTGAGTAAATTTTGTGTGCAATTTGTAGGATTTGTCTATGTAAGTGGTGTGTGTGTGTGTGTGTATGTGGTTTACATACTGGGATTTTTTTCATTTCTCTTTATTTAGTTTTTGTTTCCCCCTCTTGTTTCATATGTATTAACAACAGGAACAAAATTCAACAAAATGCCAGTGTATGATCGTAATTATTTTGTAGCGTCCACAGTGGGGAATTTCCCTCTGCCCTTGTCTGCGGCCCTATTGTAATATCCCCTGCTACAGAAATCGACACCAACAACAAAAAAAAAACGAGCATGTCCTTGGTATGCTTTTTACTCGTAATAGTGTTCTGCCATCAGTGACATCAACAACAACAACAACGGGAGCAGCTTCAGCAGTTGCTGAAATCTCCCCATGGCTGTTTGAAATCGTGCCTTGCATTGACAAGTTGTACTATTGTTGTCGGTGCCGTCGCTGAATTTGCCCCCCATTTCCGATACCGTGCGCTCTTATCGCCAAAGAGATAAATTTAAATTCCATTTGAATTTTTGTGGATTAAAACGAATCGATTTGAATTAAAGTACAACAAATTTGCCATCTTATTAAGAAGTACTTTGCTACAATTTTTAAAGAGAACATTCGATGAGTAACCTTGTTTGGCATAAACAAATCGTCATAACAATTTGATAAATTTTTATCAGAAATGGGCAAAAACAAATGTAAGATAAGCTAAATGTACCCTTTAAATAATCATGAGGAAAGGCATAAGTTTCGGTTTAATCAGAAATCATAGAAGATACAGCAAAAAATACTATTTTAAGGGGACGTAAAGTGTACTGATGAAAAAAAATGTTGATGTTGATACTCATACCATATCGAACGGCCCTATCTAGTGTCACATTGATCAATCTATTTGCACCATTTCTTAGACCGGTTGAGCTTATTGGGGAGAAACTTGTGTCTACAAAGTAAAGATTCTCGCTGTATTTTTACTCCAGATATAAATTAAAAAAAAATGTTCTTTGTGTTGAAGGTGACGCCTATCGTTTCGACCACACCCATTCACAACAGTGGACGCTATTTAAATTATTTAACACAATTTAAAAAGTATTTATATCGTCGTCCGGATTCATGTTCTCCCTACGCCATTTTGACAATTTTGAGTTAATGATGATATGTCGTGTTATTGATACCAAATTTTACAAATCAGTGTTCACTTTGTGTCCACTTTTGCTCTATATCTCTTTGCTCTCTAACCATTTCAAACTTTAACTTCCAAAAGTGTTTTTGGCACATAGAGCCCATGGATATGGCTTCCATTTCTTTTCAGTTTGAGTGCTACATAAATATGCTGAGCATTATTTACTATGTACGTCATGGACCATGCCTACTGTTTTCCGGACTGACTTTCACAACAGAAGGCTTTAAAAGTATATACCACGCCTAATTTGTATGAAACGTTAATTGTAGCTTAATATATTAGTCATGCAGTTTAATTCCTCGTAACCGATTCGGGTAATGTACATTAGACCGGGTCGGTCCCCATACAAAATTTTTTTTTCTCCAAAGTCGAGGGCAAATATTAAAGATAACCTCGAGACAACTTCAAAAATCGTTTTTTTATCACTGCTTTTTGTTTGTGGCTCAATCGTTAAATCAAAAGCATCAGTGTATAGGTTTCGACGAGTACTACATTTCTCCTATAGATGTCGCTGACATACGACATCATCTTGTAATGATGGCCTCATTTAGAGCAATTTCTACCCCTAAAATTTAAAAATATTTTTTCCTAAGATTAAAGCCCTTTAAAAACCAAGAACATTTTGCTTTGGAAGTATACAGTTTTATTCAAAAACAAAAAAGTTACGAATGGTAAGATGTATTTACAGCATCAACAAAAACATTTTTTATGTCATTTGCATTATTATCGCCAATTATTGCATACTTTGTAGCGCTGATACAAAATTTTTATAAAAATGATTCTATACTTTGTAGCTCAAATTGTTGCATAAGTCTTAACGACATCGAAAAAAAAAAAATTAAATATTTTTTTGAGATAATTCATTTTTAATCTAGTTACCGACGAAATACAATTTTTATTACAAATAAAATCCCAAAAAGAGCGACTCAAGGTCCGTTCGCTACTTTCTAGTTTTGCAAAAATTTTTCATTTTGATTAGTCATTCCAAGCGCTGATTCACTTACATTTCGCACAAATGTTCAGTGTTGCAATATGCATCGGAAGAATACAAGTGCAAAGTTATGTCTTTATTTTATTATTAATACTTCCATTGTGGAGCAGGTATCTTTATAATTTCGTTGCTTGAATATTGGTGACACTGAATACCTTCATCCGCATGTTTTAAAACAATGTTTGCGCCAAAAAGTATGCAATAACTTGTATTTAATTTATTTCCATATCGCTAAGAAGTATGCAATAGTTTTCTGTAATAATGCAAACAACAGGAAAAAAACATTAGTGTTGATGCTGTTAATACATCTTTCCATACCTAACTTTTTTGTTTTTGAATAAAACTGTATACTTCCAAAGCAAAATGTTCTTGGTTTTTAAAGGTCTTTAATTCTGGGAAAAATATTTTTAAATTATAGGGGTAGAAATTGCTCTAAATGAGGCCATCATTACAAGATGATGTCGTATGTCAGCGACATCTATAGGACAAATGTAGTACTCGTCGAGACCTATGCACCGATGTCTTGTATGTTACGATTGAGCCACAAACAAAAAAGCAGTAATAAAAAAACGATTTTGGCTGTTTTTACGGGGGGTGGGGGAGGAAAAAAAATTTTTTTTTTAAGTTGTCTCGAAGTGATCTTTAATATTTGCCCTCGACTTTGGAAGTTTTTTTTCGTGACCCGGTCTAATGTACATGTCTCATATTTATATATGAATAAAGTTGTAGTAGCGTAAGATTTTGAAAATTCTTTCGAAAAAATTAAACAAGTTTCGGTCAACTTATCCACTTATAAACGTGTTCTGACGTGTAAACAAAATACAACCAATGACGTTATTTGATTTCACTGCTTTATTTTTTAAACTGTTTTACAAACACGGAGCAAAAAAAACCTAAAGTGACAAAAACAAAAACAATCAATACCAAGCGCCAAAGTATACACCTCAACCATTTTAGTTAGCTCAAACTAGAAACATTAAATATAAACCATATTTGGGTTTAAAAACAGAAAAATATTCACATTTTTGCAAATTAACAAATTGTAAAATAAATATTACTAAATATCGTACAGTACATTATGGGCGGCAGAGAGCAAGGCAGGAAGCGGTGCCTTGGTTGTATTGTCGCTGTTTTTAAAAATATAAATGACGGTCAAGAGCTTGTGAAATCATTCAGATGTCCTTTGTCATCGTCGTCAATGGTGTTGCTTGCTATTGTTGCGATCATTTTGAGTGTCCCAACCGCAGCGCCCGCACTTCGGTACTCTTATATACAGCGTTGGCCAGAGTTGTGGAAGCACTACAATGGTAGCAGCAACAATAACAACAAACTCGGAAATTTGTACTGTCGCCTGGAGTCATAAAAACTTTTTTGCGTTGATTGAAAAACTTCAGAAAGTATGTGTGACTGTGGGTCCGTGTGCAATATTCATAATACTGCAGGGGTGTTTGGGCCTTTTTTTGAGGCGCTGGGACGTGACGGCATTTCATCCAGATCCTGGAGTGGTGACACCAACTTTTCAATATATATGGAGACCATTTATAAATTTATAAATCCGTCTAGGGATGGGAGGGTGTGTGGTGTGCACGAGTTAGTGAGTTTTCACGTGTGCGTGTATTAATAGCAAAAGCTTCAACTATGTTGAGTTTGTCGTTGACATTATTCGTTATTCCCCTAACTAAGAACATTGTTGTTGCTATTGTTTTCTGTTCGGCTTTGCCATTTTATTGCTCTACACAGGAGAACTTTTAATTTAATCAACACCTTTAACCTTTCAAATTACGATGATTATGATCATTTACCGTTACGTTTCTGGTTTGCTTTGTTGTTGTTTTTACCAAGATGTACTCACCTTGACATACGAGATTCCTTCTTTTGCTTCTGTGTCCGCGTCCGCTCCAGATTAGCTTCGGCGCTGCGAGTCTTTAAATGTTCAGCTTTAAATCCTTCGGTTGCATTGGAGTACAAACTTAAATTCTTACTAAATTTCGTGATAAATCGTGAAACTTTTTCTGTCATGTGTGATGAAATATTTGCATAATTGAATTGTTGTCGGCTTTTTTTGCTGTCGAATACTTTTAATAGGACTTAATTGAAATTAATGTTGCAGCTGCCGCTGCTGCTGTTAGGTTGTTGTTGTTGTTGCTGTTGCTGTTGCTGGCGATGTTGTTTTGCCGTTTTGGCGTACTGATGATAATGCCGCTGCTGTCTCTGATGTTTTCATTTGCCATCGATTGTTAAAATTAATAATGATATTTTTTGTTTTCATCTATTTGTATGCGTTGTTTAGATACAGAGCGATGTACTACATATGTATAGGTGCAGGGAGAGTCGGTGGTGGCACAGAAGGCGCCAGGGTAATAGATATGAATTTTAATTAAATTTGCTGTGACATTTATTTGCAGTTAATTGAAATCTATTTTATGTTTTTATGTCTGGTTCTTCGGTTGCCTTTTTGTTTGTATCTTTTTGACATTTGAGTTTTGCTTCAAATAATTATGATGACCGCCATCACGTGTGTCGAACGTCAGATCTGCAAAGAAAACAAAAAAACACAAAAAATAAGAGATCTTAGCATGAATAAATGTAACGAGTTTAATTAGTATTTTTGTAGTACGATTCGCCGCACACGACAATATCACTAAGAAAGCGAAAGATTTCGTCCTGTAGAGATAAACAGAAAGAAATTGCGTGATACATTTCGAGCTATAAATGTATTGCTACTGGAAAATAGGTACTGTAATTTTGGTACACATTGTTACGATTCATATTAAGACTTCAAGAAAATCAGTGCAACAAGACAGTGAGTACTGGAGTAGATAGAGTTGATTTAGAACAGGAATTCTAAGTTGAGATTCAATTACAGAGGAAAAATGTCTGAATTTTTAAATTGCATTCTATCTAATTTCACACATAATGAATTTATCTCTGCATTTAAAATAATAAAAATCTTCTCTCACTAATGAATAACTCAAAGTAACACACTATTTTCGAACATATTATTATAAATACATAATTATATATATATTATATAAGTACATATATTAGATATATCATCGTTGTGGTTGCGGATATTCTGTAGCATGTTCCGAGACTAACCTTGGCATGATGTTTATCATGTGGATGATCTTGGTTCGAGCGCCGTCACAAACATCTACATTAATTTGAGCTGCGGCCTCCTTGTTCGATTTGTATGGTAGAAATTTTATAAAAAGCTGACGTTCATATTAGTGAGTCTACAACTAGAAAATCGCTACCTACTACGAATGCGAGAAGCTTTTCCATACCACAAGAAAGACAAACAAATAAATATTACATGAGGAATGTGGAAACATATCCTTTTATGCAGTTTAAGGTACGATTTGCATAATACTTTGTAAAGTTTACCATTTTCATACAATGCTTTCAATTAGTTTACTATCTCAGAAAAATTTAATATTGCATCAATTGTTATATTTGCAAGCAGTTGTAGATTTTTATAATCGACTGTTCCAATTACGTTACTAATGAACAAATGAGTTAAAATTATGCATACAGATGAATCCCGATGAAATGATTATACAGACAAAGAATTATTATTAAGCTCACGGAATGATTGTAAATAAGGTGTGATAAGTACGCCACGTGAAACTTTGGATAACGCTGTCCAGATGCCCAATATCGGTTGACATATTATGATCCTTTGCTCTACCCAATGCAGGCATGCTATTGGCTGCGGCCATCATTCACTAGATCATGCAGATATGTGTATGTGTGCATTGATCTACTGCTAATACATTTTAACGTTGTTTCACTGTCTATTAAAATTTGTAATCGGATATTAAATTGAAAATACACAAAAAGTCACAAGCATACAATAATTATAGCGTTAAACCTTATTTATGTATGTTTATGTACATACGCATGTATTTGTGCAAATGTGCGGTTGTTTTATGGGTGAGTGTTTTACATTTCATATAAATGCACCACTTATTTCATGACTTTGTGCCGGCAGACAACGATATGCATGTTTGTCTGTATGTGTTTGAGGTGAGTGGGGGTTATGACAGTTCACGTTTACCACGTTTGGGGGAGTTCAGTTAGTCCTTTGTTGTACACAGGTGTAATTATTATTATTATTATTATTGTGGTTTATTGTCTATATATTAAATTTTTATCCACGCACTCACATACCTGCACACCTGAAACGTATGCGTACATAAGCATTATTTTGAAGAATTTAACATTAAATTCTTTAGTAAAACATAGGAAAATGTAATAACATGTTGTTACTCAAGCTTGAAATTACACATATTTCTGGATTTACAATCAACCCCATTTTAGTGGAATTTTTCATTTGCAGCCAGAACGTTTGGTTGCTCCCAAGCAGTATGTTTCATCAAATTCCATGTAATGCTATTAAATGCCGCTGTTTTTCTCCATCTATGGGTATTTTTGATGAATGGTTTCATTTTCATTTTGTTTTATTTCAATTTGCAGCTGTAAATATTTGATGATATTTTTATTTCGATTTATAAAAGCTACAGCAAAAGTGAATTTAGTTGGAAGCGTATGAACCAAAGAGGAGGAAACTTAAATGTTAGGTACAATTTACCGTAGTGAAACTTTTGAGGATGCAAATTCATTCGGGTGAAATAACATAGATTATATAGAAAACATTTTATGCCACATGCCCTTGTTGCGGAGACATATGATTGCTGCAATTAACCACAATGATATGTTATAATGGATTCTTAGTTATTAATAAATAAGAAATACAACAACCCATATTTGTATTTACATTTTATATAATGATGTATTATTTATGGTTTATATTGGAAATCAAAACCTTTATCTATTAATGGAACTTATGACAATGTGAGGAATTTAAAAACATTGTAAATTGTAAATTAGAAATTAATACCTAGAAATTGTATTGCCTGAAATGTATAATTTTAAAATGTACGCTTAACGATTTCATATTTTAGGAAGGATGAGTTGAATGAACTGTGACATTTATAAAAGTATTATAAATCAAATACGTATGGCAAATACGTTCCATAAACCTTTAACAAATTATCAGAATTATTTTTGGCTCTCATATAAATCAAGACTTATATACGTTGTTTCAGACCACAACCTGCTTTGCGAATTAAAATTCAATACAACATATTCAGTTTCGTATTCATTTAAATTTTACAGGCGTATACTCATATTATACAGGTGAACATACTAATCCTCATTGACAATGTTAGTAGTGTCCGCCTATTCAAAAAAACCTATTGAAATCTTAACAAACTTATAATAGCTATCAATCTACTGTTAAGAGTTACACGACTTTTTCTATGCAATGTAACATTACAGTCAAAGAGTGACAGACAGACAAGCTATCCAACACCCAATCATTGAACCGTCTTAGTTGTAGGCTACAGTAAAGGCAAACACACGCAGCACCACGAGGCAAAAGACATCGATCCACCTGTTCGAGGGGTGTACGAGTATGTGTCAGTATTTATATTAAATTTACTTTTCCAGTAGATGATTTGTTTGTTAATGGTGTGAACTTGTACAAATGCTCGGTTGACATAGTCCGTGGCTGGTGGCGTTCTGCCGTGGAGGGAGTAGCCGTTAGAGTGTGGCTAATTGCAAAGAATAATTTTAATAGACAGTTACACGAACACTGTAGCGTTTATGGAAAGCGAATCGACAAGCATGTCAGTCAGCCAGTTTAAACCGACAATTTGTATGAGTGACGAAATATGACAATCGTTAGCAAACAGTAAATCGTGAGTTCTTCCCTCAATACGCCAATGCAGGTGGTTGTGTTGGCAACGCCTTCGGAAACAACAAAAGCAAATAATTTTGTGGAGCTCAAGTATTAAATAACAACTTTTACCAAGCGTTGTGTATTTTCAATGAATTGCCAAAGATTGTTTGTCCGTATCAACAAAGGCTGGCCATTTGGTTAAACTTGTTTAAAAATTAAACAGAAATTAGTCTCAGATTAAAGTGATTCTCTTCTGTGTTTTTATTTTTGCTTTATTCTACTGCACATTCTCGGGCGATGGTTTTCTGACGTCTTCTCACACTTAACATCACTTTTGTATAACAAACGCCGTTTCTTTGATTTTTTCAAATAATTTCTCACTATTTGTGGTCATTTCCTGAACCTTAATTTTATCGTAGATGCTTTTCTTCACATTATTCTACGACATCTGAATCCGGAAACATGTTGATTTACCCTTTAACACCATCAACAACACTTTATTTTCCAATTTCTTGGCAAATTGCAAACCGAAATATTTTCATTTAAAATGTTGTACATGAGAAGCTCGACGGCGAACGAATGAAAAAATCTGTTCAAATAAGAAACGCAAACAAGCAAAGAAAATCTCCTCGTATTTTTGCTTTGCACCACATTTTCGTAGTTTTTCCCTAACGTGACGACAACTTTGTTGACATTTGATCTGTTGTAAAAGAAAGCGAAAAAAAAGAAGAAAAAATTACAAATTCCCATGCAACTGTGCAACAGTTCCCGAGAAGCAACTATGAATTCTACACCACCACACCACACTCAAACAAGGGAAATATGTTTTCATGCTTCCGCAACCCCCATCAGCCGTAGTTGTGCTCCCTCTTTGCGTGCTTAGACAAAGGCACAGACAAGGATATATTACAAATAATATTGTGGAACAAATCACTCTTAAAACATTGAAAAGTACATATTCTTTTTTCATGCTGACTCCCCAAGCCCCTGTATGCATTGTTTGGAATGAACCATTCGTCTCCAAACCTATGACAAAAAAAAAAAAAAACTTCCCATCCATAACTTCCCATGATAATAAACTCCAGTCAATTCATTTTCTTCGAAAGCAAATAGGAAGCAGAATATAAGCAAAGAAAAGAAATCACCAGAAACTAAGTAGAGAATGAAAATTGTGTTCGCTTGAATTGTCACTACATTGACTTTCAAACAAATTCAACTTAAGGGACACACGAATGCCATCTGAAAGTTTCCCCATGCTTTCCATCATTTCGTGTTTTTTCTTCTTCTTCTTTTTTTTCTGTAGTTTCAACTGCAATAGTGTTATTGTGTTTCATTTTAGTCAGAAGTATTGCACAATTTCTACATATTGTCGCGTATGGGAGGTATGATCAGCTTGGTATAGCGCTTTAACCAAATTCGATGATCGAAATCCGCCAATCAGCAGAAATTTAATTGATGCCAGGTCGATTTAGCTTTAACTCAAAATTCTATCTATCGTTTGGCACTCAGTGAAATGTTATCAATATCTTGCTTTCTTTTGTTGCCCAACAGTGAATATTCAATGGCAACTTTTATCATGATGATGCACACAAAAAATCATTAGATGCTCCTAACTTTTATATTTTCCCTGCATCAGTCTCAACCAAAGTCCCCAATTGCTATCGAAACTATCAACAATGGCAAAAGTTACCAGAAAAAAGGCAGCAACATTGTACTCTGCGGACGGAGACACAGTTACTTCAGCAATTTACTTTGCCACAGCCGTCAGCAGTTGTTCGCACAACTTGAAGTAAATCTTCGGAACCCAGTAATCAATATCTCTGCGGCAACTATTATGTATTCTATGGCGCGTTATAGCTGGATAAAGGGCACCATGGAATGACGCACCAGTGAGTGCACTGCAACATCATGCAGCTGAAATTCACTTCAGATGTTTGCAAACATATCAGTTTTCAAGAGTTAGTTGGTGGCTGCTTGGCAGCGGTAGTTGTGTCTGTTAGTCAGCGGATATACGATTTCTGCCATGGCTCAAATGCTCTGTGGGGACCTTTGAGTGTAAAATGTTTGAAAATTGGTAGACATTTGTAATTTTCTTTTAGTTACGTGATGATTTGTCCGATTGCGTTAACGAGACACATCTCAGTTACTTTTCTAAGAGGTTTACGAGATGTTGCCGTGCTTCGAATGTATTAATTAAAATCACATCCCATATGTATGAAATTTATCCTCTGACAATTTTCTATCTTTAAATTTTAACATAAAGCGATATTCACTGCCTCAATCAAATTATTATTATTTATGCACGCCCAAGATGAAAACAAGTTGCGAAACTTGAAATTACAATTCATGCCACACGATCGATAGTTTGCAAAGTTATGCGCCCACTCTAGGAAGAAGGACCCATAGCACACAAAGTGCAGCTCTGGAGTGCGCGTTTGCTTCTTTAGATATCATTTATCAATGTCATCATGCATGAATGTGCATTCAAAGAGGAGGCAGAGCAACAAAGAAGCAACAGCAAATAAGGGTAAATGGCTAAATAGCAACAATAGCGCCAGCAACTGATGCAGCAACACCAAGTTCAGACAAAGATGAGGGTACGTACCGCAACTGTTACTGCTGCTGCTGTTGCTGCTGCCGGAGAAAGATGGCGATAAAGTAATAAAACGAAACAATTCACAGAACATTTTGTAAAGAACGTTGCTTCTCCCTTTCTTTGTCACAATTTAATGAAAAAAAAGAGATTTATCACATACATTTGCGCACACACATACACACATGCAACGTTGTGCAAGTTTTGTAATTTGCATGTATGTATGTGTGTGTGTGTGTGTACATATCACAATATTGTAGATATGCTTATATATATAGTTTTGATCAATAAATTGTTTCAATGTAAAAAGTAAAAGTTATGTTTAAACATTTAAACTATGAAATTTATAAACTGAATACTTTTTCTATCGAATGAACTAATTGTAATATAGCTGCAAGTGTATTTGTGAGTTCTTGCCAATCCGAATAATACCGGCATGTGTGTGTGTGTGTAGCTTTATGTCTACATCTATAAAGTGTACATAAAACTTAACAAACTTTTTGCATTAAGTCGCACAGATTTTGTGTGTAAAACTTATTTTCAGTTCTGTTTTTTTTTTTTTTTTGGGATATTTTACTTTGCACTTTTGATGCAACATTAATAGGGATGACTAACGGTGAGTGATGGAACTTTTGGTTGTAGTTGAAATTAACTAATTTATAAAGAACGAATTATAATCTTGACCCCCATAGTTAGCATTGCAAGAGCATTGCAAATTAATGGGTACGGATTAATTTTCACTTGCTGAAGTCCAAGTCTTTTTAAAAATATTACCAAATGGTGAAAACATCATGAAAAAATATCCTCTTTTCCCATATTTTTGGAATTTTCATGCACTGGATGCAATTTTTTTGGGTCGGTCTATTTGAAACTTTGTTTGCTCTGGATTAGATCTACAACTTTGCCGAAGACACAAAGAAAATTTTCGAACGGTTAATGAAATATGGACTTCGTAAAAGTGGTAAAAAAATCGTGTTGTGGTGAAAATATTGGAGTATCCATAAAAAAATGTTTCGATGTAATGGGGCCAAATGCTTTGGGGATTTTTTTTAATTTCGGGGTATACTTCAAAAATAGCTGGGTACGAAGGTGGCACCAGACGATGAACTTAGAAATGTTGCACTGTGTCATATTATCTATTACTTAAAATAATATTTAATGGAGGCAATTTAAAATAAAAGTGCAGATCTCCCATATCTTCTTTATGGGATGCAAAGAAAAATATTATTAATATGATCGTTGCATTTTTTACCAGCCTCTAATAAAATATTTGATAAAATGTGCAGAGTTATTTCCGAATTGATAAATATTATACCAAATGATTCACAAATTACCTCGATACCGTATTGCAGTAATTTTATTTAGTACGACAAATGTGCAGTAGACATATTGCCAATATGGAAATGCTCACGCTCGCGAAACGCTATAAATATGACTGAAATATTTTAGTATTAATTACAAAATGACACGGTGCTACAGTCATGTGTGTATGTTGTAGGCCAGTCAAGTACAACATAAATCTGTATACCAAAGTTTCCTAACACCCTCAAAATCTTTACATCCCGTTTAAATCCGGTATTTCAGGTCTTTACTCAATTATGAGCTGATAACTCAGTCAGTTCTGAACCAATTTTAGATTTATTATATTACCGACATAAACGGGTATTTCGGAGGCGTGTTTGTTGATATCTGCAACAAACGAGGAGACTGCCGCAAGGTGTTCCCATTGTTTGCAAAATCTGCACTTACCAGAAGTGATACTTTTTTTTACTACCGGTCCTATTTAAATTTTATTCAAATACAGATTGGAGATTTCATCCATTAGCAGCCAAAATATTACATAAAGAGTTTTCAATTGAGTTAACAATGAATGCGCATCTTGTCACAGTTTGTTCCGAAAAACTCACCCTTTGTTATGCGAGTGTTGCTGTAACTATCAGCTATAAATTTCCAAGTTTTAATATTCAAATGTTACTAGTTTTAGTTTTTCTAAGTATGGATTCATATATTTCAATGTGTATGTGTGAACATGTTAACACACACACACACACACACATTCATACACAGATAGATGTGCGCGCAAAACTACAACACATCGATGTTGACATACAGTTGTACATGGAAATCCTCTCAACTGTGTAAGTAAAAAAGTTCTATACAAAAACGTCATAAAATTGTTCCATTTTACTTGATGATGCACTAGTTTTTCTTCTCCTTCAGGAGTCGAGCGCATTACTTACAGACTTTTGTCATGACTAAATTTCAAATAGTGTTTATATTCGAAAATCTGTGAACGGATGTACGATGGGCTTTGATAAAATGATTCTGCACTGGCATGTCTTTAAAGTTGACTTTAATTTTCTTCGATCGAGTGTCATTTTCATAAGTAAAATAATGTGTTTTAGTATACAAGTGTTAGTTTAGATTGTTTGAGTTAGTTAGACAGTGCATTTGATAAACTTTACATAATTTTGAACAGGAATTCGGAAACAGAATTACTGCATAACTGTGGAGTTTGGAGACATTTCAAAAAACATTACATTTTAGTAAATGTAGACAAATATTTGCAGCGACGTTGATTGTCAGATGATTCAAAATTCTGCAGAAAAAATGTTTTATATGGAAATTTTTCGGTTTTTTGTTACAAATCGAGTAATTTCAATAGATATTTTTAAAGGATTTCAATGAATTTTTTAGGGTAATTGAATGAATATAATAGAACAGATGTGCAATAGGTATATATGAACAGGACTGCTTTTCTATAAACAACTCAAAGTATTACAAATAACTAGTTCTCCTGAAATCATAACCAGAAAACAAGACGCATCAAATGCCTTTGAGGTTATTTGCAATTTAGTTACCGCTATTAAATCATTTGTTTGTCGTCATTCGCATTTCCTGACAAATCATATTAAGGAGATTTAGTGTATGTATGTAATGTACATGTATAAAGTATTTGTGGTGGGCTGTGCTTGTAGTTTTCCTTCCCCAAAAATATCAGCAGGGTTTCTAATTGTCTTAAATGCCATCGTTTATAACATGGCAACCGCAAAGTAGCTTAAGCAACTAACACACAAACATTCGCAACAAGAAGCATCCCAAACAAGAACTAGATAAAGGAACTGAAACAGAAACCCCATTGTGAAAGTAAAGTTATGAAAACGAATGTAATAAGAAGAATTCAGCATTATAGCCGTGCCGCCGCTGTTCGCGAGAGTCCTCACAGCAAAACAAACCTGACCTGACCCATACTATGGCAACGTAGCGATAAACACTATACAAACCACTATCTTGCAGATACAAGATACAGTGTCAGGTCTGACCCCCGAAGCACCCACCGCGCCCCCAATCACATGAAGCATACGAAGAAGCCAGCATGTACGGCGAATAAGTTGAAAAGCCGCTTAAAGTCAGCACGAGTCTGCAACAAGCCGTGAAACTTCCGCTAAACACTGAATGGTGCTGCACTAAACTAATACCTCCGCGCTGTGTGAGTTGTGGCGAAGCGTGCGAGCAACCCCAAGGTGGCTTCATATTTTCGAAAAGAGGACATCTTCCGTACGCAACGCAAAGTGGAACAATGTCAGACTGTCAGTGGCGGGAACATATTTATTTATAATAACTGTTATAGCCAACTTTTTCGACGGTCTTCTGTGTGTGGAACTTACCTACCAATTTTGACAGGCTTTTTTCTGCTGTTGCTGCCAACGAAAATTATGAAACTAAACAAATTGTAGTTGAGCACGCAGTTCCATTCGCATCAAATGAAAGGAAAGCAGCACAACTCCGAGCAGATGAAAAAAAGCCCCAAAACGAGGGTGTTAAGGTTTCACGGGGCTGAATTTTGTTAACGTTTTTCATGTGTCCGCCTCAAAGACCGTGGCAGACGGACCGACAGACAAACAGAAGTTGGCGTATTGTGTGTTTGTTTTGGCGTTGTTTCACTTGACTTTTTCTCTACTGTGCCAGTGTCGCATACGACAAACTGGGCGGTCATGTAGATGAGGAGCAGACAGGAGACGGTGACAGTGGTGGAAGTCAATGGTGTTGTTCTGCGCTGTTCTGCTCTACGAGTGAGCACGAAATATGCTTATGATGCTATACGGAAATTAAAAGCCGGAAACTTAAAACGCTCGTTACACCATCGTTTTGCTTAATTTACATAATTTCGGAAATGATGCTAATGTTTTATGATAAAGAGAATTATAATAGCTGGGTAACAGTAGCCGAAACAGAAGCTTCTCTGCATGTCTGTCTGTGGCGGTGTATGTATATGTGTGTATGTGTGTGTCCGTGTGGATGCTAGGATCCAGAGGACTCAGTGAACAGAGAACAAAATTAAAAATGCAAAATAGGCAAATTATGTGTTTCAAACGTCTAAGAGCTGAAAAAGACTGCAAATTGTTGAAAGAATAAGAATAACAATCATATAAAAGCATTTAGTGTAATTAGTCTCAGCCATGTAAACGCTTTGGAATTATATTAAAGTTTGATTGGGATAAGGGGATTGGAAGCGAGTCACTTAGTTATTATTGTATTATAAATATAAACATGAAGATGATTAAGATGTTATTGTGACTGATCGTACTGAATTCTACTTTTTTAGTCACACAACATTGTGTACTTTTAATCAGATTTTTACAGAGGATAAGCATATTATACATAAGAGTTCGTGGTACAAGCAAAATTCACCATGTACGTTTTTGAGCTGAAATTAAAATACCAGTAGCATTTACAATTGTGAAGTTATGTTTTTGCTTTCTCTCCGTTTAGTCGTAAGAATACTATTTATTACATTATTATTATAATTAACTTAATCTAAAGCAATTCCATCTAATGATAAACTGCGTTTATTCTAGGATTTGTGCAAAAATAAGAGACCTTATTCAGTGCACGACTATAATCTATATATTTAAAAAGCTTAGGTAACTGACTGATCACTCCCCAGCCCAAACGGCTAAAGCTAGCACCTTTTATGACGTAGGCGTGCACTAAGAAGGGATTTTTGCAAATTCGTTCTGAAAAGGGGGTTAAAAGGGCGTTAGACCGCCCCATACAGCTCGAAATTTGACATGGATGTATTTCTTAAACAATAATAGATACTATGTCAAGGTTTAATACATATGTTGGTCATAAAAAAAAACTTAATTTCCCTTAACACCCCATGAATGAGGTATGGGATAGCTTCTCGCATTGTTGTGAATTAACACGCTTTCTATTTTTAGATTCACAACTAACGGCACCTATTTGTTTATCGACGAATGCGAACGTCACTGTTTGAGAAGCTCTTACAAGACATGCCGATTGACTCGACACTAATATTGCTGTCGACAACATTCGAGGGAAGCCGACAATGAAAGAAAATTTTTCTTTTAAGATGACTGGAGACAGGAGGTTGACCTGCGATCTCCTGCATAGTCGCGTGTTCTAACCACTATGCCACTGCCGGTCCATGTTGGTCATACAAGAACAAATACTATTTTGAGGAAAGTGGTCGGTGCCACGCCATGTTTTAAAAAACCATTACATCGGTCAAACAAATTAATAGACTGCAATGATTTTTTCACAATTACGTACTGTCCATAGGGCTGTTAGGTGTATGAAGATGAGATTTGCTACATATGTTACTAGCATAAGGTGGAAAAAGGCGGTGCCACGCCGCTTTTGAAAAAAATATTATATCGGTCATATTAATATAAATTTTTATAATTTCTATCATATGACTGCCTGATTACTTCACAGGGCAAATGGCTGGAGGTGTGGGGCAAAAAGGCCTATAAAAGGAAAAAAACTGTTACTATCGCCCAGAACCATAGCTAAAGAGGCCGAAAATTGCTATAATCGCGATCATTTAAATGTGCATACTCCATATAGAATTATAGAGCTGCACCAATTTGTAAAATTAGGGGTAAAAAGGAATAAAACAGTACTTTAACCGAGACTAAACAGATAAATCTAGAATATCTAAAATTGGTGTTAATAATTAGTTTATTGTGTAGTTGTGCGGTTCGAACGGATTTTTCGGAATTCGTATTTTTAAGGGTAATACGGCCAAAAACAGGAATAAAATTGGTTCTATCACCCAGATCATACGAGAATTAAAGTGAACTTTAATTTGATAGAGCAGTTGTGCGATCCGAATTGCTTTTCGAAATGCTAACTTTTAGAGAATAAAATGGGACTAAAGGTGTAATCACGTTAATTGGGGTAACAGTTCATCCTTTGAAGTGGTTGTGCAATAAGAAATAATACACAACAAAAAGAGAAGGCCTAACTGGCACCACTATCTAGACCAGACAACTAAAGCTAAAAAACTTAAAAATTGGCCAAAAAGTTTATTTATAATGTTTGAATTTCAATAGGTTTGCTTTTAATCTCAAAAATACTTATTGTGAGGAGTGGCGGAGCAACGCGAGCCGGGAGAGTTAGTTTAACATATTTAAAGAGTAAAAATAAACAACATAACGTACCATAACGTTATGTGGAAATTATTCATGGTTGCTGTGAATATTATAAACTTTATATGTATGTGTTCCTTCAAACATAGATCCATATACTAAAGCTACCCCAATATTAGGTTACACGAAAACATGTTGTATTATATTTTTGATGATTATGCTAATTCCATAAAGATATATATGTATACACGAAACATCTGTATATGTATCTGTGACTTAGTAATCATCAAAATAAATTCAAATGTTAGAAGATATACTATTATTTTTGTCTACTATTATTACCAAAAATTTCTTTGGTCACATAGGTTATCTATGAGATCACATAATTTGTATCAAACAATCAATTAAAGTTTATTAAGTACTTGATTATCATATTGAAATAAATACATAAAATAATAAAGGAAAATGTCGAACTTTGCTAATTTATGTAATATCTCTAAAAGTCATTTTTATTTTTAATCTAAACCAATGAATATAATAATAATATAATAAATAAGTATTGCTACTCGGCAACATTTTCCGTATCAAATTAGAGCGGTATATGTACATTCGAACAAGCGGCAAAATGGTATTGCTTTAGTTATCCTACGGGAAATGGGGTGTCAATTGTCTAAAAGTTCATGTTCAGAGATTGGTGAAAAGAGGACGTGTCATCAAACTGGTTCTAAAGTGTTAGAGAGGTGCCAATTTGAATGATGTGAAGTATTTCTGCGACGTTGTATTATTCAAAAATACATATGTATATTTTTTTATATAAATATAAATACTTTTATTTAAATATAGTCTACAAAATCGGGAGTCAGTCGGAGTCATAATCTTCGAGATTGGTCCTAATATGGATCCCAAAGAACTGACACAGGAAATGTTTTAAGGAGTGGTCTTAGTCATGTTCATCGATGATGGTTCTAAGAAAGGTACTGTAGAAACGACAAAAAAAGTGAGATATGACCAATAGTCATATAATGACTAGCAGCGTGCTTACTTCAAAAAATTGCGACTAGGTAACACCTTGGAAATGCCACTATTTTGCTGCTGAGTATGAAAATTTTCCAAACACCCGATAATCATGTTACGATGAAAAACCCGGTTTTTCGTACCTTTTCGCACTTAAAAGCCAATAAAGTGGTTGAATAATATCGATATTAAGTTTATCGGTCAATTTGGAAAAAAGAGACAATGTATCTGTTTTTACCTCAAAATCTAAAACTTTTTGTAGCCACTATTTTATAAAACTACCCTTATGTTTATTATTTTATTCAGAAAGTGCACGTTTTCGCGAGTACACCTAATATTTGTTTGTAAAACTTGGTTACGCAATTTTCGTATTCTATATCTTGACACCGGTGGAAACATACCAAATAGTTCAGAATACTTTGACTCTGAAGAGGACTAAAATTAAAAATGTGTGTTACAAATTAAGTAATGTTAGTAATAAACTAATGACAAATACTTGTATTTTTATATTATTTTTTTTAAATTTAAAAATTTTTATTTGCGATAAATTATGTAAAAAGTATTGTATTTGAAAAATAAAAAATAACCGCCTAATTTTTTTTAACTTTATATTTCTTTTTCTGATATACAAATATTTAAAATATCAATGGCCATTTTTTATTCCGAATATATCTCCCGATGCATATTGGGGGTAATGCCTGCGTCAAAGAGCAGACTTATCCCAAGAATTGCTTGAGGATTATGCCCGATCACTGGTCTTAACCTCTATAAGGCGATTACAGTTTTGTTCCTCACATCTTATGAATGTTCTAATTTTTTAATTTTCATTCTATAACACAATGTTACGGTTTCTTTTCCGCCTTACATAAACTTTATTATTTCTTAGCGTATTTAGTCACATAATGACTTTTTATTGGCAAATATTAAAAATAGCAGGGAGAAGACGGGAGATGGCAACATGTGTCTTAAAGTCGTAAGCAATAAAATAAAGAATACAATAAAAGATTTGTCAAATAGTTAAAAATATTATTTAATTGTTATATCCTGCAAACTACACAAGGGTTTTAAATATAAAAACTTTCAAATATGTATTTTAATTCAGTATTTAATTCCTCAAATCAAAATGATATTGGCATAGGAATGAAATCAAGACTTGGTTCGCATTTTCAAAACATTTCCATTTATTTTCTTGGTGTAGTGTTAGTATAAAAACTTTTTTATTTACGGTGATGATTTTTAACAAACTACCAATAATTTATTTTATAACTTACTGAAACATTCTTGTTGTTCATTCCTAGAAGTTTGCTGTGGTTTATGGGATCAGCAAAACAAAAAAAAACGGATTTGTTGTAGGTCTGGCCGAATACAATAAGGATCTATGTAACAGATTTTCCTAACACCCTTAACTCTCAACTCTTGACTTACGGTTAAAAACACTTTCTACGTTACTTTATTCACTTGAAGGCTTATGTTATGACACAGTCAATTGTGAACCGGGTTTTGATTTGTTATCGGTTGATATTAATTTTCTTCACTTCAGTTTAAGTTCGTGCGACTGGTATCGACTAGTACGATATTGCATATTTAAATCAATGTTAAACATAAAAATTCTAAAAAAGAACTCCGAGGAATGTGGTTTGTTGTTATAAAGAAGAATACAAATTTTCTTTTTTTATATAAAAATTTAGACCTTCAGTCGTGTAGCGAATAAATTATATTCTCCGATATATTATTAATTAATATATCTATAGTTTTGATAAATATCCTAGTATCACTCTTATACAATTTAAGAAGCGTAGCGCAATAAATCCCCAAAGGACATATTCGCGATTTGGATAAGAAAAGCTTATACGTAGCAATTTGGTTACATGAAGAAATAATACATTAATATTAATATAATTATTTTGTGTGTTTTGTTAATTTATTTAATGATTGCATAAAACAATTAATATATTTGAAATTAAACAATTTGTTTGTTGGATGCATAAATGATAGGAACTAATTAACAAGTGATTTCATTACAATTTCAATAAAAAAAAGTTTTGTCAATGGTAATGGATTTATACGATTCCATTACAATACTCAATTGTAATAAAATCGCATCAATTGTTCATTCGATAACAATTATCACTATATATTTTTGCCGTTTTCAATTGTTTATTACAAATTAGATGGAACAAGCAAAGCGCTCTTATAACATTGCTGATAACTATTCGCTGCAACACTTCTCGGTAGTTATTATAAGGGTTTGACAATAAAATAAAATTTTCCGAATATTATTGTTTCAATAATATCGGAAATTTTAATTGAATATTAATGCAATTTATTTTATAATTGTTATTTGAAACAATAGTAATGAAATTTAAATGGGAATGAAAGTGCCTCATGTATGTTTAGTTGAAAATTAACTGTATAAAAAGCTAGATAAAGAAACATTTGTTTATGATGAATGAACATATTTACGATAATATGATATATTCTTCGTATACTTTAATATTCTACACGGGTATGCATAATTTTTTAACGAAATACACAAACTGATAAATAACAATATCATCATAATAATTGTTACGACAGTCATTACAAAATGACAGCAATAATTTTAGTTCCGAAAGGTAGCCATATTTAACTGCCAACCATTGTCATTATAAAATAATAACATCTTTTGATTATTTGCAGTGATGAATCTATTTGTATTCAAGTTGTTATAATGGTTTTGGTGTTCTTATAAGTTTTTAAGATGTGAAACATAAGAAAGGCAAAATTTTTTTTCCACGATAACTACCCATTCAAGGGGATACTTGGGCCATATTCCCTTGTAGTTTAATCCATTACATGTGCAAAGCTTTCTAGTGATATATTCTACATCTACAGAGTGGCTTATATAATCATAACAATGCCGGGCATTACACAAATACTCTTTCAACGAGACGTTATCTTTGATATCAGTATATCCATAAAAATTTAATAAGACCACAGTAGTAAATCTGTTGATGCGGTCTTTAATAATAATAATAATTTATAATAAAAGTTTAGTTGAAACAGCAATTTATTTACGAGACTAGAATTGTAAACATCAAAACGAAAAGAATGGATGGACACTTTATGCAATTTAAATAGACCAGTTGTAAATAATTTTGAAAATTTCACATATTATTGTGAACTTTATTGTATGATTCGTATACAATATTATGGATAATACTATTTACAAAGTAATTCTTCTGTTCGTTCTTCAATTTTTCATATCCCAATATATTCCTGTTACGAATTTTGTCAAAACCATCCGATGCACCAACATATTTTTGTGTAGTGCAACTGTAAGTGGGTTTTGTTGTTGTTGTAAATTTCGGGTGGTTTCATTTGGGGACATTGTCGTTAATGAATACACACATCAAAGCATATCAAAGAAACAATTTAGAGAAAAGGAACTGAACAAATTGCATAAACCGGAAATGAAACAAACACACACACACACACATATATATACGCCTTCACACAACAAAACCGAATTGCACACATGTGCCACATATACAACGTAGACGACGACTACCACGAGAACGATACGACATCACACAACTACAACCGAAAGGAAAATAGTGCTCAAACGAACTACGGCAAGCAACACAAACGAGCACACAGTCATAGCATAAACACACGATAAGAGATGTGGAACGTTTCTTTAAAAACTCGATATCACATAAGCGAATTAGCGTTTGCGAGCAAAAAATGACGTGTTTGACCGACTTTTCCTAGCGGAGAGAAGCAAAATGCCGCTTATAGAGCAAAAAGTGAACTGTGTTTCGTTATGGGGGACTGCGAATCAGAAAGGGGAAAATTCACCGTACGGTTCATGCACAAAACACACAAAAAATAAAACACTGGACTCAAAAGAACAACTCACATTTTGTTAGCCACTGCAAGCGCCAAAGCACCTTGTGCCTGATATTTTCGTGAGATGCACTGATCCGGAACTTGTTTAGTTTTGTATTTTGTTTGTTTGTTAAGTGAAATTATAAACACTGCTTGGCTTTTACCTTTGCAAATTTCATTTTCGCCGTCTCTTATTCTGGTGGCACGCGTATCCCGAATTTTGTCTTCCTTTCTCCAAATAAAAAAGACATGCACAATTGTGTTCGTCTCAAACTGAATTTAGATTAAACGAGTTGACACAAAATGTTAAACGTACGAAGTCATCGAAAAACACGAGGGTTTTCTCCTCGCGGGAGTACGGAGAACTCACAATTCGCACACATAGAGGAAGTCGAACAATTTAAATAAATACACAAAATTAAGTAGAACTGAGATTTTTTTCAGCAATTGACACAGCGACTAGACTTGACTTTTCCGCAATGAATTTCATTTAATGTCGCAAATTATCGAATTTCGCAGAGTCTCAATTGCAGTTTTTCTTTCGTTTGACACTTCACACTCATATATATATATGCATATTGTCAGAACTTTTCCTTTTGTGTTTTGTTATTATAAAAAAAAACTTTAAACTTGTGCGAAAGCGCCTTCTCCTCGTGACGACCGTTCATTTCAATAGTAACACGACAACTAAATTCATTTGACCGTTACATACTCTTTTTATATGCCAAACTCAACTCTGCTACTCTATTCCCGTTATGTCGTTGTTTTTGTCAGTATACCTCAACAAATGTTGCGTTATTAGTGAGCGTGGGTGTGTGTGATTGTTCGGGTAGCAGAGAGAGAAGAGCGAGAGCGTTCGAGAGCAATAACAAATATTTTGTTGCACTCACTTGTTCAATAGTGGTTAGTTGAGTTTTAACGGTCACATTTACAAATTTGACAGTTGAAGAGATTTCCGACATACGCAATTATATCATAGGGTGAATAAATATGACAGCCTAAGAGAAAGAGAGAGTGTGTTAGTGGGAGAATTCAGAGAGACTGTTCTCTGTTTTGAGGTGAATTTAGTGGCACATCCTTGCCACAGCGAATGTGCAACAGTTATATCATGTGAATTTCCACGAGATGTACATATTAAAATCACATTAAAATGTAAATTAGGAGCAACAAAAAAAAAAAAACCAAAACAAAACTTGACCCTACCAGGTGATTACCGGAGACACTCATCAATCGATTACTGAGAGATGACTAATAACAATTCCTATGAAACAAAACATATTTTATGTGCTGGTGATAGTAAAAATTTTCATAAGATTAGTTAACTGAAAAACTATGTGCATATGTATGTGTTTAATCATTTTACTTCTTTTTGGCTTCAACATAAATATTACTGTAGTCATAGTACTTGCTGCAATGTCGATGCTGTTAACTAACATACGATATGTTATTATTATTACATTCTATGTATCTGTAAATTTACATCGTACGCTGCTGTTAAAAATACACCCTATTTTCTGGCCTGTTATCCATAAGGGATGACGTTCAGAAAACATAGAATTCTTTACAGTACTCCAATGTGGTTGATTCCGGCATCCACAAGAAGCAACAGCGTTGCGTCTACATTCGTTTGTTTGAATTAAGCGAAAAATGTTAGATCACTAAGAAATTATTAAAATAAATGGAGTAAACACATATAGTTTTATGTACTTTGTAGTTTTTTTATTATAACATTATACATTAACGTTTAATGTCCAACGAAGTATTTTTAAATGGGATTAAATCAAAAAGTATCATATTTAAAATTTTTTGTATATTATTAAAAATCCAAACAATGAAAATACTTATAAGATAAAAATTATGTGCACTTCTATATAAACTTATTTATTTTTATCGTTGTTTTTATTTTATATTTATATTCGGTCTGTTTGTTAGAACATTGGTTTGGAATTTATTTCAAGCTCCAGACTAGTGTTATTGAAAAAAGTTTATTAGTACAATGATATTCTCATAATGCCAGGCAGTATGGACAGCTGTTTCAGATTCAGCCACGATCCCTCATCAGCAGACTTTGGTACAAAGATTGCAAATTGTTCATCATGTCTTATTCACCAGAATCTCACAATAAAATGCGAATCCTTTCTCGGGTGCATAGACTCGAAAAACTTCACAACCATTGAGAAAGCCGTCGACTTTCAAACAACATGTTTTTGTCCCACTATATTTTGTCAACTCCGCTCTCAAGCCATTTCGTTGCTCTGATGAAGGCGTTGATGTTACGCAGACCGTCTACTAATAGACATAAGTGTCCGATGACTAAACTTCTCATATCCAGATCACCAAAAGCAGGGCGGTGCTCCGTGGTCTCTTTATTCTTCCTCATCATTGCGGCTTCTACAAAAATCATTTGGAGGAAAGTTCCAACCTAATAGCGTGTTTTCCAACCTGCCTATGATCGGTTATTACAGCTATGGTGTTCCTTAGATGGACTCTAGACAGGTTCACCGCAAATCGTGTCCTCTGTACAAAAATCATTGTAAGAAAGTTCCAACCTAATAGCGTGTTTTCCAACCTGCCTGTGATCGGTTATTACAGCTATGATGTTCCTTAGATGGACTCTAGACAGGTTCACCGCAAATCGTGTCCTCTGTATATCCATGGTAGGCCAAATCTGTTTGGTCGCTGTGCAAGTGAGTTATTTCCTTAGCAATAAAGTTTAGCTTCCCAGCAATTAGCTGTATTTACACTTGTAAGTCACCAATGTGACCGTAAACCGAATTCACTATAATGGCGGCTTTTGCCAATACATTGGCTCATTGATAACCATAAATGTTTCCATATCCTGGAACCCATATGAGGGTAACTGTCGAATGTCTCACAATCTCCTCCAGAAACGACATGCATTCTCAAACATTTCTCAAAGTGGTGTACACATTTTTCATCTGATCAGATCAAAAAGTAAATGAATATTCCTATTGTACTGAATTTGCTCCACGGCTATATTAAAGGCCGCTATATCGTCCTGATCTATGCTACTGTGGTCCGGTAGTCTACTCGACAGTGGCAAATTTAACTCTTCCGAAAAAATTCGTCCCGTCCTAAGTTTAGAGTATCGTTATTATTCTAGTAGCTTCTATCCAGAAAGTTTCTCACGCGTTCTGGTACAGTGTAATCCGTGCGATAGCTTACATTGACTAAGTCCAGAATTCTGGCATGACCATGACCACTATCGATATATTGCTGCCATTACTAAACCACAGAATTTAAATCAAACAGCCGATCAAATAAATTTAGATAGTTGTGCCGGGGCTTAAGCCCACATTAAAAAATATATAATTTATATAAAAGAAAGAAAAAAACGGTTTCGCCGCAGCTAAATTTCGGAACTCAATCGAACGAGTATCATGAATGTGATAAGCCTTCAGCAATTAAATTTTCCAACAATAAAGTTTAACAGCTACGAATATGTATTCGATAAAGATTTAAATATAAAAACACTAGACAGTGGGATAATTTCAAATTTGATAGTCAATCTATATTTTTTAAGCAAGTACATTGTAATAATTTGCCATTTTAAATCTTCCAAATTTGATTCGGTTCCAGTCTCTATTGTAATTAGTCAAACTACTTAGTAAAAACAAAAACGAACTTGTCCTGAACTCATCAAGTGAGAGCACACGAAATATTCAATGCAATATAACCTATTCGAATCAACCCCTGTTTAACTGATTCGCTTGTACATCGTCGGCAGATTCGCAGCAACCCCACTCTGTCAGCTGACAAACTAATAGTTTGCAACACATCTGTCTAAGCAAAACGATAAAACGGGGACGAAATAGGATTGAACATCAGCCGAACGACGAAACAACCACCGACCAGCGACCACGGACCATCGCCGCCGTCATCATCATCATCAAATTGCTACCGCCACTAACGCGTGTCTACAATTTCCTGTATTTTATATTGCGGCTAAAGCATTTTTCAGGCATTTAGCGCTGCATGCAACGGGTATGAATATCCAAATGGATTTCTGTGAACTTTTTTGTACGGCTCTCTGTTTACCACCGCAACGGCCAACGCCAGTGATGAACAAAAAACCGCCCCCAATTAGAATTGAGGCTTTGCAATTTTCGGTTCTCATTTTTGTTTTGTGTTTGTTACATTTCGAGGAAAACTCAGTTGAAAAGGTGATATGCTATCGAAATGTAAAATGTGCATACAAACTTTAAAACACATCAAGCAATTTTGTTGTATGCAATACATTGGACGAATTTGTGTTGCACGGACAATAAAGATAAACTGATGACGATTTGTTCCCTTCGAGTTCATAAATTATTTTTAATTGAAAACGAATGTTGTCTTACTAACCCAGTAGAGACTTGTCAAACTAGTTAAAAAACTAACTTAATTTAAGGGTATGGAATTCTTAATTCCTTCCAAAACAGACTTTATTAGTCAATGAATAAGAAAGGAGAAGAAGTTATATATCGAAATTTTGCGGAAATCAAAAATAATTTTTAATCACTTTTAGATGACATAAATATATATTAAATATATCCCGACCTAAAGTGGTAAAGGTTATAAGTCCACTTTTTGCCGTTAAAGGAAAAAATAAAATGTTTTGTCCCTCCTGTAAAATGTTTAAATTTTAACTTACACCCTTTGCGACTTTAGGTCGCGATATAACATACGTATGTATATTTTTGAGGTATTACTTTTACAATTTAAACCAATGAATTCTGTTTAATTAGAATTAACTTTATTTTGTATATTTACTTCAATTAAGGAAACAAAAAATGTTTTAATACATTAATTTTAATAAATTCACCATTACGGGACTGGTATAGAAGTTCCAAATTTTCTAAAATTGAATTAGTTCTGATGCACCAATTTTGTGCTTGTTCTTATTAAACTATTTTAAATTGGTTCCAAGTTAGTTCAAAAGAGACAATCTTCTATTGCCGACTAGAATTTCTGAACTGGTTATATTCTAGTACAAAAGGGACAAATCTCCCCATGTCTTGGACAACTACTTGTTAAATGAGATAGTTGTCAGTTGGTCTCGAACTATTATTTTTCCCCTGCTGAGCAATGATTCTGTAATTACATTGATTCACTTGTTTAACAGATTATATATGGAAGATCTACTAACGTTTAACGTTAGTATATCATCCACACCACTTCTGCCCATACGTATGCTAAATACATATTACAGTGACATAGAAAATTGACTTTGTAATTTTCTTCATCTTTTACATTCCAAAGCATTTCCCAAAGCCGATACTGCATTTGAAAATAATGTTTCTTGCGGCAATTTGCTTGTGTATACCCAACCCACACAAATTTATTTGTTACAGCTTAATCACTTCCAATTGCTTGCAGTTCATTCGTTGCTTGTTAATAATGCAAGATTAACTCAATTAATAGTAATTTTTTGATTAAAGTAAATTGTTGTGTACCCCTTTATAATTGGGGCATGTGTGTACGCTGTGTGGATGCAGCTGGAACAAACGAAGCAAGCATCGGGGACAAGATGAATGTGTATATTTTAATTTGTAGGTCATTGACAGTCTGCAGCTTAGTTTTGACTGCGAATATGTATTCGTAGTTTGAAGAAGTCTGTTCCTTAATATGCACTTCTTCTTCACAGAGCATTGGGGTCAAAATATGGAAAAATAATTATAATTAATTAAATTTCCAAATTAATAACTTTCAAATTCACAGTAATTGAGATTTACCTAACAACAGTCAGAATTAAATGTGTGATTTGAATATACATATATTGGCATTTACTGACTATGGTCTAAAATTTAACTCTGTTAGTGTCATATTTAAAGAAAAAAAATGCAATATCATGTAGCAAATTTGTATGATTTTATTTTATCCAGACCATAGTTATTGTATAACTATGATAATCTCTTAAGTATGACAAAAATAACTTACAAAATTCTTATAGTTCTTCTTAACCCTAGGAGGTTCTGCCAGGTCTGTGCAGACCTTTAGGATATAAATGTGGGTATAACTTTTTTGTTTTGCGTGTTAGGGACGAATCCTCCCATGACTTCCTAGAAGCGTCTACCGCGAACTCATTATACTTAAAATCAGAATGCTTGTTTAATCCGGTTTTACAAATAAAATAGTTCACACGGTACAAGTATGTTTGTGCAGCCCTAGGTATGGGATTAATGTTTGAGGAGGCGATTGAATCCGGTTTTGATTTGTAAGCATTCATGACAGGTACTAGAGTAAAGAATGTCGTGTCCAAACTTTAATTTCTTACTTGCAATAAATAAAATGGGTTAAATTGTTATTTAGAAGATGTACAAACATGTTTTTGTTGTTCACTTTGTCTTTTTCTCACATCTACACATCTACACACATTTTAGGACTCTAGGGCTGCTCAGGCCTAGTTATATTAGTTAGAGTAAAAGTTTCCGTACATCCGAAATTAAAATTTTTAAATATTTGAGTGCAAATAAATAAATAAAGGACAACAATAATAAAGGCAGAAAAAATTAATTATATGTATATTAATTTGAAAATTTTTGAAATAGGCATTAATGTTTTTTTTTACAAAAAATATATTTTTCCAGTTTTTTAATACCCGCTTTCGCATTGTGTATAATATTGTAAATATTTGGAAACACCAAGACATTGTATGACTAAAAACACCTCTACTGATATACAATGCGAACTTATCTAATTGTCACTTAGAAAATTGACATGAAGATTTTAATATGTACTTCAAATGTACCAAATCAATGTTTAAATAATAACTGTCATCGAAAATTTTGGGAGATTAATAAAACAATTAGTTCGTAAGAGATTTGTCGGTACACTTAATAAATTTATTTTAATTGTTTTTATTCATAGACTGAGTTGATATGAATTTCAAAAATTACATCGTCATACCCACACACACAAATATTTTAAGCAATTGAATGTTTTTACCTCAGGTCGTTTGTGTTGCAAACAAAGTACAACAGACTAATCAATCTTATCATTTTATTGGTCTTCGCCCTTTTCTATTCATAATTATTTATTGTATTCAATTGACATATGTATCGCATTGATGTACGTATGTGTATGTATGTACATGTAATTCGATTATTGTGTCGTTATTATTATTATTTTATGCTCAAGTGTAGCGACAACAAAAACTTTTCAAATAAAAACAATTAAACTTTTTTCGCATTGTGTTTGAGCATTGGTGTATGTTTGAGGTTGCCTATGGGTGTGTTAGAGCAAATCCAAAGAGAATGCACGTTAGCGGCAGCGAAATACAGCAACTGTTACTGTTTCGTATATTAAACGCTAATATTAGCATCATCCATCATGGTAATTCATCAACACAACCTCCTCGGCACACATGTCTGTGTATACACATATCCAGATTCATTTACTTGTTCACACACTCACACACACACTGGCTACATTTAGAAAGTCCTAAATGAAGCAGCCGCACTCAGGCGAACACAGAGCCAGAATATCAACAATTCATTTGAACATTTTCTCAGATTGTTTGAGGAATCTCTGAAACATTTACGTTGTACATTTTAGTATGGGTGAATGGGTGCATGTATATAGCTAGCTACTCGTACAAGTGTATGGTATAAAAGTGTCAACAAAATGTGGTTGTGTGTGAGTGTGTTATTCCGTTGAAAATGTAAGAAACGCCAACCAAATGCTCTGCTTTAGCATTTGTTATTTAGTTTTCTTGCCATTGACGGCTGCTTTGTTAGTGCTCCATCACATACGCCATCGTCCTTCAATCTCGTCCTTGTATGTTATGTTGCGACAACGGAATTCGAAGGGAGAGCAAGGCTGGGGACAATTGTCAATTTCATCAATCACATCAGTTTGACATGTTAGCCATTATTATTTGTGCTGTCAGAAATTACGTTCGGGTACTTGAGGCAATTGATTCCTTGATAGATCTAACATCAGCACACGGGTTTGGCTTCAATTGCACTACAAGTGTCCCCCCATTTGGGTCCATATGCTTCTACCATGTGTGCAAGAGTAAGAAGCGCCGCAGAATGGTGTGACACATACAGTAGCAGGGAGCTATTTGAATGGGAATATGATTGATTACACTTCATGTGGACGAAACAGGGAAATGAGATTCATTCACATATGGAGTAAATATTTTTATTAATGATGATGACGTTTTTTTGCCCATCCATGTGCGGGCGTCTGGATCAAACAAATTCAATTTTAATGACTCTTTTTCATACTCGTATCTGACAACAAAATAAAATTGATGGCTGCGTTAATGGCCATTTATTAAAAGATTATTGCATTAAGCACACTAGACATAATGTACGCCAGGTTAGCAGAAGGTTAAATCGTGTTGTCGTAGGAAAATACATAATCGCCATTGTTACTGAACCCAGTTGTAAATTGTAAATATTCATTTTAGTGGGAATATACTTGAATGGAACGCCAGAACAAGTCATTGTAATTATTAAAAAAGTGCATTAACATCTATCACTTTCCGATTTTTCCTGGAAATGCCGGCATTGTTATATATACATATGTCACATAGGAGCGGAACTGTTGAAACTATGGCGAATATGAATGACCAAGTTTCCGTAGATTTTAATAAAGGGGAGGTTTTTTCAAGATTAAATTTGTTGCGTTCTTACCGAATATTTAGTCATTCGGAAACAAAGTTAACCTATCATTTCTTTTTATTTTGTATAATATTCATAGCTCAATGCCACGTTATTGAACTTTTGCAGCCATTAACACGAAAGAACTGGTAAACTGGTTATATTACGGGAATCTTAATTTTTTCTTACACTTGATATAACTGATATTATTGTTGATATTTATTAAGTGCGTTTTTCCGTCTACGTAAATTACACTTTATTGTACGATACCGTTGATTCAAACACGTCACTAATTATTTTTCAAATTTATTATTTTTCAATTTAATTTCAACTTTAGTACAAATCAATACCAAACAACCACCTACACAACAACAACCTGATATTAGCTCGTTTGAAAAAAAAAGAGGCGCTGGAACACTGGTGGTATTTTAAGCTTAAATATTTTCTTTATTATTTCGCATAAATTATTTATTATACCACCTCCATTTCGATGAAACTTTGATCCTATAAGTCAAACATCTCAGCTTAGCATAATTTTCAGATGTCAACTGACAGTTATTACGGCACGGTCAATTGTCAAATGTGTCTTTCGTTTAGACGTTGGCCCTCACATTCATACATATGTATGTACATAATTGTCGACTTCTTTAGGTATTTTATATTCATAACAAATCTTTGGGAAAAATATTCATGTCATTTTCCTCGGCCACAACTTTTAAGTGTAATCTTGAAGATTTTCCCCAATGGAACATCACGGAAGCGACAACAACGCAAAAGAAAACTTCTCGGTCACATTGTCAAATTACAAGCGATGAGAAGAAATGATTTCAATTTGCTCGCCTGTTTCGTCCTTCAGATTCGTACGTAAAACAAACAACAAAAAATATTAAAAACACTCAGTTTGCCTCTAGAGATGCAGCAGGGGAAGCCAACAAACAAAAACATAAGAAGAAACAATAACAACATGAAGAAGAGAATACACTCAGGCCCGACTCTGGGGAAATTAATGAAAGTGGTCAGCAAAACAAACAACTGTAATTTTTTAATATTTTTTTTTGCATTTTTTTTTTTTGGAAATTCCCCTATTTATGTACGAGGGACAATCAGGAAATTGCTTTAATGATATCAATTTTGGTTATTAATGCCAATATTACTATTAGAAATTTGTAAAGCCCATATTGTCGATCTGTTCATACTACTATTCTTATGGTTAAGCTATGTTCAGTTAACTTTATATTGAATACTATTTATTAAGCAAAGATTCTTATTTTAAAACATGAGTGCTGGCCAATATCATTGGCTATTTTTAGTTGCGATAGCGATCTCAATAAAATAAAAATAGTGAAAAGTTTTTTTCGAACCCTGCAACGCAGATTTGCATATGAGTCATTTACAGTAATTACTCGGATAAATCGCTCCGACTTTTTACATTGCTATCATCAGAAGCCGATGTATTTGTTGTAGTGTTTGTTAGCTATGAAAAATAACCACATTTCTGGAAAATTTTTGTATTCAGATGTATCAGAAACAAATACAGCAACATTTATAATATAATAAATAGTTGTGCTATATTTTATATCAATTTTTTCCAATCCCTTACAATGTAATATTTATTTGGATATATAGCAGATATCGATTCTGTATGAATATTTTCAAAAAGAGTATGCAAGCAATATTGTAGGACATTATGTTTTTGTTAGCCTTATGAAAATAGTACATTACGAGCGAGATACACGCATACTTTTTACAATTCACCTCGCATTGCATATGACAACAATTGTGGGGCATGAAATAGAAAATTGAAAAACTTTGAGCTTAGCGGGCAAGCTAAAACAGCAATACATGCGATTACGTTGTATAAAGGCAAAACACATGCATTACACTCACACACACATCCGCATATTGTTTTCAGACTTTACTTAATTGTGAACAAAAACGACGAAATCACATTCGCTTAATTTCGACCGTACGTTTATGTGTTACTGCTGTGTTCGTACTCATATATTCGCCAAGGGATTCCTTTCTCGTATTTGGCCAATATGAGTATTCTTACCACCAGGCAGGAGGAAATAAATATTTTTCCATTTCGACTTAATCCTTCGCTAATGAGAGAAATTCATTTGAGTACCCACAGCTAGTAAATCCCAGTGACCGCTGTGGATGTTTTGGAAAGTTAATACAATTATAACCGCAATGGAAATAAAATGTGCAAATTAAATCCAAAACATTCCAATTGACACTTTTCCAAAACTAGGTGTGGCATTTTGAGTATTTTAATTCGAAATTTTGGTGTTACCATTATCATCAGCATCGCTATCAACTGATGCGCATTCATTGTTTACTAATTAAACTAATTGCCAATATGTTTGTTTGTTTACATATACACGCACATTCATATGGACATATCAACTTACAAGTGTATGAGTGTGTGTCGAATACTAGCGAATATGTGATTACACATACAAGAGGATTTAAGTATTACATCACACATTTTATGCTACATTTGGGGAGCATAGTAAGGCTAAACACGGATTTGTTGCGGACAAATAGCTTTTACCTTGGTACTCAATCAATGAGGACCAGAAATTCTTCCAGAGATCTCTATAACGTGAAGTGGTCATATTTTGTAATTTTGACTAAAAACTATTTTATTTTTTTAATTTTCAAAAATTTTATTTATGGGCCATCTATGCTATATGATAATTCGGTTTGTACAAACTAGGAAAAAGTTTATGTATTCTTGATCGTTGTGGTCTAGTAAGAAACATTCTTAAATATACATCTACCAAAACTAAAAGAAAAATTAGCCATTACTAGTATATCGCCAAATTGTTTAACACGCACTCCATGAATGAAACAGAAATTGTGTTGTGAAAAAACATAACTTGGCTTAAGTAGTTAGTGCGACCTGGAATTGTAGTACTAAGTTGGTCTTGAATAAAATATAAACAGGAATTTTGCTGTCGAGACGAAGCTGGTAGCTGCTGTTCCCAAAGCGATATGTAAAAGAGTTAAGAACGTAGTGCCTTGTAGAGTGCCAAGATTTCTTATATAGCTAATGTATTTTGTTCATAGCATGTGAATATGTGCAAATGTTTGTTATCAGTATGTGAGTGACAATGTTGTTCATAAATTTGTATGTACGTATGTGCTTTATTAGTGCGAGTAATGTATGCTTCGTTAAATTTATTTTATTTCATTGTAATTAGGGATTAATTCTAATGTGTCTACTAATACCAATGCCATCAATATCAATTAGTTTTCCCTTATGTAAACACCAACACCATAACATTGTTATATGTATATATGTATATTTATATGTGTGTTTCGCTTTGGAACATATACATATGTATTTCGGAAAAAGAAGTAACGCAGACACATTAATAAATACTTTAGTGTAGCCCATGGTACACATACACACCCAAATGTGCATATGTACTAACAAAAATGCAATTAATTATATTGTAAAAACATAAAAGTTACGAAACGTCCACACACACAGCTACATTCGTGCTGGTCTGTGTTTGTGTTCGCATGTGTATAAAATAACAATTGTTTCCATTTGCCTTTAGTCACTAACACTATCCAGATGACCGTTTCCGGTTCGTTTTGCTTTGCAGTTGTTGGCTGGTTCATTTCTCATTCCTTCCATTTGTTCACTTGTTCATTATTGTGGTCACTGCCGTCCATTCGTTCGTTCGTTCATTCATCCGTTTGTTTGTTCCATTGTGCACTGATGCAAAAACACATAAAATAAATTAAAGTGTATATGATGTCTGTCTGACTGTACACTGACCAATCCTTGGCTTTGCGACACTGTCTGTGTGTCTGATTAGTGTTACAACGATTAATGTATTAATACTCACAACGAAATTAATACTTCTTCAAGTAAGTTTTATTTAAAGATATGTATGTAAAGATTTTTTAAACCCATATTTTCATTAATAAACTAAATATTATGGAAAAACTATATACCTCTTAACATCTATTTTAAGATATAATGTGATTTTCAGTTCAAGCTAATGGAAAATTTACACCAGCCACAAAAAAAGTCAGTGTTATATGTGTCTTACCATTTATTGCATTGACAACCTTTGTTGGCGTTTTTTATCCCAAACTAAATTTAGCTAGATATTTAGTTCCACTGTAAACAGGACTTTGAAAAATAATCTGACAGTGCTACTGTACTATTCGAAGCTTCCATTCGTGTCGTATTCCTTTGCAAAAAAATATAACAGTTTGTAGTATATCTTCCATTTGTTTTAAAAGCTTTTGTAGTTTTTTACATAAATACGGAGTTAAATTAACCGCACTTGAAATAGACTATATTTAATATGCTACCAGACTTAAGGTACTAACACTAAAAATATCAATCGAAAGTACTCGTACAAGAGTATGCAATAATATGATAATATAAGTACATAATAAAACCAAAACCGCCTTTACTATTTCCTCTTGATTTGGAGTTAAACTGAACACATCCACATAAACACAGCAAAACTAATGATTTTCATACCCTCACCCTACGGGTAGGATGGCATATATCATTTGATACGACCCAAAAGTCTAACACATAGAAGGAGACATTGGATGTCTAGCCATACCCTTCTCTTACCTCCCATACAAATGTATCATTTCGCCCATTTTAGAAATGGAATAGTAATATTAATACATGAAACGTGATCTTGCCCAAATTCAGTATTTTGATAAGCTATAACATAGCTTACATGGGTAAAAAACTGGAAGTCTAGCCACACCCACTATTGAAATTGAATAATAATATCAATATGTCCAACGCGATCGTGCCCAAATATTGTATTTAGTAAAGCTTCAGTATAAAAAAATTTCGAGAAAAAACTGGAAGTCTAGCCACACCCCTTCTGGTACCTCCCATACAAATGTACCATAGCGCACACTTTAGAAATCAATCGCTAGTGCCCAAATACTGTATTTAGTACAGCAAATTTTATGTTTTTACTGAGGGCGAGGGTATATGTAAGTCGGTTTACACTACTGAAAATTTCTCACTTGTTGGAAGTAAAAAAAGTGATTCTTTAAGAAGTACAAATTTCCTTTTTTTTTGTTGGGTTGTTTTGTTATATCAAAAGTAACAAACATGCAACAGATTTACTCTGATTTTGACATACCTGTTAGAGTCGAGTTTTGATTTGCAACAATATGTTTTCCGAGACTTTGAGTGCCATCTATTAAATAGTTGGCATAACAGCCAATGTTAATTCATAGTGGAAAAAAGTTACAAATTTCAATTATTTTAAATTCTACTGACTTGTTTGCGTCACCACATTTGACGCAGCCACTGTGAACGTGAGAGAGGGTGAACTTGTAATCTTAATTGAAATCTGAATCAAAACTGTCAACCCAAAGAAATGACGGCCTGGTTGCATTCGTCGTATCCTGTGAATGCCCACGAACAAAATGCTAGACCGCTTGATTAATGACTTTTTAAGGAGTGCGAGACCGAGGCACGAACAAGAAGGAAAATTAGTGGACGTTTTATTTATTCCATGTGATAAGAGAGAGCGGATTTGTTCTTTCTTCATTGCTGTGGTTCCAAACATACAAACAAATTACATATTAAACAGCAAACCACGGACGAGAGCAAGGTAATTAATGTGAAGCGAAAATGAACTTTAACTTGGATATAACATCGCTGGTAACTTTTGCAAGTTTTGATGCGAATGTTTTTCCTGTTCATCGCACAGAGAACAACCAGAAGAATCACTTGCAATTACATTGCGAAAGTAATTTTATAGCCTGAAAGGATGTTGACAAATAAGATTTTTTTGTCATTAAAGTGTACAAATCGGAAACTTTGTCATTATTGTCCATGTTGCTGTTGATGTTGGTTCATTTTCTCCCGCTTCCCCCTCTGAAACCTTGAGATGAGCAGCACAAAACACAATGACCGCACTTCTTGTTTGTAAGTTCAATTGAAAAAGTTAAATTTCTGTTCCAGTATATTTCAACAGAAGCATTTGAGGGCATTTCCACTTAATTTTGTAACCTTAGCCTGTGAGCTGTCCTTCCACATTACAAAAGGAGTGCAGAGTGCAGGCGGCAATGCTGAAGGACGCTATAGTTCTGTGATTGCGCGAGCTAATGTAAGGCCAAAGTGTAACGAATGGTATCACCCAATAAAATAACACCATTGCCAAAGTATTATCTAAGTATGATGGCTTCCGTCATTCATTTGCTTCGTGATTAAGTTTTGATTCCATATGCTGCGCAACAGTGAGACAAAACTTTAGATTGTATTCAGTGAGACAAAACTTTAGATTGTATTCTTTAAATTGGAAGTTATTCAATTCGTTTAATCTGCTACAAAGGTGTACTCATTACAAACAATCAGTAGTACAGCCAGTATGACCTGGAATTAGCTTACAATTTGACATCGATGCAATTTCCAAGCCTTGATGTGGCTTTTTGTATGAAATATTCAAAAAATAAATACTCTAATTTTTTTAAAGGTTGTCTTTGCTGTTATAAAAAAAAAATATTTTTTATATTTTTAGACCGACACAACGCCATCTACTGTTTATATAAGAATGCGTATGTCACCTGCTTGAGAAGCTTTTACTTGCATTATACTGCGGAGTTGGTGCCGACAACACCGAGGGTGCCGCCGATTGAAGAAACATAGATGCCTGACACAGGAATCGAACCCTGGATCAGCCGCATGATAGTCGCGTGTTCTAACCATCATGTCACGGTCGGCCCATGTTTAAACGGTATATAAAGTGGGTTATGGTATAAGAGCTTTTGTATAAGAGCATTCCTTATTATTATTTCTTTGATAAAATATTTTTTTTTTTGTAAGAAGTGTCTTTAGAGATTATTGATCTAAAAAAGGGTTTTTATGAGCACTATCCGAAATAAACTTCTATAAAAATATATAATTTAAAGATTATTACAATCTACGTCATTGGATGGAAACATAATTAGCCAATGACCCTAATGAAAAGTGTGATAGGCTTGAAAATATTTTATATATTATATTTTTATATTTTTATTGCATTTACCAATACTAAAGCAAAACTCATAGAGCTATTCACATGCACATACGTATTTACTACTTCCCAACTACACATAGACATTAAGGGGTGATCCAAAAACAGCAAGTTTCCTTGTTAGCTTAACCATTTATCCTGTGTGACACAGAATTACTCCACAGATACAAGTATTATCAGGACATATTTAAAATCGTAGTTGAAATTATAACAAATGCTTAATATTTCCATGACACGATAACCCTTTGCCACATCATCTCAGATGTGGTGATGAAACCTTGGAAATGGCAACAACCTTGAAAGCGCCTATGGGAGGACCATACACAAGACACACGTTAACAACAGATGACATTAGCAGCATAATTTCCAAAATAATGACAACAGCCACAGCTGAGATGGGGGCGGAGGAATACCTGTAAGTTGGTCTTGTCATCTGGCAAAAGTAGTAGCAGAGTGGTTGTATCCCTATATTAGCTTATCATTTATTACAAGAGTTTAGTAATTAAAATTCCATGTTACATACGCAGAGAGGATACCAGTGCGTGCGTGTGTGCGTGCGTTGGTAATGTCATAAGCAAAGAATTATGGTGGAAAATGATTGTAGCACATTTGATCATTTTCAAAATACCTGGCAACCCTTCCTTGTCATGACGCCCCACCCCCAGAAAACTCACCCACTTTAATCACCTTTATTAGTGTCTATTGTTGTTGTAGTTGTCTGTGATGATGTGCCTGTATAAATATATGAATGTGGCTCAATGGATGTCGGCGACTGTGTATATGTGTGTGTGTGAGTATGACTGAGTGTGTGAGAGTGTTTGATCCTTACGAATTCTAATTATGAAAACATGTTTTTAATTAAACACAAAATATGCTTAATAATGACAACGTTAATTGATAAAAGCCTTTTCTGGCAAAGCATCTTCTTGGGCACGACAAATACATAGAAATTCCATTATCCTCCGCAGAAGCGTCGACGCTGAACATAGCATAGCATAGCTTTTAATGATTCTATGGCACGGAAAGCATTATTGAGTGGGTTTTGTAAATATAATGAAATTCATGTTGTCATTAAAATAAACTACAGAGATCAATTTTAAAGGCAACGATGGTATGGCGCACTATAGAACACTCATGATTGACACTTGCCACAACCGCCCACCAGTGTTGGGTTTCACTACGCACACCAATCTGTATGACATTTCACAAATAATTCTAAGTTTGTATAATATTTTGTTGATTCATTAAAAACAAAAAAGATTTTTATCATTAGCATGTCAATGTCTACGACTAAATTTTTCATACACCTCGAGTTTTTTTTGAATGTGTGATCCCTCTTTGAAATGATAGACCGTTATCATTCACATTTTAATGTAATTCTTCAAAATCAAACGTCTTAAGGAGTACAAACAACTGCTTATGTATGCTTCGTCGGTGACCCTTTGCTGGAGTAAAAAACAAGCGTTGACAAACAACTGAAGCAAATCAAGAGCTGCCATCATAGTGTCCTATGCAAATAGGGTGTTTGTGCATTTGTCCTCGTGTCTGATCCCACGATGGCTGTCAGAGAAGCCTCCGCCTTCGTGCAACAACACAATTTTTTGTAATTATTATTATTGTTTTTTTTTTTCTCTGAGCATGAATTGCTCCAAGTGATCCAAGTGAATTCTCATTACTTCTTCGACAGGGAGGTGCTCGCGCAGTGGCACCAGTGTCAATACATCGTTAGCTTATAATATTGTATTGCTTTCATAGCAGCAAAGCAATTATTACGTCTTAAGCATAAATTGTATTATTTTTCACAAAGTTATTAATAATATCTTTTTCGTTGTTGGCTGATATCGCAATCCCTCCTCGAGTTACGCTTTCTTGCGATTGGTAGCAGCGTAACGAAAACATTGTCATTAACGGTTGCCATGCAAAAAATAATGGCAACGGGCGTGTATTTCTCCACTCGCTACAATATTATATTTCCTCATTAAAATTAATGATATTGTATCTGATGAATTATGAGGGTGGCGAATGCGAAAAACATTTGTTTTAGATTACAAATTACAAGATATAAAATCAATAATATATCAAGATGATTTATCGCTAAGAAAATGGAGAGCATTACCTACGTAGTGCCTGTGGAAATGAGGGACGAATTGTAATTAGTCTTCTAGGATCCTAAGATCGCAAAGCCAAAGTGTTGGCCACAATAACATAACGATGAATGGACAGGTTACTTCAAATGTACGTCCGTTGTGTTGTTGCAAAATTCAATATATCCAAAGCATAGCCGTTTCAGGTTTATAGCATAGGCTTGTTTTAGGTATATTTAGGAAAATAAGGATAATGCATTCGTCTAAATATTTGATTCAAATATTATATTAGTAAAAAAAAATATAATGACATCAGTTAATAAATACTTACAATAGATTTAGATTTTATTAAGATAACATTTCAACAATCATTTTCCTATTAGTTAGGTGGTTCTGTCAGTATGCACATAGAAACTCTCGCTCTCAAAATACAGAACATTTGCAATTACAACGGCGCAACTCCAAATACATAAGCAGATCATAAAGCAGCATACATAATTATATATATTTTAAATTATTTTGGTTAAGCAAAGAGTATTTTGAGGGTATTAAAATTTCGCGCTGTGTAAGTTATTGTTTTTTTGGATAGTTGGATACAATTGTTTCCTTCTGACTGATTTTTTGGGCCTCACTTCTTTTCAAAACTTACTTTCAAGTTGCGCCTCTGATAATGCTTAAGTACATTTTGTCTAGATTTTGGTAAACGATGTTGCATTGGCCATGATAATTCTAATATTATTATTTGCACAAAGTGTTGTATCATTTAGACACCCGCAATGATTTCTAGGCATATTTTTTTTTTTTATAAGCAATTGATAGCGCCATATTTACCCGAATGACGATATTGTTGCATCGTTTTGTTTGTATTGTTTGCTTTAATTGCATTCGTTACGAAATATTGCAAATTAAATTAATAATGAATGTATTTTAATTATTCATTTTTGTTTACATCGACAACAATAATGGACATTCAATAAACTAATTATGAAAATCAGGCGGACGACAGGCGACACTCTCCAGCAGCGTGTCAGCAGACGCTGTTTCCCCCGCCTCCGATTGGTGGTCACCGGTTGTGTTTGTTCATTTTGCAATGACATATATTTGTTGTTGTGGCATTTCACAAGTGTCGATGTGTGTGCGTGTGTTTTTTTTTTGCTTTACTAAACTAAGCAATTTGAGTTAATTAGTTGAATTGTGTGTTTTATATTTGCATTACAACAAACATTAATTGGTTATCATTTTGAGCATCACTGCTTAATATACTGCATTCGTTCGTTGGCCATCAGTGCAACTGAATTAACCTACAAAGCATCCGATATGAGACCACCAGAGCACCATCGATTTTTAATGTTATCTACAGCGGAAAACTGCTTATGACTTTTCTTAAGTAGACTTATCTAATCGACTAGTAAATTATACATCTATGTTTAGTTTTTGCAAGCTCCATATATTTTTAATAATTTCTGCAATAGTTGAACATTAGTTATGCGTTTGGTTTAGAGTCAATGCCACATTAATGGTGTACCATTATTAAACAATTAAATATTTATATAAATTTATAATTAAATTTATTGATTACTTCTCTCTTGCCACCACATTTTTAATGGCAACTTGCCGTAGATAAACCAATGATTGGTGTGGCAGCAGTAAAAGTTGTTGTGCTATTAATTTTTTTGTTAAATAATAACTTTTGTATTTGGAAAATGGTACAATTTCTATATTGCTCAAATATTGACAGAACACAACCAAACAGATAAATGACGGCAAATAGAGCTAATATGCCATAGGGTAAAATTTCTTGTTCTTTACCATCTATATGTGACCCTTAGATTCTTCAAAACCGAAAACCGTCTAACTGTTTTTTTCCCCCGAAACTTTATGCCGATTTTTCCAAAAATGAAATTTTGAATACCCTGTTTAACCGAATTTTTGATGTGGGTTAACCGTTTTTTTAAAAAGGGGGTACAAATCACAATTTGCATAGGTATTTTCGCAGAATATTGCCAGAATAGTTCTGAGCTCGTACGACATTTTTTGTAAATCTGTCATTAAGCAATACATTTCATTAGGCAATACAAAAATGTATTTTAAAAATTCTGACTGTTCCCTTTCATCTTGAAATAAGTGTAAAGTCGTCGGTATTTGTATAAAGAAGTTTTATTGACGTTTCATATGAAAACTGTAGTTTCTGTCGCACTTTGTAGATTTCTTTATGCACGGTCACATATATTGATCAGTTGATTGACAGGTTCTTTCCTTAAATTAAATAATTTGATAGTCGGGGAAAAGTATTTTATTCTGTTTTAAAACAACTCATTTTTATGAAATGTTTAATATTTTCACAAAATGCTATCCACTCTGTGTGCCAATGAAAAGGGTAGATGAAAAGTGCCATCAGATGCCAATTATACCAGTAACTCTCAACTTGATTTAAAGATATATATCTTAATAAAAATATGTTATATAACTGTAATATTAAACTGTTTTTATAATTAATTTTTACATTCTTTTAACAATTAAATTAAAATTTTATGCTGACGTGAGGTCTTCGTTGATACTATTTTTGCACTGGTGTGTTTGGGCCTCTCGATGGTTTCTTGAACTTTCAACACTTTAGGTTGTGATAATGTGTGGAGAAGACACATCAAAAGGTTCTGATGAAATAGTTTGACAACTATCGAAATAGCTATCCGCCCTGCCAGCTGTCAACATAATCCATTTCACACAACTCTTGTAAAACAAATTCTATTAGCAATAATAGAATAGATCTTGAACCGAACAATGAAACCAAACTCATTATTTACATACATAGATTGACAATACAAAACAAGATAAAATTTTGTATATACCTTTAATTTTGTATCTCGTATCATTAAGAAAAAAAGAACCGTATCGATAAATTTAGATAACGTATATAATCCATAATTCAATCTCTGACGAACAGTGTGCAATTTATATGCAGCAATTAAATGTCAATATATTTAAAAAGCTTAAATGCAACTGCTTGTATGCACATGTTCCGTTATGTACGAGAACAGACAGATATGCACAATGCAGTTTAGGGTGTACAGAACGATGACTTTTTACATTAGCATATTAACTTCTCGGAACAGCTAAAAATATATATAGAATCTATATATGTTAAAGAAGAAACAATCCACTTAGTTTTAATACTATCATCACAAGTAGACGAAATGTGTTTCGTGTCTTTTAAATTCGATTGGGATATGTCTAGCTTGACAACTATCGTAAATTTGTATATATGGAATCAAATTGTAACATTTTTTACATGAGTGGGTAATATTGATTGTTATGAATCGAATTTTTTGAGAGGAGTGGGAAAAAATAACTCTAAGCTGGTTAAATTATAAAATTATGTGTGATATAACTTTATTTATTACGAAAATATATCATCGGGTATATCTATACAAACTTTAAGAATCAATCATTCAGCTATATTAAAAAGAAAATTTCTCTACGAAAGAGAATTTGTGGGCATCATCATCAAAAAAAAATGCATCAGAACACTTTTGGAACAACAAGTAAGTAATACCAGTCTCATAACCACATTAGCTTGTTTTTCAATACGTATCGTTTGTAATGCCGCCTTTTTGATACACCCTAATATAGGCAAATACGATACAGTGACCGAAAACCACACAAACAATATTTCAATTAACAGTAACAATTGACTTTTTTTTCGTCATTTGTGTTATATATCTGCATTTTATTTTGAGTTCGTAATCAATTGCATTATGATGCCAAATGGTTGGTTGTGTATGTGTGTGTGAAAAGGTGTATTTCTTATTTGTATCCATGAATGCAATTTGCATTGCAACAGTCTATGCTTTATTTTTGGGCAACAATATCGCAGTTAATTTGGTGTTTGTTTGACAAATACCTCATAAATTTATTTAACTTTGCATTGGTATTTAATTATGTTCTACAACCTTTCACAAACTGGAGCTTGGAGTAGATAACCTTTAGTGACATATTGTAATTTATTTACTTAACTTAATCATTACCGAAGTTTATTAACAAGGCCAAGTGTCCATTGATTTCCCGATTGCCATCTTCCCAACGAAACAAATCAGTGGATAAAGGAAAATTCTTCAATAGTAAGAACGATGATTGACTTATTGAATGCATTTTTAAACTTTTCACACAATTCGTGTAACAAATTTGGAAAAGAATAATTATTTACGTTCTACATTCTATCGATAATCGTTGGTTCGATGGAGCCATCATCATTAAAGGGTGCGCCGTTTAGGTCAATCGACAGTCGTGTATTGTAGCTTCCGCCAAATACTAAATCCGTTTAACTCTATGGTCAACTCTATATAATAATGCAGTTGAGAAAAGTGAATAATGCAATTTTTTTTCTTGTCCATTTGCTATGTCTTACGTACTGTAGCTTCTTGTTCAGCGGGAGCATACTTGACAATAAATGCTGTTATTACTTTAGGGTCAAGCAGAACGGCTGTGGTTGCTGCTGAAACTAAGGGCGAGCAGTACATTGATGGGTAGAAAAGTTAGTCTTTACTACTGATTCATGCCATAAACCTACGAAGTAGTGTGAAAACTTAGTTTAAATCATAGTAGGTTCTCTTAAATGGAAGCAAATGAATGAATATGAATACAGATAAATTCTTTTTATTAGCAGTGATTTTCCAAATTTGAATTACGAATCAAAAATAATGTGATGGTCGAATAACTTATTGACTTTTTTCAGAAGAGAAAATGATAATGCAAGATAATGATAGAATGCTCATTCACATATTTGTATGGTAATATAATGATATTGATCGATTGTTAATATTACGATGTTTACAATGACCTGGATGTATGCATGTTACCCTAACCCCATAAGCCTACTCTCGGTATATCTCATACCCATACTTTTACATTTGGGCGTTATAAATATTAATTTGATTTTACATAGATGCTAAATTCATACGTCACTTTATGCCCTCACACCAGTTCATACGCCTCACACATATTTAAGGAAACTACATAAGAATATTGTAAATACACAGTTTGCAATGTAAAGTTGCACAATAGACATTTATCCAAAGGCATATCTACTCATACAACGATGTATTTAGTATGTGTGTGTGTGCTCTTGTGCCTGTATTGGAGTGTGACAATCCGTACACATACCAAGGTAATTTATTAAAGAAGTCTGACATTGCCCAGATGCAATTACACATATCATATCACATTAAGTATGTATGTAAGTATGTGTGTCTGCGGCTGGGAACGAGGTGATGAGGGCTGTAGGGACATTCGCATATGACTGCATTCACTTTATATGCAGTTAATTGCATTCTTTACTTTAATTAGTTGCTTCAAAGCCCCTAAAGTCACAATCTGTGTCTCGGCTGTTTGTGTTTGGCATTCACCAAGCACCCATCTCGGAGAGGAGAAAGTTGTAATTTATGGAGTCCATAATTAAACCATTAGATTTAAACTAACGACAATGGTATGATGATGACGATGATGATTATGACAATTAGATGTAATAAACATGTGGGTTGATTGTTTGTTGTTTTCCAGAAGAAAATTTTCTTATAATATCGCCACATTATGTATATTATAGGAAAATTTGCCTCTGGAAAACAACAAACAATCAAACTTTTATTTACTTATTCAATCCATATATATTTGTGTAATGTGTGGAAATGCTTTTTTGATAATTATTATTTCCAATTCTTATATAGAACCTCAGCACATAAGCAGATCATGAAATTAGGTAACAAACTTTATTTCCTTAAAGTGGTTACTTTTAATTTGAATAATTTTGGGTAAAATGAATGTGTAAATCATTATTAAATGTTACCAAATCCAACGCAATCAAGTCATAATTAACAACAATTAATTTCATATTCGTAATCCGCAAAATCAATAATTTCGTGTAAATGCTCATGGCAGAGAGACCCGAATTGCCCCTACTACTTTGCTCTAAATATGGCAACAATTTATCTTGACACGCTTTGCAGATCCGAATAAAAAACGTTTGTGTGTGTATGCCGCATATCTCAAACGGCCAACTATGACAAACGTGTTCCGACATAAAATTCAAGGATTAACACGATTCTATCCCAAAAAAAGACCGACAAAGCGGAGAACAAATGGTCTACAAATATTCCCATTCTTTTATACGAGTACGTATCTATGCGAACGTCACAAAATTTGAATGTCACCAGAATATAGACAAACAGCAGGAACACTAGAGGCGGTAGCAGGAGCCGGAGTAGCACAGACAGCACGCCAAAGCGGATAGATAAACATGAACGAATGCTTTGGCATTAATGCGAAGCAACAATGTCGCTCCTTCCATCCATCCACTTGGAAATGGTCACAACCGGAGCAGCCGGTACGCATTTAAGAGCCCATTAAAAGAATTAAGGCATACACAAATTTATCTCAGCAAACAAAAAATAATGCTGACAACTTTATGGAATTTAACAAAAAGAATCCATTAAACACAAAGTGTCAACACTCGAGCATTTATGACGGATACATCCGCAATGGCGTTTATCATGGGCGTCGAGTGTGGAATGTCAAAATATTTACATGCTAATGATAACACAAAGATATTTTCGTGAACGGATTTGTTAGTTATTTCTGAATCCCAATAGAGAATAAATTTGTAAAGTAATAACAACTAAACGCGATTATTTGTTGATACTATAATTGCCACAGACGATATTTAAAAGAGTCTTCCCCTCTGAGCTCCATATATGATCACAAACAAAAAACTAAAACAAAAAAGAGTTGTGCCTTTAATCCCTTCTATATAACACTGTCCAGTAAATTTCAATGATTTCGGTTTTGAATGCATACATTAGAATAGTCCAACTAATGAAGATAGACAGCCGATGCAAGAATGACAAATGTTAGAATGGTAGTGATGACATCTTTATACCAGCAAACTAATCAGGTTGTAATTGCCTGACCCGCCGTTTCTTTTTCTATGGAACTAACAGGAGAGGTGTCAGGGCAATCCTGTAAATTGTTACAATACACATGAAGCAAATTAATACAGACAGACTAATGTCGTTGTAGTTCACATACAACTTTTTATAACTCTTTACTAACTTCTTTAATTGTAAAATATAACTTCAACAAAAATCAAAAGTAATTTCGTTACTTTAAAATTAATGTCATGTTAACAGCAGATATGATTTAGAGCTGATGTCCTGCAACAACTGCACATATGTGTTAGCTACACTCGTATAGTATAAATGTATGTGCAAATAAGCTTCCGGGTAATACTTTTTCATTTCAGTTTTTTTTTACCAAAAGAAACCTCAATAAAATGTTCCATAAAGTCGTATAAACAAATGAGGAAAAAAGTTCACAATTTCTCTTCAACAAATACCACTGCCCCCACTACCACATACCACATAGCATTCAGTTCTCACCATGCCATGCGGAAGCACTCACCTCAGTCAATATTGCAGTCGCTTATTTTCCGTTACCTCAGGGAACAACTTATCACTACCAATCCATATATATCACACACACACACACACATGTGTAGCTTGAGACCGAAACTAATGAAAACAGTGTAGTACTCGCGTTTCCAACTCGTTGGAACATCAATATCTGCCCAGATTGGGTTTCTTTTGAACCATGTGATTCGGTGTGATTGTGTGCGATTTTTAACAAATTACAAAGCAACGACAGTCGGGTGAGGAGGAAAACAATCATCGAACAGATTTGTTCGTACGCTCTCGCAGTTTTCATTCGATGCAATGTTTTTTATTTGATTTTCGTCGTTCCACTTTCGTTGTGTGTGTGTTGCATGTTGTTTTTGTTATAGTCCTTTAATTTTGGTTTTGTTTTAGTTTTTTATTTTTTGTTTTTGCCAGCTTTTCTAGTGTTTTCATTTTGTTTATCTGTCTGTATGACTTTGATATTGCTGACTATTATTTCTATATTTGTGAGAGCGTCTGCAAATGTGTGTGATTGTGTGTGTGTGTGTGTGTGTGCAGTTACCAACAATATGGCATCCTATAGTACATACATGCATATGAGTGTACAGTTTGATTTGGACATAACGAACATAGCTTGCATAGAACTTTTATTATGACATGTAAATCCCACATAAAATTTATCATGAAAATCATTTAATCGGGTTAAAATTAACGCCAACTGTAGGGACCATTCCATGCCTTCATCTCTAAAATGTAATCCAATTTATATTTAAAAACTTGTTCGATTATAGAGTTTATAATATATATAAATTATAACGGGGCTAAAATTATACAATTACATTTTGATCGACTCCTCTTTGAGCCATGAAAATAAATGTAGAGATATTAGTTCGTTGTACGCAAACTTTGCTGTAGGTACCTTTACCAACCACCACAGCGTCTGTCTCCGGTGTATTGATTTGATTTGAACTTTGGTCGATGTTTTAATCAACTACTCTGTGTGATGGCAACTGCTATGGATGACTCTTTGGTTGGTCGGTTCGTTTTGGTTGATTCATTCAATTGAATCTGTATTTTATACTCATTTTTGGAGATTTGTGTGGTTGAGAACGAGGTCAGCATGAGAAATTCAACCGTTAGAGTGGCAAAAGATTAATTTTTTTTTAGATTTCACTTAAAGTACAGCTGATGATGCACAATTGTGCATCAGTTCGTCACAGATGAACTCGTCATGGAGTACGAAACGCGTCATCCTAGTGCGAGACACACTGAATTTTACCAAAAATATCGAACAATAAAAACACTTTTCTGACCGTTAGCCGAATTTGATGTATCATATGATACACTTACGTAAATTGTGATATATAATCAATACGATCGACTAATCTAACAAACAATACAGTTTAAAAAAAATAAAATCAGTAAGTATTTCTTTTGTCGTTATTTTGCGTATATTTTTCATTACATTTATAGACTGCAACTTCTGAGTAGCCGAATCAATCGGAAATTCTAATAATAGCACCTCAAAAAGCTGAAATTTGTATCACATTTAAGACTTTTGTGTAAATCTAAATTTAAAAGCGTGTTACCCCAACATGAGATTTCAGCTACTTTTACTCATTGAAACGCGCTATAACGCATTGCATGGAAGATATGTCAATTTTAGAATTGAGAGTGCAATTTTAGTTCGAGGCATTAATATGAGAGAAATTGCATCACATTTATACACAAATCATTCCAAATATTGTTATGTGTGAATAAAGAAACACATCTTACACACAAATCGCCAGAATCGAAACCACTACCTAACGGTTTTTCTAAAATTTCTGCAAAATTATAACGTTAAAAAAAAAAAATAACTCAAGTGTTTGCCTTATATAAACTTAGTCCATTGCTCCATCCCTTAATCAGTCGAAAATGTGAAAAGGAAGCTAAATACAAATAATGCAAGGAGAGCTCAAAATACGCAACAACAAGGAGAACACAAGTGTTGTTGGAATTAATGTTCTTGCCCTTATTAAAATGTTTTAACTAGTACTACAAATTTTGGTATTTTTTGTATTGTTGAAAATTTTTATTTTAATATAGGTTTTATTTTTTGTAACGTTAGGCTTGTGACGTTGTATACGTATATCACATACGTCGCAAATGTATATCACATACATCACAGTTTATGACAGACCATCTCTTAGAAATGTTATGCATAGCCAAATTAAAAACTTATCTGAGGAAAAAAAAGCTGTGTCAACATATGTCAAAACCATTTTTTTTCTGAACTGATTACAACAAACCGAATTTCAGATAATTCGCCATTTGTAAAATGAAGGTCAACATTTTCCAAAAATATCGCGGTGGGCGGAGGTCTTTTTGAAATGTTTTGCTCTCTATTTATTGCACGAGTCAAACATTTCTTCCTATGACATTAAGTGATATGGAGCATTTTATACCACCATCGTATGCTTTTGAACAAATACAGCTATAAATGTTTGACAGTTCGATGCACTGTACCGTCCCACAACGCACTGGTGGATGGAAAACTTCTAATGTTGTAGGGCTTCTAAATTGTAAACTGTGACAATTCAATTCGTTTCATTTCGATTTCAATGTGTTTTGTTTTCGATTTTTGTACCGTTTCTATTCCTCCTCCTGCTGCTGTCCTTTCCTTCCATAGAATGTCATGTGACTTTATTTCAATCACTATTCATTTGTCTGATATGCATTGGGGAAATCATTTGTTGTAAATTTGAAAAAAAAAAAGAAAAACTGGAAATTTTTCAACAATAGTAAAAAGTATTTATTGCAGTGGATCCCAAGAGTTTGTTTTTATCGATGGTGGACAATAACAGAGTTGAACGGACTGTATGAAATTTAGGAAATAGTATTTGAGCTCAACAAAAATGTCGTCATGTTATAAAATATACCCACATATTCAAGAAGTAAAAATATTTTTAGTATACTAACTAAAATAGTTCACACAGACAATGAGATATCAAACAATTCTTGTATAGACTGATCTAAGTAGAATCCTCATCTCACAATACTTATGAATCATTTCGGAAATAAGGTTTTATTCAGATGTATATACTATCTATCATGCAAAATGTGACGTCTGTTCATCATAAGTAGCAAGCTTGAATTTTGTGAAAATAAGATGCAGTGTATCTGCAATTTACTCACACTCATAGTCCAAATGATATCCCATATCATGGGTTGTAAAGATAAACTAAGTTTTTTTTATGTCCAAATGAAATCTCTCATATATTTTATGTAGCCTAAAACAAAAGCATTTAGTATCCTAGGATCCGAAAGAAAAGGTATGTAATTTTTACTCTAGCCAGCAAAATCAAAGTTGTACAACTCCAGCAAACTACGTACCGTTTGCTATTGGGACAAATACTCACAAAAATACGACGAAATCTCTCACAATATGACCGCAAAGAACTCAATAAAATGGTTAAAGTTTTTGATTATTTGTTGTCAATTTCCGACTTCAGTAACATATGGAAATCTTTGTCGATGCTAAGATGAACGCTTAGTATGGATACACCTTAAAAAATTCGTTCGACAGTTGCAAACACTCCGAAAACAGCTTCATGTCACAACATATTTTTGGGTGTATTTGAAAAGGGTTGCGCTTCTAAAGTTCTCTTTAAGATTCTATCGCTTGCTTTATGTCGTGTTCTTTGTGTGTGTGGCTGTGTGTTCGGTCGTATCAGTGTAGTTTCATTCATCTTTGCCATTTTTGCTGTTGCCTTTTGGTAGCTTGACAGAGAGGGAGGTGGATTGTTTGTTCTGTGTGTGCTTAACAGCATCCTTATCGCAACTGTGCAGTTTGCAGCTAATTTTGAAGAGATTTAAACTAAAAAGTTTTCATTCTTCTTTCTCAGTTATTTGTGTAATCGCGCTCTGCCACCAGTAGAACTTGTTCGAAGAACAACATTTGTATTTTTGAGTTATTTCCCGTTTGTTTGTGTTCGGAAACTCCTTTGAAATGATGTGCTCTGTTTGGCTTCTGTGCTTTTGGGGGTAGTGGTTATTGGTTATTGATTAATCTTCAATATAAAGCTAAAATTTTGTGGTAAGTAGCAAATGATTTAAAAATCAAGTATATCTTAGCGTTTAGTTAAAGTGCTGAGAAAATTTAAATTTTGTTGGGGTGCTGAGAGAAAAATATTTTAAGTTGCCCATGTGCATATTTCAAAATGCTCCATTTAGAAATAGTCTATTTGGCGTTAAGTCCAACGTATTAGTAAAACCAGTACAGAAATTTCAGTCAGTTAAACCGACTCATAAATACCATCACCCAATATAAGATATTGTTTAAGTCTTGAGTTATTGAAATTAATCGATTTGTAATGAAAACCAGTTAGAAAGTTTCAGTCGGGCAACCCGACTTACATTTACCCTTACCCTCAGTAAAACAAATAATTTTCTATTATATTGATATTATTACTCGATTTCGAAAGTGGGCGGAGTGGTACATTTGTATGGGAGGTGCGAGAAGGGGTGTGTCTAGGCTTCCAGATTTATTCTCCATAACTTTATCCTGTTATAGCTTTACTAAATTCAGAATTTGGGCACGATTTCGTTGGGTGTACTGATATTATTACTACATCCCTAAAGTGGGCGGAAAGGTACATTTGTATGGGAGGTACCATAAGGGGCGCTAGACTTCCAGATTTTTTCTCCAAAACTTTATCCTGCTTGAACTTTACCAAATACAGAATTTGGGCACGATCGCGTTAGGTCTTTTAATAATATTAATCGATTTCTAAAATGGGCGGTACCAGATGTGTATGGGAGGTACCAGATGGGGCGTGGATAGACTTCCAATTTTTTTCTCCAAAACTTTATCCCGTTATTGCTTTACTAAAAATAGAATTTGGGTACGATCACGTTTGATTTATTGATATTATTTCTCCATCTCCATAGTGGGCGGAAAGGTAGGTTTGTATGGGAGGTACCAGAAGGGACGTGGCTAGGCTTTCAAAATTTTTTCCAAAACTTTATCCTGTTATAGCTTTACTAAATACAGAATTTGGGGACGATCCCGTAGGGTGTATTGATATTATTACTCGATTTCTAAAGTGGGCGGAATGATGTATTTGTATGGGAGGTACCAGAAGGGGCGGGGCCATGTAGCCCATTTGCAATACCGTAAGTAGTTTTGAGAAAATAATAACTCGTGCAAAATTTCAAAAGATTTGGTTTCGTCTTTCGAAAGTTATCGTGCGAACCAGCCGGACAGCCACCAGACAGACAGACAGACAGACGGACATGGCTCAAACGACTTAAAAAGTCATGAATCGAATTTGGTTCAAAGAAACCTAGGGTCTGAAGTGACTCCTTCTATGTGTTACACTTTTGGGTCGTATCAAATGATATATACCCTCATCCCTAAGGGTGATGGTATAAAAATAATACTTAATCCCCTTTGGACTTAGTATATATATTCTTTATGTCTACTACTTCTAAATCCTAAATTAATTCAGTAGGAAGATACTTTGCTTACGAATACAGCAAATATATACCAGCTATAAATTCAGTTTCTGTACCTGAATACAGAATAGTGGTCATAACTTCGAACTATCATGCGAATAATCGTATGTATAAACCAGAAGTCACGTCACTGTTTCCGGCAGTACATTAAGTAGTCGTTTAATCGACAGGTGTCTGATAATGGTTTCCCATAAAGCTGACTTATAGAAAGATCTCACAAATCTCATCCGTGCGATGCCAAGCAGCAATCTACTCCAAATTCAATATACATTGCTTTTGTTCTTGTCTTACATTAATTTGCCTTTAAACTAAACTTTCGTTTTCTTTTCTAGATAATAAAAGATTGGGCAAAGATTTTTAGACGTTGCCTTTTACGAAAGCAACATTAGTATGAAGAATAGAAATAGGCACTCAAAATATCGTCAAACATATCGTCGCTGCGCTGACCAAACCAGTCATGTGATCAATTTGGTTCTTTCGAATTTTTTTTATTTCAAAAAAGTCATTAGTTGCTTAAACCCATTTGCTATTAAAGAATCAAAGAAAAACCAAACTTGGAAGTTCACTACGAAGTTATTTAGGAAAACTTGTATTTTCAAATCAAGAAATTTACTATTTTATACCAGTGGTAGGCATAACCAAACGCAAGCACACAACTATAGGGTGTGCTAGTCTGCGGTCGTATAAGAAGCGTCAGAGTTGTACACGGAGAAAATGGTGCTCTTTCAACAATTGTTGAACAAAGCTTCTCCGTCTGTACTTGTGTCTCTTTTTGTGTTGAATGAGAAAAAAGTGAGTGTGACGTTGCCGTCATAACACTCAAGTGTGAATTGTCGATCGTGTTTGTGAAAGATTATTGCCGGTCTGGCCTATCACTGTTGTATGCACATAAACGTTTATTATTATAAAACTTGATAGAAATAAATAAGATAAACAATTGTTATCAAATTAAATGGAAACAAATTTACTGGCTAAAATTATCACAAAATGCACGGAAATAATTATGTATTTTTGGATTGTTTGTTTTCTTCTATGTAAGATGTTCTGGTCATCTGAGTGTCGTAACTGGACTTTAATTTAATGTTCTTTATTAAAAAGTGCACGAATTAAATTGTTTGTCGTTTGTCGTAAGCTTCTTTGTAGTCTTATTAAAGCAAAATTGCCAGTAAATTGGTTGTAATTTTCGAAAAAAAAGAGTACTGTAAGTAGTCCACTATATATAACATTGATGTACTTGTTTGTCTTAAGTGGCTTATGTAGTCCGTTATAGAAGGAATATGTTGAACTGGAAAATGTCTTTTCTCAGTATATAGCGGCTCATTTTCTAATATATCTTCTATACCTACGCAGTACGCCCGGATACCGTATTACAGTTTTCACGAAATTCTCTTGTTTTTATCAAAGACAAATGAATTTCGTTATTATACAAATCTATAAGACTATTGGAATTTATTTTTTAAAATTTGTGGTCACTTTTTTTAACATATGGGCAAATCCTGTGTTGCGGACGTTACATTCGTACGCATTTATGTTTTGTTATATTAATCCTGTTTGCGTTATGAGTGAGATATTTATAAATAAACTTCAGCAAACAACAGTTATTTGAGAGTACTTTGAAATGACATTAAATCGTTTGTTTAACTATTTTTGACAAAAAAGATATTCGAGCCAAAAGTGCCGTTGCGGTCGTTACAAAAAATGGAAGTAGTTTTGGATGTCAATGTGTATTTCCATCTATTTTAGAAAATATTGCATAGAAACAAAAAAAATCGAAATACATAAAATAAAGAGGAATATTTAAGGATTTTAAAAAGGCTTTATTAAGAGTAATACATTTAGTGGTTCATCCAAAAATTTGAAATTCGTCCGTTGCGGACGTTACGTTGCGGGCGTTACACTTTTTCCTACTATCTTATTTATTCTGAAAAATGTTATCCACATCAGACAGTCTGTTAAGGAACTATTGACAAACACAGGTATAAATATAAGAATTATATATATTTTATGAATAGACCCGGTAGGTATCGCTGGAGTGGACTTATTTCGAAAATTTGAGTGGATGGACCAATTTAACTGAAATTCAGAATGTATATTGGTTTGATAAAGAGAAAACATTTTATGTACAAATGGACTCGACAGGTGGCGCTGGGGTGGACTTATTTAGAAAATTTGAATGGATTGACCAATTTAACTGAAATTCAGAATGTATGTTTATTTGATCATGCGAAAAGATTGTATGTACATTTGCATTAATACAATGCAGATCAATATAGTACTGGTAACGTAACAGTTGACTAACCGCAATACATGCCAGTAGCGTGGAATTATGTTGAAGTTAATGAAACGCTCCTAATATCAGACCCGCCAACAGGTTGTATCTTTGGCTGAAACAGTAGAACTAATGCCAATATTCCACAAACATTTCATATGAGTTTACAATTGCTGTGTTCAATAAATAAAATTTTAAAAAAATTCATTCCGTTGCGGTCGTTGCGCACTTTGTCATTTCTGTAGAATGGTGTAAAAATACATATTTATATAAATATATATTATAAGCGCACAATTGGCTCTCTTTACGAACGTACTTGGATTGAGGAAAAACTAAATATTAAAGCAGTAAAATTTAAAAAATCTTGTTTTCCGTTGCGGACGTTATATGCCGAATGCCCATCTTTACTTAACATTATTTATATCTTCTGAACGACCTACCGAGGCGTTTTTTATATTTAGTTGTAGGCAATTGATTAGATTTTAAGTTTATTATAAAGTTAAAAGGAAATATGGTGGTAAGTACCATTTTTATGAACATTTAAAAAACATATATTTTAGAGGGTTGAATATATAGCCCATTTATGGATTACCAAATATATGTGGTTTTAACAACTCTGAAATTCCTTCCTTGGTATACATTATTTCGGATTTACCCATATGGCTAAAACATAAAGGTCCTAAAAACCTTTCTTTTGTATACATTTGTACGCAAAACTGTTTTATGACACATTGCTTTCATAATCTACTCATAACAGATTTTGCTATCTTCCAAACAAAACCAACCTCCCAAATCTGATTTGGGAGTCGCGATGTCAAAAAAACGGATAACCTATCATATTACAAACTTAAAAATAAAAACTTAATTTCCCTTTACACCCCATTGATCGCAATATTGTGAATTGACATGCTATCTATTTTTAGACTCACAACAAACGGCACCTTCTTGTTTATATGTAGGCGAATGCGATAATCAGCTGTTTGGCATTATACTACGAAGTTGCTGTCGACGTCATCGATCATGTACTGGCCATAAAATTCTAATATGTATGTATGTACATTTGACGTACACATGACGTATGAGTAACATATTACAAGTTGTTTGTGTTACTCATACGCCTCTATAGAAAACCAATCTCCATGTTCAAAAATTTCATTAAAGCAGAGTTATTCCTATACACATACCTAATATTGCAGCGTAACGAAACCTTGAAAACTAAATTTGACCACAATGTGATGTAAATTGCAGTCGGTCTCTACATTTGTTTCGTTTACTTCAGACATTAACCACTTTTTGACAGTTTCAGTGCTGCTTTCTGAGTTTCTTTGCAAAAACTAAAACTTAGCACACGAAATTGTTCGCATTCCGTTGCCTTTCCAGAATGATGTAAAAGGCGAAGCACAAAAGCTAAAACTTTTTGCTCTGCCAACACTTTTGTGCATTTTTAATGAGCGCCGCACATTGTGTTCTAATTTTGCTTAAAACATCACTAATTATTGTGTCGACACTCGTGATGTGTTGCGTTACATTTGCACTGCATTCCGACGGCGGCGAGAGCAGTTGATGTTCTGCAAAGTTTCTTAATTAGAAAAATTTCCGTCTTGCTGTGAAATAAGAATACTTTGCACAACAATGGAATATAATAATGCATATAATCATTGTTCTTTTCGGCACAAAGATTATAAGTTGTAGCAAATTAACACCTATTCGCAACTTAACTGTTATTTTGGCTCCTACCTCCGCCAGCATTAAATTTCATTTGGTAAGACCTTTAATCTTCCATTCAATTATTTATTCTACTTGATGTTTCAAATTATCAGTTAAATACCTCAAGAGTAACCGGGAGCTTGCTTGGCTACAGACTTGACATCATGAACGAGTCCCTGTCTGTCGGTTTGCTGGTTTGTAAGAAAATAACGTAGAAAAATGTATCCTTTGATGTGGTTTTCGGAAATTGTGTGTTTACTCCTTTGTGTTGTTTCGTACAAATATTGTTCTTTGCTTATTTGATTAAAATGTTTGATAATGAATTCACAAACATGTACGATGTTTGTAAGGACATGAAATTTAATTGAGCTAATGTGTAACGGAAATGATTCACTATCTGTCATTAAATTAAAACTTAAATAACACAAAGAATGTTCAACGTTTTTCCGTTTTGTATAACTGAATTTGATATGTGGTAAAATATTTAGTAAGTAATAACGACCGTATGGTGACAACTCTTAGCCATCCTCTACTTACTAGCAACCAGTTGCCAATTAGTCAACATTATGGAGATTTTGTGCCTTTCATATTTGTAAACGCTATAAAGAAGCATTCCTTTAGTAATAAGAACAACTTTCATAATTGCATATCTGTTTGAACTTATCGCTTTATTTCACGACTTTAAGAAGAACTACTACATGTTCCAACATGCTTTGTTTTATTACGTTTTATCCACATGTGACAAATTCCATTCAAACAGAATACTTTTATTGCCCATTATATAGATCAATTCCAGTAGAGAAAGAATACCAGTTCAGAATTAGTAAATTACTAGTCCTACATGGGACAGTCCTACAAACAACTGTCTCATTTAACATGTAGTTGTCCTATGCTTGGGCTGAACTGTCCCTTTTGTAGTAGAATGGTACTAGTTAATAACTTCTAGTCGGACGCTAGATGATTGTCTCCTTTGAACTAAGTTGGAACAACTTCCAAATACTTTGATAGTAACTAGTGCAAAATTGACCCATTAGAGCTAGTTATATTCTAGAAAATTTAAGATAGCTAAATAGTATTGTAGCTGCTTTCAGTGAAGTTTAGAAATGTAACTTCTGAAATTATCTTTTTTAAAATTCGATAATTTGGAAGTAGTCCAGAATACCATGTATTTGAACTAGTACGTTTTTGAGCTAGTTTAACGATTCCCTACTGAGATGATTATTTGCAGAGTTCTCTTTGAACGCATTTGGCCAAAACGTATATCAGCAGGCCCTTTGCAACATCTTTCATACAACAGTGTTTTTCATTGGCGTTCCGTTATTGGCAAAATATCAATTTGTGTGTAAGCTTTTTTACATAAGACAACAAAAACATAAATTGAAAAGCAATCTCAAATATAATTTCATACACAGACATCAATTCTAAAACTGCGCCACTATTACTCAAGTCTTACGTATTAGCAAAATCGGCCGGTTTATTTCAACTACATTTATGGCTGTTAACAAATTGCTTATTTGTGCCAACAACAGACAGATATAAGATTTGTTATGTGGCAAATGTGTGTCATAATATCTGTACCGTTATGGCAAAAGTTGATAAGTCATTTTTTTTAATATCTTTTTTTGAGCTTTTAGAACAAGTTGACAAAGGCTAAGTAAAAGTCTATTAGATTGCTATATAACAGGGAATCGACTTTCTTAAAGTTTATGAAAATTTGACATTACTATTCTTTCTATAGTAGTATAGATATGTATGAGGTACATTTTATTATTTTAGAAGAAAAGAAAACTGTTTTACATGTTCTTTAGTTCTTTGGTGTATGATTTTGTTTAATTTAACTTATATTTCAATCTTTATTTATGAAACTGCAACACCGTTAGTGGGGGATGGATAACATCGCAACAAAAGGGCTAAGCATTAGAATGGGTGAGACATCCTATGAAATCCAAGCCGAAAATCCATAACGAGCCCTTGCTTTTCTGTATGTTCTAAATACTAAGTACTGAAATATTCGACGTTTGACATAGCTGATATTTGAGCGTTACTTCAAGCATCCAATGATAGTTGCCTCGAATGCACTTCTATTCATTTGCAGCAGAAAATTAGACATTTTAAGATAGCAACTAAAATGCGAAATTTAAACTCATGTTCATTTGTCCGTTCTGATGGCGGCAGTAATGTCTTTATGCGAAATGTGCACCGCACGAATTATTGTGTAGGCTTGATTCAGATAGGAGTGCAAAATTTCGCATAAATTATATAATGAATAATTAAAGTGGGGATAAACAAAACAAAGCACATGGTAGCATAGGGATGTGAGGCAATAAAACATTTCAAATTGCCATTACACTTTGTTGTGTTGCCATAACAATTTGAATGAGCAATTTTGAAAAACATACCATAAAGATACATAAATACATTACAAACAATTGACATTGACCGGGGTAACCGAATGGTCGTCTGTTTTAAACATATGTGGCCACACATTCAATCCGGCTCGTGCGAGAGATGTCGCCGAAGGTATGACACCAATTTCACCTGTGTTCCCTGTTGCTTTATGATTATTCTGTAAAATCTTTGTTTCTGATGGAACTTGTGCAACAAACACAACCTTCTTCGTTGCCCTACGTATTGTCAACTCTACATTTAAACACGAAAAGGCAAAAATTCAAATATTTAACATCATTCCGGCATTAGCCTCAAAGGTTTGTGTGTACGGACATGTGCTTGCATATGTATGTACATACGCGTGCCCATGACTGTGTGGACAATTCATTTGTTTCCACTTGATTTGACAGTATGTCTCCAAGGTACAATTTTTGGAAAGTTCTCCAGCACATATCGCACTCCTCTCCCTGTCCAACGATAACACACAATTGGCCCAAACGCACACACATACATATATGAATAGCACAACAACTTAAAAATAAACATGTGTTGTTGTTGTAGGAACGATACTACAATATCCGGTTGGAATCACATTTGTCAGATATTTAGATACGTTCGTTTTTTTTCTGGTGGTCAGGAAGTTAACTCCGCAGCAACTGAAAACAAAGCAACAACAACAGCAACAACGGCGATGGCAATGGCGACAGCAACAATCCTGAATAAATAATGAAAGCATCGGCTAAAATTGTCCTGACCATGATGAGCAATAAAAAGTGACAAATTTATTTGAGGCTCGAATAATGCAAACAGAGTGTTCATTTTATTTAGATTCGAGTACGGAATGTTTGCATTCGTGTTAGTGTGTACACATCTACGGGTGTGCGCACGTCAGTGTCAAGGAGAGAGCCAAAGTGTTTATGCATAGAAACGTTGGAAATTCAATATTTTATTCAATATCATTTCGTTTGCCTCTTTGGGTTTTTGCTTTCATAGGGGTTAAAAGTAAACATTATTCGTTTTTTTTTTTGTTTTTGTTGTTGCTGTTATTCTGTTTATCTGTGTCAGATACCATTTGCAAATGAAAGTGCTTTTGATTTGCGGTTAGTTTTGTAACAGCTTTACGGTGCCATCAGGGAATTGGTATTAGGCGCTTGTATGCGATACATTTTACCTATATGCGGCTTTGTTTGGGGCTATATACCTAGAATGTGGTAAATTTGGAAGGTGTGAGTTTTCGATGACATACATGTTTAGAAGAATCTACGAGTGTATAATATGGTGGCGTATACTTGACGCCATTGTGGTTTTAAATTTAGTATTTTGTTAAACAAATTAAACAAATATTTTACTGATTTTCCGTTGAAACGAAAAATAAATATCAAAAATGGGTTTGACCATCATCTATAAAAAATAATATTGGAACTTTTTAATTCACTTACAAGACTCCCTTTTTCATAGGACCTCTGTGATTTTATTTACACATTTGCTTCTATACAGTCAATATCAAATAGTGCCTCACTTACGCAGTAGCTTACATATGCATTTATTGATTCCACAGTCAGTATTAGCTGTATTAAAGAGTGCATATATTAATATCTAAATTTAATAAATTAGTTTACAAACTGATAATATACTTATTGATTGTTATAAGAAATTTGTTAGTATATAAAAAATAGATATTAGTCCGGGACATCCAATGAATAAGTTATGGGATAGCCTCTTGCATTATTATGAATTAACACGCTTTTTTTTGTTCACTATAAACAAGTCACTGTTTGAGATTGATTCGATACTATGAATGAAAATGTAGATGACTGGAGACAGAATTCGAACTTTGGATCTCCTGCATGATAGTCGCGTGTTCTTACCATCATGCTACGGCCGGCAATGTGAATTACAAATTTATCAAATTGACCACCAAGAAGAATACATTGAAAACAAATAAGTTTTAGAATACATTATTATATCTATAAAGCTATGTCTTTTTAAACTACTACGAACCGCTGGATTGTTCTATTGTAACATTTAACGCTCTTTTGTGGCATATTCATTAAATTTTGTTGTGTAATATCTTCTGACTAAGACTTTGTATGCAAGAAGTGGCATTTTTTGCACATACGGTGATTTTGAGTTGATATCAATGCCCATTCTTGGTCAATGGTTTCTTGTTTCATTTTCGTTATTCTGTTCAACACTATGTCGGTATTGAAGACATATTTTATATGCAAATATATAAGTTTATATTTATTCTAATTTTTTTTTGCCCAACTTGAGCAACATTTTCTTCTTGAAGAAATTTTTTAAATTTATTTATATTAGACCCTTAGGACTTCGATGCATATGTGTGGTTGTTGCGGCAAGCGCGTGTGTGTGCACATACTCGTACATATTTATGTGCATATATATACACTAGTATGTATGTATGTCTCCATATAAATAAATTCATATGTGAATAGTTTGGCATTATGCTAAAAGCAATATGAATTTAAATGTTTTCCTTTTTCTTTTTGGGGTTTCTAAAGGAGTGGTAAATACGTCCCACCCTGGTCAATTGCTGATGTGAAATCTATTGAAATGCATGTGTTGTATTCGCATTGAATGCTATTGTATCGATACTTATAAGTTTGAAAGTTATTTATGCAGGCAGATATGCTGTGCTTTATGCGTTTATTTAGTTCGATTTTTTATAAATAAATACTTTATGATGTGAACATATCGGGTTTCAAGTTTTTAATACTTTCATTGTGTAAGGTTTTGGCCTTGACTAAGTTTTTATTTTCAGAGCACATGTCCTTCGGCTGTATTAACCATCATGATTAAAGATGGACTCTTTATTAAGAAATCTTTATCTTACGCACGATATCTGAATAATAAGGAATACAAAAATGATGCTCGGTTTGTTACGAATTAGTTGCGTAAAATTTATTCGCAAAAAAAGCGGAAAGTATGATGCACGGCAGGTTCATTAGAACTTAACCCTTTTTTCGTTTGTGCGTTTCGTTTAGGAAACCCAAGTACGCTTTCTCTTTATCTTTTGATTTCGTCCATTTGTGGCGATTCAAAGAAGGCTGAGCAACACCATTGTACGCTCAGTGGAAGATGTACACTGCGTAAAAGAGTGCTGATGTAAATTTCAATTCATTGACTCTCTATCGAACGTAAGCAGTGCGTAGAGGTTCACATCAGCTTGCAATATCCCTGCGGTAAAAACGTTTTGGTGTAATAAAGAGCTTTTTGAAGGTGTTTGTTTTATATGCAATAAAGGGTTTCCTTAATGTGGTTTTAGTAACCGCTAGAAAAATTCATAATTCATAAGCAACCGTTGATCTGCGGTGTTCTGTTCTGTGAACCTTTTGAGGTTTGCAATTTGTGCTCATCAATTTAATCTTCATCCATAGCGTATTTGTTCCACCGAAAGTGGGCAATGAAACCCATCCCACAGCTATAGAATCCAATATTTTATATTTGAAATACATTTCGTGCTCGTTTTTCATAGCATACCCACGTTCTTCTATCTTTCATACATCCATATTTTGTTAAGGCAATGAAATTTTTATATTTACTGTAAATATATTGAGTGCTATATGTACGTACATATTTATGCGAGTTTTTGTTAGCCTAAAGCATCTGGGGCTGTGTACGCGTAAGTGTGAGTGTGCAGTCGTTGGTACTATCGGTGTTCGAGAGCTGAATAATAGTAACACATCACAACCCTTTCTTCCTATTTCCGGTTTCCGTTTAAGTATGACGCTGATACAGCAGTATCGGTATTTTTCAACCGTACAATGTTTCCGCTCCTTGCCGAGTAAATTCGTTCAGTTTTTTTGCGGTGCTTGGTGGGAAACGCTGTGGTGGGGGTAGACATTCATCAAATGTAAGCATTGAAATTCTTAAGCTTTTTGAAAATGTTCTATGTGCTCGTGAAGAATGAAAAATAGAAGATATGATTGTGATAAATTTCATTTAAATTTTTTTTTGTGTCGAATCGTAATAAGAACTCTTTTCTTCTTACATCAGCTGTTTTTATATTACACTCCTTCCTACATACATTCGTGTATTATTTATAAAGTGAGTGAAAAATGCTGTCTATGCTTCACTGTATGAATTGGTATGTTGCCATAGGCTTTGTAAAGTCACGAGGTAATAGGAATAGTTCGAACCACAAATACCCTGCTGTTACCTTGAATATAACTGAAATATAGTATATGGTCGCACGCAATTGCAGTTATAATAGAGCCGATAAAACGTATGACGTTTACATAGCTATTGACTTTAATGCTAAACGAAGCCATATTAGAGTAACGAATGTAAGGCATTAGCTAATTTTAATCGCAAGTTTTTTTTGTCGTTTTCATGAATTGGAACTATTTGCGACAATGCTTCCGATGGTGTAGCGATACCTTACACCAAACTGTCATCCTAACTGTTATCTCACGATAGTGAATACAAAATGACAATTCTTTGTACGTTGTTGCTTTAATCAAATCTATTCGATTTTTTTTTTCAAGTGACAACACACAATTTTATTTATTAGTGTGACATAGGAAAATAGCAAAAGATGAAGACACACGCCTACCTTACAACAGGTAACAAGAGGGTGGGAACAGGCAAACGAATTTATAATCCTCATGTCTCTTTTGTTGTCGTTATACTAAGAATACAATATACAAAAATATAATATACAGAAAGGTGCTCTATTGTCTGGAACAGAAGTGGGAACACATCCGCCTCTCACCCAAACACTAAACGAAGGGTTTCTTCCACTTCCGTTTTCCTTGATAGCGTCTGCCATAATGTAGGATGTGTTGGATATGTGTTTTCGCCCGTTAAAATATGTTGTCTTTTTTTATTCTTTATTTATCGCATTTTGAGATAAAAAGTAATTTTTACACATGTAACAAACACAATTTTCTTTCATATTTTACATTCCGGTGTATACCGCTGCCCCCCCTACTCTATCATTGTACTTGTGCGTACGCCTGAGTTATTTATTGCTTTATTTTTTTGTGGGCGACCATTGTTGTTGTCAAATAGTATCCAGGGTTTAAACAATTTGTTAGTAAATCGTTTGGAAAAAATGTATTAGGTTGTCGTATTAAATCGATTCCAAACGAAATTGCCGCACGTCTACATAAACGTTGAAGACGTCGCTGTATAAGCTTTGCTAACTTTTCTCATTTCCGCATGAGTATTTAAGTAGAACATTTACCTCGGTCATATAACACATAGCTGAGAGTAGTAAGGCAGTGACATACAGGACACAATTTGTTACCGTTCTGTAAATCAAATAATCTCAACAACTATTTGTCAATTTTCTTTGTAATAAACGAATCCGGAAATAATATAATTTCTTGCGAACTTTAGTAAAAATTTAGTAATCATTCACAGAACATATTTATTGTGTTAACTTCGTATTTACTTTAATTTCCGGTGAAATCAAGATCTATTCACAAGATAAGTTCACTTTGGTTTTTTCGGTGCAGCCAAGTCAGCTTAATCAAGTTGAGTTGCATAACCTTTGATTATTATGAGTTGTTATTTTGCTTTCAACTATATTATAACATGCTCAACGCGATATCTGAGCAACAAATTTCTACTACAAATGTTAAAGTAAAATGGACTATTGTCGTAATCAAGATACATATAACTTTAAATGGATTAGATTACACTAACAAAGGCACAACGAATAGTATGACAGTATGCATTTCCACCATAATATTCCATGCCAAAGTAAATATGTCACACAAAATTGCAATATATTTATATATTTAGCGACTATGTAGCTGCTAAAAGTATCCTTTCATAAAAACTTTAAAATCATGGAACAGAATGAAAAAATGTAAATTACTTTGGAAGTGACGATCAGACCTACAACATGCTCTAGGTCACTCTCCAAGTTCCGATTGACTGTAGCACTTTCAATTTGTTCGGGTATTTTTAAAGTTACCTAAAGGTAACTCTTTCGAGAACCAGAGGACTTGTTATAATTACACACTGTGACAATATTGAAAAAATTTAAGGAGCTTGGAAGCGACCTAGTGCATGCTGTAGGTCTGCTCGAGTACAATAAGAACCTGTATACCAAAGTTTCCTAACACCCTCAAAATCTTGACTTACGGTTCAAAAGTTGGGTTTTCGGATCTTTCCTCACCTATGAGCCTATAACTGAGTCAATTCTTAACCGAGTTTTGATTTCTCAACGGTTTTGGAATGAAGAGTCCCAGACCTACACTATTATATAGATAACTTGTCACATCTGTATATTTTTGCCTCGATATCGCAAAACTTTGTGTTTTTTTTTCACCATATTTTTGTTTGAAGAAATGTTTAGCCGGTATTTTTATTGTTTCCTTTAGTAGAAGCTTACCATAGATATTTTCAATCTTACACTTGAGCACAGATATGGGTTTTTCCAGCGGAAGGACGGACGATGTCATAGTAAAAATTGCTATATTTTTTACTTTTTGTTATTGTAATCATATAATTAATTTGTTGAACTTTAACAAAACAAACTATATATATCGTTGGTAAGTCTCTTCTTTCCAAATCCGCTGAGAAACTTAAAATCGGTTCATATTTATCCGCGCTACTAGTATATAGGAGCGTAAAAGTTCGAAAAACCGTTTTTTTACTCGTAACTCAAGATGTTGGGGGTTTTGGGAAATTTGAAAAACAGATTCTTGTAGTGCTGACCAGCAAAATAGTATAATTTCCCAGGTATTGATTTTTTGTTGTTGTTCTGTGTTATCCATAGAAAAATGAGTGTGTCCGCAACGCACATTTTGATTGAAGTAGCATAAAAGATAAAAGTATTTTAAATGTGAAGTAAGTTGTTTACATAACCCCAATATGTATTCTTTATTTCACAAAAAAGAATATACTAGCATAAGATAAGAAATTTTGCTAAATTTCACAAATTTTCGAAGACACATCAAGTTGCTGTGGAAAATTGTGTGTGTCCGTAACGCACTTTGTATTAGCCATAATTTTGAATACAACATTTTAAGTAAAGTTTCATTAAAAGAACATTATAGTACTGTCCAAAATCTACATTTTTTAATATGAACATAATCTTCAAAATATTTCAACTTTTCGAGAAAACTACAAAATAAGAAAAAAAAGTGCGTCCGCAATGCCAGGAAATACCCATATATATTTTATTGTATTCTAATATAACAACATCCGGCTACACAAATGTTTGCTTCTGTTTCTTTATAATGAAAGTAAGCCATCAATCGAACCACTATCTCACCATACTGCTTGAAAAATATTTGTTCGCAAATTTGTCGGTTTCTTACAGTACAACTGAGTATTTCCGCCGCAGTAGACAAAAGCCGCAAAAGCATTTTTATTACATCAATGCCTTGCCACAAACGCAGGCAGACAATGCAACACACACTCACGCACATACCACGAGATGGATGCAGTTCATTTGATTAGATGCGGTTAAAGCAACAAAAGTGATTAGCGCTGCTTTCAATTCATGCGTATATAGCAAACAAGTAGACCATGAAAACGCATCCTCTGAGCTGGGTGAGAGTGCGGCGGGTGTGTGTGTGTGTGTGCCTGAGAAACAACTTTTAATTTTAAATTATTTGAATCAACACTCACACCCATACGATAAAACTGATTTTGGGTGAGGGGTTAAAAATTAAACAACATAGAATATGCATTAAGTTAATTGAGTATTAGGAGTTCTAGGGATTTGAGGGCATTATACATTACATTTGTTTTGAGATGTTCTGCAAATAGTTATAAACATAATCCTTTAATCGAAATGGGGATGTGTAAACTTTCTTGGAAAAATACGAAATCAGTTTATGAAATGTCGATGACACATGCAATCATTTTCTATGCTAATTTCATGCGGAATCAAAACACATCATCGTCAACGTCAATGAAATAGAATTCGCCTTGATTGTATGTGTTCACTGAAATACGTTAATTGCTGGCCAGCACTTCATTCGGAAATATTTTTCTAACTGGTGTCTACTCCCGTATAGATCTGACACCGTGAGTGGTCACCGCCAACCAATTCATTGCATTACCTTAAATACGGCGTAATGGTAGCAACAACCAGAGGAGGGGTAAAGCAATTTGCATTATTCATGAGGATGTATGCAAACGCGGCGGCAACTGAAGGCAGTGGCATCTGCTGCATCAGTGGGTATTTCGGCCACTTGTGGTGTTTGCTATGAATTGTCATTAGTGAGCGGCACGTTGCACATCTCTCGCATTTCGTCATTGTCGTAGTTTTTAGCCACCGATGCGGCATAGGACCACATACCAACATCGTCATCATCGCCACTACGGGTAAATAGACCGACACCAACAGCATCAACTAGGAATTGCACCGGGGTTTCGCTAATGGATTCCATTAGTTTTATGGTTTTAGTATGGAATTAAAATTACTTGAAATAATATGCAAATTTCAATAGGGAGGGGGGGAGAAATGCACGCTATGCATTATGGCATCACTTGAGAGTTAAGAAGTCCAACACTTGGCAGAGTTGGAAATTACTTAGGGAAATCTTTTAAGGAAATCGTCAATTATAATTTGTAAGATGATGCGATGATGGTTCCCTTGATGTGCGTGGCGATAACAGTCATGCGGCCGTAGTTTTTTCTTATGGGAAACGATATCATTGTGCAATTCTTCTTCTTGAGTTACTTATACACTGTACTTAAATGCTAAAGTAAGATTTGGCGCAGACTTAATACTGGAATTATGAGCTGCTGGTAGTAAACATGTAATTGCAATTGAAATACGACTTCGTATATTAAAAAACGTCGATAAATATTGGACAGCTGCAATACTGAGTACCGTATGAATAGAAATTGTGGTGAGGGACTAAATATATGCCGATTTGTATCTTTTTGATGGAAGGACTTTCTCATAACCAAACATTAAAGTATTGGTTTCCATTACGAGAGAATTTTTAATACAATCATATACAAAATAAATCTCATTTCGTTAGTGCAATTTTGGGGCACATACATATATACACACTAATGTGTACGTTTACCACACCCAAGACAGTCAGCCAGAAAAATTATCTTTTGTCCATTTTCCAATTGAACCAACAGACATAATTTACTTCCGCCAGCCTATTTTGCAGTAGTCTGTCTGCACAATGAGTCGATTCGTGTGCGTGTGTCTGTAACACATACACAGCCATGTAAGGACAAGCAATCACAACATGTGGCATGGTGTGTGCTTTTGCGATTGTGCTCAATTTGTGTTGGGCAAAAGCATTTGTAGCCCTCGGCAATGCAGGAGAATAGTAATGGGCGAAAATTGTTGCATGCAACAATGTTGTTGGATTCTGTGAACAAAACCTAACGTAAATGAAAGGATGCTCAATAGCGGAAAACCACAAAATAATCAACGGATAATTATCTGGCAGCCATACAATAATTTTGGACAAAGTCCAATGAAGCCGCTGCAGTTACCGTAGGAGGGGTGAGGGTCGTTTTCAATCCACACACGACGTACAACAAATCAGCTAAAGGATTCGTTTCTTTAAATAAAAATTGGAAAAATAAGAAAGCAACAGAAGGTCCATTAAGATTTCTAAGAATATTGCTGCGTGTAAACGACATGTTTTGAAACAAGGCTAAAGTAATTTGTTATCATGTTATCATGTTTAATCAGAAAAATATGCAGTTAGATCGATGTGGTAAATACACATTGTTGAGAACTTTACATAGATGTTATTAAATAAAGGTATTTGCGTATTTCAATCGGGTGTAACTCTAGAAACACAACAGTCACAGGAGTGTATAACACTCCATATCATTTTCCACAAAAGCATTCACTTGCCATCGTATGTATTTCTTACGTTCTGCTTATTGCAACATACTATTTTTGTTCATGGAAAATAACATAAAAAAATCTTATATGGTAATGTATAAATGTAGTGTATATCCTATATAATCCTATATGTCTTCATATTAAGCTATCACGTTAATGTAGCGAATTCGAATAAGCCATACTTAAATTTTCTACCTGAACGTTGTCACTTAGCAACATGACCGATTAATTAGACCCGGTGGCTGGCGCTGCAATTCGTATTTAGGTTAAGAGATAAATAAATAACCTTGTACAGGTCAAAAGAAATTAAAAATTACTTACACTGATATATATTTGACTCTTTGCATTCCATGAATGTAATATGGTTGAGCTTCTCTAATTTGTGTAAATTTGCTATCGACGCCATTAATGTGCCACCGATCAATAAAATATAGATGGTTGTGACAAGGCTCGAACCTTGATCACTACTAAGCTAAGTGCGTGTTCGAACCATGATACCACAGTCGGAATTGAAAATTCCAAATTGATAAACAGAAAACATAACCCGTCTTCGTATAGACCTACTTCCCCTTCATTCCATATTATGAAAACTCTTTATAGTGAATAGTCAACATTCTAGAATACGAGATAAAATTGGGTATGTGACAACAACTGCTGTATTAGCACAAAAAGTGTGTTCAGTGTTCAAGAGTTTTCACTATGTGGAATATACGGAATTGTGGAGACGCCTACATTTAAAATATTCCACAAGGTTAATAATATTTGCGCTACCGAATTTGGAGAAGTGTATAGTGGCCTCCACTGTATACTTTGACCACGTTACATAAAAACATACTGCATTCGTACTCATTACGAGAGGTACATCTCATAGTTATGTCTTCCAAAGATCATAAGATAAAGCATAAACTATAACCACTTTAATTTTACCCTCACCATATGGGTAGGATGGTAAATATCATTTGATACGACCCAAAAGTGTAACACATAGAAGAAGTCACTTTAAATCCTAAATTTCTTTGAACCAAATTCGATTCACGACTTTTTAAATCGTTTGAGCCATGTCCGTCTGCTGTCCGGCTGGTACGCAAGATAACTTTCGAAAGACGAAATCAAATGTTTTAAAACTTTTCACAAGTTAATATTTCCCAAAAACTAGTTACGGTATTGAAAATGGGCTACATCACCACACCCCTTCTGGTACCACCCATACTAATGTAACATTCCGCCCACTTTAGAAATCGAGAAATAATATCAATACATCCAACGCGATCGTTCCCAAATTCTATACTTTGTAAAACTATAGCAGGATAAAGTTTTGGAGAAAAAACTGGAAGTCTAGTTACGCCCTTTCTGGTACCTCCCACACAAATAAACCACCCCCCGCCCACTTTAGAAATCGAGTAATAATATCAATATACTAGAAAATTGTATATTTTACTGAGGGTGAGGGTATATGTTAGCCTGTTTTCCCGACTATAACTTTCTCACTGGTTTTTTGCTTTTGTATATATTGGGAAATCTAAAAATCTAAGTCTATTTATCTACTACAATAGAACATTAAAGACGCCGAAGTATTGGTCGGAAAATTACATATCCTTTATCATGTTACTGTTTTATTTACTAATGTATATTCACACAACTCTAGTAAATTAAACTCTATTAACAATAAAATAAATGATCTTCGATTGGACGATGGGGATAAGTTCATCTTATGTACAGATCGATAAAATCAATTCAAGAGTGAAACTTAGATATTATGAAAAGCTTTGGAAACAGGATGAAGTTTTCCGCGGCAGTTAGAATATAAATAAAATATAAATGCATATTACATTTTCAAATGTTTACTTTCCTTTCAGGATTTTATGGACATTCTACTATGGAATTTGTTATTAAACAACGATTTCTATATTAACATATATCCTTGAAAATTAACATAGGACAAATAAGAAATGTTGGCGAATATATAAGAATAATTTTGCCACTAACAATAACACAACGAATATTACACAAATATAGAAAAATTACTATAATAATAATACTTAACTATCATTCATTCATTCATCTGTTTTCTTGGTAAAATCTATCCATAATATTTTTGACGCTTTATTGATAGTTTGTACACTTATACACACAAGCCCACAATTTCCTTAGGGAACATCTCATAACAAGATTACGTCTTAGGGAGTTTTATTTCAAAATCAACAAAAAGTGATATGTGTGACAGCAATTTAATTAAAAACTTACAAATGAGTGAACAGCACAACCTAACATTAAGAACAAAGCGAAGGATGAAACTTCACTAAGACACGTCTGACGCACTAAGTTGAAGAACATGACAAAAGTCCAACAAACAAAAAAAAACTTATGAAAATAAAATTAAATGTTGAAAACAGCGAAATCTAACAACGAAAGCAAAGTTTTGTGTGAAACGCAGCTGTTCCTTACAATGGCAACACAAGCTCTGATACTCACACAGACACATAAGAGTGATACCCTCCAAGCCAAAGATTAAGGGTGCCCACACATTGCGGCGATACATGAGTACAGCAAGTCCGGCACATCAGTTGATGTGACGAAAAACCGAACCGAAATGCACTGTAAATACATTTTTGTTAAATCGACACAAATTTTTCAAAATAGTAAAGAATTGGTGCAAACTCTCCAAAGCCGGCCAGCATTTTGAGTATTCTTTAGTGTGTGGTCACCTTTACGGGACACAGAAAAACTGTTAACATGTGTGTGTCTGGCACGCGCACAAGCGGACTAGAACAACCCACCACAAACAGATGGCGTCCTTAGAAAAGTTGCAAAATACAAATTTAATTAGGAAATGTCAACGAGAAGTTTGTGGATCTGTCTTCATAATCCTTCGAACATTTTTGAGCTGATGCTTTCTTTATGCCCACAAAGTCAATCGGTAATGTTATGAGGGCGATTCATGTGCAAGTGAAGATGTCAATGCCGGTGTTAACTGTATTTCCCGAGTTTTGTGATACACAGGAACAAACTTGTTTACACCTACTTAACAATTTATAACAAAACTAATGGATCCAAGTAAAAGGTGGTAAGAAATGTTCGAATATAGTGTGTCTCTGATGCAGGCCAATATTTATGCGATATTTACGTGATTATTATGAGTTTGTCAATGTTACACAACATGAAATACATTCAGCTATCGTAGTCGTGCCAATCGATACAAATTAAGAATATCTTAACTATGATGAAAACGACACGCAAAAGCTGGTTATAGATTGAAATAGACCAATAGTTAATATCATGTTCCTATAACAGTGGATATTAAAATCCCACAACGATGTTATTAGCCGAACAGTTGACTATGTGAATGCATATGTTTTAAGGAAAAATTTACAAGAGACCATAAATACAAATTTATACATGGTGCACATATTTAATATTTTGCAAGTTAATGCGAACTATTACTGAAATAAATAAAGAAAAATATGTCTTTGTGTTTAAATAGACTAGTCGAAGACTAATATATCGTATTTATTGTAATTTGCACATTTTCTTCTTTATTTTACTATCTATTTTCCTCGCAGTGACCACTGGAATTTGTTGTTACTTCTCCGACTTATGTGATATACATTTGTGTATTAAGACTAAATCAAAATGATTACAATTATGCCATACTTGTTAAACTTCGCAGACAATGCACTATTTGATTACTTTATTATCTTAACGTTAATAATGAAATATTAAACCCAGAAAGGATCACGCCAATCTGCTAGTGTCTTTAGTTAGAAATCCATTATGATGGATATACCATGCTCATCGATAATGAAGCTATTGTCCATAGTAAACTTTGGAATTTTCGCTCTCTTGTAAAAGCCGCAAAACGTTATCAGCATTTTCTTCACAATTGATTCGTAAGGCAAACATATTTTTATATAATGAGCCATCGGTAATCCGGAAATTTCTCAATGTATAATCTAATTGCCACAGTTTGATGTGAATATGTGTGCGTGTGCTATTATTTCAGGATGTGAAATAACCTTCCGTATATTATAAAATTACATACTCACATTGGGAAACACTCGAGTGCATGATTGTGATTTCTGTTTTACTGCCAAACAGAGAATTTGGCTATAAAACCTAAATTTGTATGAAATATAGTGCAATTAAAATTATTTATTAATCCATATAGCAATATACGTGCCTACATAGGTGTGTGTGCAAATTTTGTGTATACAAAAATACATTTCTTAAGATATTATTTATTGGGCACAATGTGGAAAACACGTTTCATTTTTAATCCTTGACACACAAAGTTATTTTCTTAATGACTTTTTGCAAAAGAGCTGCTGCAGGAAAGCAAAATGTCGAGGTTTTTCATGGCTTTCCACCACTACCTTGCGCCCACAACATCACCCTGAGATGATTGATGTTGTGTGGATCTTTGTGTCGCTGGTAAGGGAACAAATTATTTTTATTGTCGCCAAAAATTGATTACTTTATCATGGCCTTCTCGACTTCGATGTGTGGAATTAAAAGGTATTCCGAAGCGATTTCCACCTACCTAACATCTTTTCAAACGTTTCGCACTTTGTTATTAAAATGTTGTTAAAAAATACTCTTGCTTTCAATGCGGACTACAAATTCCCAGAGCCTGGAAGATGATGCTGATTCCGAACAAGACGACGTTGCCGATGGCCCTGATGATGATTTTATGAATTCCCAACACGTTCGAATTTTACGCACGTAGCTCTCCCTTTCACGATTCCATTTCCCCTGCAGTCAGGCATTCAGTGTTTTTTTTTTTTTGTGTTAGATGACAGTTGTAGCACGTTGAGTGAATCCCTTCCACCCAATACCGTCCAGTCGTTAGTGCAAATGTGAGGTAGAAGTGGTACTTTTTGATGTTAACAAATTTCCATCAGTTGGTAAACAAATTTCATTCTTTACTCTCTTTTTATTAACTTGTATTTCTTTATATCGGAATTCAATGAATACCTGCGCCACACAGCATACTCGTACAACACAAATAACGACATCGTGTCTTGGTTATTCGGCAGCAGCGGGTCCTTTGGCATGCCACGTGTTGCATATTAATTCGTCTGCTTAAATTCGTAACCAATTTCTAGCAACAAGAAATTAGCAGTAATATTATCAATGGAATGAGAGCTTTATCACATCCGCATGAAGAAGAACTATGGTCGTGGTCATATGTGACTCACAACCACGTGGCTTCTTGTTTCATTAAATTATCAAATTCGACATTCGTTTAATCGTACACCAAAGGTTATGTAGGCATTTCTTCTATTAATTCGTAAATATATTGGAGCTGCATCTTACTGTGTGTAAATATTGATTGACGTAATCGAATTACTGACATTCTTGCGATACGCAGTCTTTTGGCTGTTGCTCCATTGGTAAATTAGGGTTAAATAGATATTTTAGCAATGCAAAATGTATTAGATTTGATATAAAATGTATCAAATAACGTTCATCAGGACTCAAATGCAATCTAACATTTCGAATAATTGGAGGGTAGAAAATTACCGATGTGCTGTGGTTTAATATAAACAAAACAAATTTGGATACTAATTCAAAATTTCAATACAATGAAAAAAATATATTTGTTTACTTTTATCAACATTACTCAAGTCTATTGTATGCGTTTTTTTTTTCAATAATGCTTATTGCTTCATCGATACAAATCATTAACTCAATTTTCCTTTACTCTCCATGAATAAGGTATGGTATAGCTTTTCGCGTTATTGTGAAGCTTTCTTTTTTTGACTCACAACAAACGGCATCTACTGGTTTATAGACGAATGCGAGCGTCAGCTGTTTGAGAAGCTTTTACTGGACATGGCACTCGATACTATACTGCAATGTTGCTATCGACAACATTAAGGACCCGCCGATGAAACAAAATGTAGAGGACTGGAGACAGGAATTGAAAAATGTATCTTCTGCAATAGAATTTCTTTGTCGAAAACGGCATATCCGAAAACCCAAATATAGACTGCAAAAATTAATTTGAGCTCATAAACCCTACCTTTGAGATAAAATTTGTTAAAAAAAGAAAGAAAAGAAAAAAACAATTTTTTCTCAGGGGTAGGGGCTTATGAGCTTAAATCGATTTTCGCAGACTATTGTCTCTGACACAGTTGTTTTCAATAAGTCAAGCTTATCCGAAAACCCAACTATAGCTTGTCAAAAATCTATTTAACCCTTAAAACACTACCCAAAGTAAAAAAAACTTTAAAAAAATTTTCTATGAAACCGTGATGCAGTTTGATTCCTTGTTTCTGAATTAGGGTAAAACCGTCGAGTCCGGCCTTGTTTTCAAAAATTGTTAACAAAAACTAAACGATATATATACTTATATAGGTAACTCGCTATCTATCTGATTTTGTCTCAAAATTAAAAACACTTGGATTTTTCCACTATTTTTTAATTGTAAACAAATTTTTTGTCAGCCTTTTATTATAATATCTTTATGTTTATTAATTATATTATTCAGAAATTGTATGCTTTCACGAGTAAAACGCTTATTTTTCTATAAAAATTGGTTGACAAGTGGTTAAGTTATTCATGTTTTTTGAGAAACACAACATCTATGTCTCATACTAAAATCTAACAATTCAAGAAAAAAGTTTGCAATTTTGAGGCAAAAGCAGACAAATATGAAAAGTTACCTATAAAAATATATTAATCGTTGGAAGGGTCTAAGATTCTTCTTTCCAAAACCGTAAATAATTCAAAAAAAGCAGACTGAATTATTAGCTCATAAGGAAGGAAAGACCCGAAAATGGATTTTAAATTTCTACAATTTCAATTTCGAAAATCACACTTTATAGTCTTATTCGAATATTCCTCATATCTGGCATATATTGTTGTGTCTAATTTTGCCAAATGGCAAATTCGTTGGTAGGATAGTGTGTTTGCTGTATTTCAGGGATCAGAATTCAACTTGTTGAACAAGGCAGTATTACGATTAGCCTGCTAACATCGGCTTGTTACATTTGTCTAATTCTCCATTGATTTGTAAAAAGAGAAATAAAGAAGTTTTACCTAAAACTTGATCCACTTCCATCTAAAATGTGAATGTGTAGCACGCTAACTTCCCTCGGTGCCGTTTTTACTAAACTTTTGCACCGCGCCTCCATGTTGCTTGCCCCCTATTTAATATATGTCATGTTCATAAGCAATAAATTTTGCATTGTGGATGCTGTTGTTGTTACTGTTGTTTATGTTGTAAGGATATCCATACAACAACACATTTATTTGGGCTAAGGATAAATCACAGCTATTCATTCACTTCCGTCTGTACTCAAACAATGTGTTTTTTTTTCAATGCTTTCATCGCACCCGATACTAAACTCATTCCTGAACTGGAAGCTGATCTGCCTTAGATTTGCTATTGAATAGAGCGAATAAGCAAGGGGGAAAGTTTACAATCGCTGTTTCGTTGTAAAATTCATACATAGTACATTCATATGGGTGTATGTGAGTGTGCATATGCCTGTTTACATTACGTTTTGTCCCCCTCTTCACTGGCGGCATTATGTTCAAGTGATTTTTCTTCAAAGGAAATTAGTTTTATAAACAAATTTGAACGACGTGATGTGATGGAGAAACACCCATTCTTATCATCATAAAAGTTTGTTTTTCCTGCTAGATTTTGCAGAGTGTCTTTAGCTCTGTTATTTAATAGTAGATTTGTTGTGAGCGTGTGGCTTTAGCTGTTACTAGACAAATGTTTACTGGCGAAACGGAAGAAAGTTATATCCGTTGTGGCTAAAAGTTAACGGAAGTATCACAGGGTTCAAAAACAATTCGACAAAGAATTCACATTTCTCCACAGTTATTGAAAATATTGACATCCAACAAAAAGTGGTGATAAAATTCACAAACACAGAACATCTACGATATATTTTGTTTTATTAAAAAAAATAGTAACAAATAATGTATGGTCCTTTTTTCTAGCTTCAACAGATTTAAATATATAATTGTTTTTAAAAAGGTCAGTATCTGTTGTATCTGTTGAGTCGTACTTTGCAAATATTCGCATATAAAGATTTCACAATAGTTTTTTTTTTATCAAGGAACCCCAACATTTTAGAATTATCATGCGAGAGATCCATGGTTCCAGTAATCTACATTTTCTTTCGTCGACGGTACCTCGATGTTATCGATAGCATCTTCGCAGCATAGTATGGAATCATGTCTAGTAAAAACTTCTCAAACAGTTGCCGTTTGTTGTGAGTCTAAGAATATAAAGTGTAAAGAGAAATTGAGTTTGAGTATATGTATGTTATTTTTCAGAACATCACAAATATATAGATGGATGTGACTACGCTCGCATCCAGGTCATCCGCATGATAGCTGCCCGTTCGAACAATCACGCCACGACCGGTAAGAGTAATATAGTTTGTCTGACAATATGTCAATGCTTAGTTTATCGATTACTGAGAATAGTAAATATCACTACTATTATATGGAATCAATTGACGTCGTTGGTTTTTTCTTAGAATACCCACTTTCTGATATCCATATGTCAGCATTTTGTTCAATATTATAGAAACCAACTCACTAAAATTTTTAGAATCATTTTTTAAAACTTATCAAAAGTTTAATTAATTTATGACCATGATTTTTTTTCAATAACATTTACAATTGGAATTTTATGTAAATATTCAGTTAATTTACAAATTCCACTCTAGAATAAGTACTTGACTTTGCTTTCATCGCAAAAAAATTACTGAAGTATCATCTTAGCAATAACCAATCACTTTGTATTTGTCTTTTACAAATATAATTTTCGAATATACCCAACGTTATGCATGCATAAGCAGCAAATGCCACATCCGCGCAACACATTGATGAGAACTGAAAAATTTCAACATGAAGCCACACAACTTGCCACTAATCCGATTTAGCCACAACGGCGAAAAAAACAAGTCTCTTGGTTGCCATATTATGGATGAATATTAAGTCAAGAGATACTATACAAACAATATTTTTGCTCCTCAAAGTCATAGGATTTTTTATTGGATACATTGCTGCATGGTCGGCATTCGTCCTTCGGTAAATGTTTTCATTATGAGTTGATTGCACAGAGTATTTGAATAGCAATGTGGTTGCCAAGGACGGATTAAAGACCCTAAGATGTGGTATATGTGGTCTCTTAAAATAGATGATAATAACTTTAGTCGTTGTCACAGGACACAGATAATAGGATCTTTGCTTTCATTTGTGGTTTTAATGAAGTATTCAAAGAACTTCCCCGCGGGAGACATTTTTGCGTTGCGTGTTCAACTAAATTGATGTATCATGTTGTTCAAAAGTTGAGAAGGCAATGAAGGCGAGAGTACACCCCCCGAATTATTAGTTGTGATGAAATGTTAATTGGCTTAATCAAGAAATCAAAGTATTTTGTTTGTTATCGAAACACTTACTATTTAGCACCTTGTTTACTTCCGTTCCCACCTCAGCACGCGATGCCATCGAATATTTCATTCATGGGAGTGGTGGTGACGATGATGATGATAATGACGACGACGACGATAGTGATGATGATGACTTTGTTTTAAGCGAAGCACACAGAAAGTACAGAGGAAAAAAAACTTCCCTTAAACTTTGATATTTCCTATCTTGTGGTACCCTACGACAGGAAAAGTCTTTAGTCAATCGTGTTGGATTTATAATATTTTAAGAAATGTATAACATTATTTTACTATTGAGAGCTTTATAAAAGTGTTAACAATTTTCTGGTCTAGTGGCAGCAACCAAACACGGAAAGCAGTCGCATGACTAATTTCAATTGCTAGATGAGTATAGTTAAAATAAAGACCAACCCAATAAATCGTATTTATATTTAATGAATTTATGAAATAAGAAACAATGTTGTTCTAGCGTTAGTTATTTAGTAAAGTTGTTTCATAGAGAACGTATCCAACGCAATTTAAACTAAATTATAAGTGACGCGCAGAAATTTTTATTAAAAAACACTGATTATTTTCAACCGTTTTAGAAGTTAAGTGATTGCTGCCTCCACAAGCCGCGAATATTTCAATAAATATAAATACTTTTTTAATAAGCTTATTTCTGTATAAATTACACAAGCCTCAGTGGTATGACTCACGTCTTTACATTTTACAAATAGAGCTGTTGGCTTTCGCCATTGCTGCCACTTATTTCTCACATGTCATACCTACATTCTAGAAATAATTCTAACCATCCATTTTCTCCGCTCCCATGTTTTCTTAACCTTAGCTGTTTCACATTCCATTTCTCTCACAGACAGTAACAATCAAAGCCAATTAACGTCAAGTGTTGAGTGTTAACTCAGTTGGTAGCAAAAAAGCTCCTGCTGCAAGCGTATACCGGCAATGTTCCCCTCACTTCGAGATAATATAGACAATCAGTTACACTGCCAGAAAAAGAAGCAAAGCCACCTTCAGTCGCACTACTCCCGTACATAAAACATACTTCCGCAATTTGCCGTAGATTCGGTTTATGCCAGCCAAAGTCAAAGTGTCTGTCGTTTGTGGTGGTGGCTACTAAAGTATAAATGGTGATGAAGATGACGATGATGATGATGATGATGACTTTGTGGTCAAGTGACGATAAATAGGGGGTCAGACAACGATGAACGAATAAACCCCATTTTGTTTTAGGTAACATCCACACGACAGATAAACATACTGTTGATATTAGTAAACGAACCAAGAGGGCTGGCAAATACATTTAAAATCTATACCTTATGATTTCTATTGACGTTAAAAATCTAATTAAAACACAGGTTAAATTCAATTAGAAAACCATAAACATAAGTAGTTTTGCAAAAGTTATATTAGCATTAAAATAAAATACGACGCCAGGGGGAGTGAAAGCAGAGATGGTGGCATAAAATAAAACTCGATTCTCATTCATCACCTATCATCAAGTTCTATACTTCATTTACATCCCATCATTGAAGCATACGACCGAACGAGACTTTTCCGTCGACAAAAAGCAACGAAACCGCAGCATCTTCCCTTAGCTCCATTTTTCGAAAATTTTTAATTGATGATGGTATTTACTACATACATAGAATATTGTTAACTTCTTGCCACGAGTTCGACTTATTACTAACAAGATTTAAGAGAAATTTGGATAAAAATTAAACAAAAAACAACACCTGATATATACTACTATGCAACAATTTGAGGGTCATTGTCTCGGAGGTGAATAAAACCGATATTAAACGGTGTTGAACAGTTTGCTTCCAAAAAAAAATTCTTAACATTTAATTTCGATTTTATTTTGTTACCTTTGACTCGTAGAGGTTCGGTGACCCTTAGTGAAATTTTCTGGAAGATTTTAACCCTTGACCTCCCTTCAAAGTGAGATTTTCTGTCCTGTTCCCCGGAAAATTTAAAAATAGGTCTCCGAAGACATGGTCTATCCCAAATGTATTTTTACGCATGATTTGTCATATTCTCTGATACGACTTATGACCAATAATTAAAAACTGCACACCAATGTAAAAAAATATTGTGACGTTGTGGAGCAAAATGGAGTTGAAGGTTTGGTTTAGTTCTTCCCTGAAGAAGTGTACAATGGAAGCTATTTTTGATTTGATGAGATGAGAGGGACGACAACGTTGGAGTGTGCCACATAATCCTTTAATTTAAAATAAGGCGCAAAGTGTGTTACTTGATATTAAACGTATTGCGGGTTTACGATGTCATATGAAATCAACTTAAGGAGCTTTGTATTCGACCCGTATATATGAACGTTTCGTAATGCAAATGTAAGCGAATAAATGTTAATGTTAATAATTTCGTTAACTTTAATGACATTCTGCGACAAATGGTTGGGGTCAGTGATTGGCGAGGGTTCTGAGTACTATCAGGGTGATCCAACCATAATGCGCGATGTTAATTGTGAGTCACACCTTAACGTCAAGTTTTTTCCCAACCTTATTTGACATTTCTTTGTTTCATTGTTTGACAAATTCAATCATGTATTTTACGAAAACTTTTAAATCAAAATGCATTTCGTACACTTTGTGATTTTCTTGGTCAGCATAATCGACCAAATGTGTCCGGAATTGCCGCATTTAGGCAAATGAGAATCTACGAGTGATTGTTGAAAAGCCAATGCATCTACAAAGGGTGACTGTTTGGTGCGGTTTGTTGGCGTCATCGGTCCGTACTTTTCGAAAATGAGGTCGGCCAAGCAGATACCTTGAATAGCTATCACCACGCTTCTTGTGGCCAGAAATTGAGGATATGGACCTGGACGATATAACAGGTAATGACAGGATGGTGCTACTGGCCACACAGCCAACAAAACAATGCAACAATGCAACAATTTTTTTTTGCACGAGACATATGACTTGACGCCGCGGTGCACCGTTGGACTTCTTTTTTTGGGAACATTAAAAAGAAAAATTGTTCATCAATAAGCCGAGAACACTTCAAGAGCGAAATGATGAGACAATTCGGCACATTAACGACGTTGAACCTCAATAATATCTCAAAGTTATTGAAAATATGGACCATCAGATATAGGATACCACCTTAACCGTGGCGAGATTTTGTCAATTGTCATAGAATTTTAATCACAACAAAAAATATTAAGATAATTCTTTGAAAAAAATTTTGTTTAATTTATAATTAACAAGTGCGTTTTGATTGGACCACCCTTTATCGGTCAGCAAAAAGTTATACGTGTCCAGGCGTTTGGATGTGTCGCGTCTAGGAATCAAGATATATAAATTTGCAGTTAGCAAGTACCATTCCTACAGTCAGTACCGCGTTCCGATGCGTTCCATTCGACCCTAATATTTGTTATCACAATTGTTGCATGCTTGGCAACATACTTAATACTTTCTCTGCAAATAAATCAAATTTTTTTATTTTCATATTTATACAATTCAGACATCTGCTGAGCTTCTAAAGTTGAACTGGACTTTTTTTTTCAAATTTCAATCATCATTATAAGAAGCTGTAAATAGAATTTTCGATTCTACCAGTCATTTCACTCATAGACATATGATGTTTTCATTAGAATATTGGACAGAAGCTGAGGCTATTTTTTAAAACAAAAGATTTGTTAAGAAAGTTTCAAATTAAACTACCAGGTAGCTAGTTTGAGTGAGTCTAAAAATATTGTGTCGTCTGAGGCAGAGCGCAACTGTTTTTACAAATACATATAAGTATTATGTAACGGATCTAGCTGCAGTCACAAAAGCAAAGCATTAGTGATTTCAAACTATCGAAAATGACAACGAAACATTACAGGTAGTAGCTATATCTCTGCAGTGTAGACCAAGCTGACTGCATTGTTCTTGTTTGGGCATTATATCGCCAAATGTCGCCCTTCAGTGCATCGCTTATCTTTGTCCTTTAATGTTTACATGACACATTGATTATGAGAGTGGCAATTAACATTTATCTTATTTATGTTTTTTCATTGTTTGTCCTGCACTGCGAACATCCTTGTACGATGCATTCCCTTTTGCGCAATCCAGTTGTAATTTTAATTGTTGTTTCGGTTCGTCCCTGATGGCCGTGATTTAAGTGTATAATATGAAGTGGTATATAAGTTTGCATTTAAGTGTATGTTCGCGTGAGTATGTGTGCGTATTAACAAAGATATGTCGCAAACATTACTGTGTATGTCTGCTGTAACAAGGACGGCTGCAGTACAAATGTAACTTGGTGCGTAAGTAGTTGTATCTACGGCATAATCAGAGATGGAGTTCCAAAGGGGATTGCAATTATTGTACAAGGATATTTAGACTGTTACGTAATGCCGGCGTATGTATATTCATTATTAGCTGTAACCAGCATTATCCCGATTGTTTTAGATGGAAACCTAATTTGATCCTGAATCTCCTGGTGCTCAATTCTTGTTGTACAAAATAAACGACCTCACGACGCCCATTTATTTATTTGAATACATGGACAGATCATGTATCAGATGAAATGTTAAGTAATTAATTACTTTCGTTTGTACTTTCGCTGTTTTTTTTTCTCTTGTTATATCTGTATATGCAACATACGTGTACTATATGCGTATATATTCGTATTTTGTAATGCTTTTATTGCAAACATATGTACAACTCTGTTACATCAACCTCTCTTCTGCTGGCGTGAAAAGGCTGTAGTTTTCTTCTTCCATTAATTTCCTATAATAAATTATATACAGTAAGTTACAAAAACGGAAGTGATGTGCAAATAATATCCAATATGTTGTTTTCATGACAACAATATAATTCGATATAGAGCAGGTGAATAGTTAAACGTAAATAATATGATTATATTTTGGTTTAATTGTACTGAGTAGATTATATACTGATATGTATAAAACAATTGAAATCTTAGGAAATAAAGTAGATTTAAAGTGTAATTTTGCTGAAAGGATGAAACTGAATAAGTTGCTAATATATAACCTGCAGCTTACTCTTCAAAGACTAAAATAATATACTAATTCCCTTAAAATGTTTAACATACTAAAATAAATGCTTTTAAATGCATCACATTTATTGTATCCTGTAGTAGGCAATATTTAGACGTTCATTGTCCTTTATCTATAAAAAGCATATGCTTGGCAATACATTTTCTTTTACATAAACACACAAATGTTTACAATTTGATTATTTTCCACTGCTTCGAGTTCATTATCCAATGTTTCTCTTATATTAAGAATACCAAACATTACTTTATAATTAAATATGTATCGGTTTCACATTAAATCAGTGACAATAATTGAATCAACTGATGAGGGGTGCTTATGCCATGATAGGGTTATCTACAATTTTCGATCAACTTTATTCGAAATCTACGCAACATACACGATAACCTCGATATCGACTTTGGCTACATTTGGTGTATAAGTAAGTTTTCGGATAACTTTAACAATTTCCCAAAATTGTAGTAACTGCTAATCGAAAGATTCGATTCGATGTTTCGAATAACTAACTGAAAAGTATTCTTTGTTCTGATTAATTGTCATTCGTATATTTCGTATGTAAAACAATATTTTAACTATATTTTGCATAATTTTTAAAGGATTCAATTCAATGTAAAAATTGTTCCAGAATGCACTAGAGGAACAATCCCAAATCGAACAATAGAGCATTTGTGCTAAATATATACATATACTAATAATGCATTCAATTTGTTCTAGAACAGTAACAAATCGCATCAGAATATCTGTGCCTGAACTGTATTTGCTGTAAAATTAATTGTTCGTGCATTTGCTGCCATTCATTTCATTTGAAATCAAAATTTCTCTATCAAAAAGATGTTTGCTGATATATTTGACAGCAAAGCTCTCTTGATGACAGTCTATTTTTTTCATTTCTTATTCGAAAGCAAAGTCCTTTTTTTCGTCACAATTATCAAGGTTTCAAATGCATTCGAGGAATGTCTTGAAAGCACACAACGAAGCTGCTTAACGAAAGGGAGCGAGTAATAACAATATTGTCGTTGAAAATGTCTAGTCAGGCATTAAATTTATGACATTTTGCGCGTCTCATTAAAAAGACATTGTTGAAGTTGAAATTTGCAAAGAGCTGAATTTTAACAAAAACAAAAACTATAAAAGGATGCCGATAAAACAGAGACAGGAAGAAGAACGAGAACGTGAATATGATTTTAGCAACACACAAAATTGAGAGAAATAATTTTCTGCACTTCAGCGTTTATTTCAATAACAATTTATCTTGCCATAAGAAAACTGTAAAACTGTGACTTGTAATGATAAATTGTAGTCATATTTCTCTGATAGCAGTGACATGATACGAATGGAATTTGACGTTTGTTTCAGGCGAATCCTTCATTCCGTTATGGAGACGTGAACTGACTGAAACATGAGACAACGATGGCGTTCAGCTGAATTGGGACTTGGGTTACTCTACTTAAGACATTGAATAATTCAAGATGTACATATAAATATGAATAAAATTGTCTATGCATTAAAGAGATGCAAATTGGTTTCTAATATTGTGAGTTCAAGAAAGAGCAATGACAATGTATGGGTTTTTTTTTCTGCCACACTATATGTAAAATGGTTGTTTTATGCAGCCGCAATCAATTTTCCTGTTCAATTTCGAACATCAACATTAATGCATGTGTTGTCCTGTTTAATGGTTTGAGGTATGTAAAAACAAGAACATTTCCTTATGTAAACATCTGCATTCATGTTATTTGTGCATATGTATGTGTATATATCACATAATAATAACAATAGCAGTAATAAAGGAAGTTATGTGTTTGTGGGCGTAACAAAACATAACACATAACATCAAATTCTATGTAAGTACAAATTTCTCCTCTTGAACCTTTTCGGAGAATTATGAAGAGAAAAAAACATCCGACAATATCACATCATAAGCTGCTTTTGTTGTTGCACCAACGATTTGCAGTTGTAACATTCATTGAACTGCCAACAAACATTTGTTTAAGTTTTTCTACTTTATTTTTAGATACAACAAAAACAACAACAATATGTAGCAGTCTGGTCAATGTTTAATCTTGCTTGTAGGGATTGACATAAATTAATATTTAACAAAGAACATCTTACAAATCTAACTTGATGGATGATGTTACGGCTAAGAATGTTTATACGTAATATGTATGTAATATACAATGAATCTATTATACAGAGGATATATAAAAAGAGAAGATTTATTTATACAGTGCGAGCAGATTGTGCAGGCTTTGACTGCAAGTTAACCGAGGCAAGACAATTGATTTTAAGCAATTTTAATTAAGAATTCTGCACCATTATAATAACAGTTTATATGTTCGTTTTTTTAAAAAATGTTTTTTTTAAGTACTTTTAGAACAAGTTAGCAAAGGATGGCATTTCTGATATTAGCGAAGTCTATTCAATGTCTATATAAAGAACCGTTATGCCCTTATGCCGTAATGAGATTTCAAAACTTTAAATTGGCTCCTGTAAAAACCTATAATTCAGAGAACTCTAACAACCACTCATTTGCGGTAAAACAGACATAATTGTGCCCCATGCTTATAACGAACATGCTTACTTATCTTCTTTCAACCAAAAATATATCGGTTCTTACGAAGTCAGAAGCCAGCCACACTCAACTGAGTTATGAAGTTTTTTATAGTTTTTTTTATTTGTAAACAACGGGTTTATACTGCGGAACAGGCACTTTATTTTTAGTTTTACATTAACCATTCTAAGCATTAGCATAGGTGTTACAATATAAAATATTTTAAATAGTACTTATAAACTCCATGTATATATTACAGTCTACGTAAAAATACGTATTCGATAAGTATATATAGAACCCAACATAACCAACACTTGTAGTTAATTCTGCTTGACCATTCTCGAATGTGTGTAGGTAAGGAAAATCAACGGTTTCCATTTGTAGTTATCCTAGTTGTGTTTTGTATAAAGAGGTAACGTATGGTGTGTGTGGTGTGATCGTTAACTCCCCAGCAGCGAAAAAGACGAGGCATTGTAAAAATATGCCTGCAAACATGCCTTCAAAGGAAGTTTGTTGACATTTAAATACGCCTTCCTTTTCCAGGCATGTATACAGGCTATAATAAGTCCTTCACTAAGCCTAACAAAGAATTCCATACCCATGCACATTTCGCTTCTCAAATGAGACCTGCAATGAGGCCTCTTACTAGGATGAGAAAAGATCCCGCAGACATGCCCCTTTCCTTTCTTAAAACTGGCCTGTGAGCAGCCCTACTGTGTACCGCACAAAAAAACCATAGATGTGCACAAAGGGCATGCAAACTTTCTTGCTTAAAACAGGCCTGTTGACAGTCCTATTAGTAGAAGGCAGAAATGACGTTCATAGCCATGCACTTGTCACTTCTCCGATTAGCCCTGTTGACAGGCCTCTTTAGGGAAGGTAAGACAGATGCTGTTGTTTATGAGAACCACATGTATGCTCTTTGTTGTACAACAACTATATCACGTGATAGCCGAGTAGGTAGCAAGCCCAACTATGAGTACTGAGGTCGCGAGTTTGATTCTCGCTGCTGGAGTTTAAAAAAATAGTTATTTCAAATTGTAATAAATATTGTATTAAAAATTTATAAAAAGTACGAAATCATTTAATATGGAAATAATTCGCATATGTTTTTTTTTTATTTTAGTCCTTCTATAAATGCTCTTTTGCAGGCCTGCAAGCTGGTCTGCAGTAGCAATGCCTCATTGAATGCCCTTGTTATTAGGACTCCAAGAAGGACATACTAGGCATGCCTACTGAAACGCCTTCAATGAGAAAGGGAATGTGCAGGCCTTGCCTGCCTATGGCGCCCTATGTTAATTTGAAATGAAGACTGCATTTGAAGGGTAGGGCTTCTGACTGCCTTTGCAGGCCTGCAAGAAGACATGCAAAGCCCCATTTTTTGCTGCTGGGTCTTCACACTTGTAGATGCTTTGACACTAATACTTCAACAGTACTCTAAGTATGAAATTTGTCATTCTCTTATACGTACATTTGTTTTCTGGGAAAAATCTGTGTAGTGCGAGATCGTTATATGTTTAGACTTATGAGTGTTGCACCACACGTATACGTCTACAGTACGAGTACATGTTTAGCATAAGTCACTTGAGTATGAGTAAGTCAACAATAAAATGCTCTTTACATAACATAATGCCCGTAGAAAACGAATAGCACCTAGTACCTTAATCAAATTATGAATACAATTGTATATTTTAGTGCTAACAACATCAATATCACAGCTACGATCTTTATCTAATAATATATGTGTGTAGTTTTCATGACGTATTGACAAGCTAATCAAAGCAAATAATAATCCAGAAAAATAATTCAGAAAAATCGCCACTAAACAGTATTACTCTTTGAGTAGTTCTCGCCGAATGCGAGCTATTACCTGAAACCCTTGACCATGTGCAGGTCAGGTTAAATCTAATCACAATGCCTTAAAGTAAAAATTCTAATTCCAATTGTGTTTTATTTCCTACTTGTGTACTTTTTTCTTGTCGGTGTTAATTATTTTAGCCACAATTTTTCATAGAAGCATATTTTATTTTATTTTAAATGCTCGCAACTTAAATATTTTTGTTATGTACTGTGCTACAGATCTCCGTAGTATCTAATTTCTTTGAAATATTTACGTCCAATCTTGACAGTCATTCAAAATAATTAACAAATACCAAACCAGATATAATGGCACACATATAACATTAAGTACCAAACTATTTACTTCTACGCCCACACGATAACAACTCCATGTGTTTTGTTGTATTTATATTTGTATTGCATCCAAATACAATATAAACATATTGTTTTTATTTGCCCCTATACTCATATACATACATACATACATATTTGAATTGAAACATCCTCCCACTTACACAAACCTACATATGTTTACGCTGTGAACTCGGATTTTGGCAAATATTCGACATCGATGGAATGAAGATTGTATTCATCTTTCGCAGCATTATTGCTGTCGTTGTTGTTAGTGATGACATCATAAAAAGTTAATGCTGTTTTATGAATATTAGCAATCAAAATGCAATGGCTTTCCTTTCGCATTTCCCATTTCAGGGAGCGTGTGAGTATAATTCAAATTCGATACGTTTGATACTTTTATGGCTTATGAATGCAATAAAATAAATTGCTTCATATTGTTTTGCTTTGATTACAATTTCTCTCTTTTTTTTTCTTTTGATAGCCATAACGTGATTGTGAACAAAGTTTTAGCCCTTTTCCAATTTTTATGAAATGAACAGAAAATGAATTGGTGTCGAAATGTAATCGAAATTATAAGTCGGCTAAAAATATTGTGCGTATGGAATATACAATTATTACGTTGATGAGATTCTAAAGACTGCTGCTACAAGACGAATTAATATGAGTTGTGATTTTAATTGCATTGAACATACATACATAAAGGCGGATAATATAAAGGAGCAAACAAAAAATCAATTGACAATTTTGTTATAAAAATAATGCATAATAGATAACAATTACATTGTTTCTAATTGGTCAGTAGTCATTATAATTTACAAAAAAAATGTTATCGTATATATTGATAGAAAGAGCTATCTCACAATTTAAACTCAATATCTTGGAATATTAAGGATATTACTGACAAAATCTATATATATAAAAATGGTGGCAAAAATGTATAGTAATTCATCAATTGGGAACGGCTGGGCCGATTTTGCTCAAACTTTTGTTCAGTTGTTCGTTATTGCTAGGAGCAGGTTTATGTAAAAGACAATTTTGGGAAAATCTTCCGGAAAAGTCGGAAAATTGGAAAAATCGAAAATTGCCTTTTTGTATGGAATTTTGTGTGCAATTGTTACAGAATGGCTTTTCGAATAGAAAAATGGAAAATTATTGTTGAAAAATGCGGAAAATTGCGGAAAAATTCAAAAAATTTGAATTTGTTTTTTCGACGAAATTTTGCATATTATCGTATGATTTGATAATTTTGGACGATTTAACAGTGACAAATTTTGGATAATTATTCCGAAATGACTTTCCGAAAGGAAACATAGAAAAATTCTCGGTAGAAAACTCAGAAAATTCCGGAAAAACTCGAAAAATTTTAATTTTTTCGGAAACATTTTGCATCGCAAATTTAATTTTTGTATAACATTTTGTGTGCAATTGTTTCACAATGGCTTTTCGGTTGAAAAAATAGAAAATTTTTGTTGGAAAATTATGGAAAAATTCCAAAAATTTGAATTTTTTTTCGACGAAATTTTACATTTAATTGTGTTTTGAGAATTTTGCACGATTTAAATGTGAAATTTTGGGATAATCATTCCGAAATGAATTTTCGAATGGAAAAATAGAAAAATTCTTGGTGGAAAACTCGGAAAATTCTGGAAAAAACTCGAAAATTTTGAATTTTTTCGACGAAATTTTTCATTGTATCGCTTGATTTGTTGATTTTAGACGACGGAAAGGTGGAAAATTCGTGTGATCCCTGGAGAAATTCGGTTTTTTTGTGAAATCTATATGTATGAAAACGGTGTGTAGTAATTCATCAAGAGAGAACGACTGCCCCATTTTCTTTAATTTGTATTTAATTGTTCGTAATTGGTATTAGGGTTTTTACAAGATAGTTTTGGAAAAATCCTTCGCAAAAGTCGGGAAATTGGAAAAATCGAAAATTGGTTTTTTGTATGGAATTTTGTGTGCAGTTGTTACGGAATGGCTTTTCGAATGGAAAAATAGAAAATTCTTAGGCAAAAATTCGGAAAATTCCGGAAGTGCAAAAAATTTGTTTTTTTTTATCGACAAAATTTTGCAATTTTCACATGATTTGATGGTTTTGAACGATGTTAGGTTAAATGTTGGTTGGTAACGAGATACATAATATTTAGATAAAAAATCCGTCGAACCCGACGGGATGTGCGGCAATCTGCTTTTGACGTTGGGAATGCCAGCGCCAAATCATTCGATGCAAGATGCATTAGATCGCGAATTTTAACGGGAGCAAGACTTTAATCCTGATGAGCTGACCGGAAGAGATCGAACAAATTTGCTGCTGTTAAATACCGAGTACAAGATGAAACTGGAGGCATTTACTTTCACGATGCTCCGAGTGGGACAGCCAAGACATTTTTTTGTCGATTCCGGCAACAATTTGGTCAAGATCTCAAATAGCGTTAGCCGCTACACCCTCTGGCATACCTGCCACATTGTTGGAAGGCATTCGAACTGCAAATTCCGCTTTAAAACTGTCGGAGAATCTTATCACGGTTGAAAAGCCAAAGCACACAATGACCAAGAATTTCGCAACAGCGAATTAGATGCGGGAATGCCAAATAAACATTTCGGATGAATGCGCGATAACGAATAAACGAGCTTTGGAAGTAGTTGACTGAACGATAAAGGATTTAAGAGGGGATTTAAAACGATTTGGTGGGGCTATGATTTTGCTCAAAATGTCTAATGCTGCTGATTTACTAAAACCATGCTTGAAAACGTCGTCAATGTCAAGAAGTTGTAATTGACCCAAAAATTAGGGGCTTATTCCAGAACCTCCCATCTTCTGCTGAATTCCCGAAACAACTGCTAGCGCTTGGCAATGGGCAAATTCGGGTTGATGTTTTGATTGAATTGATATCGTTCCCTGCAAATTTTTGCCAGTTCACATAGTTGAAAAAGTAACTCATGACATTACACAAAACTATAAAAATCTCGATTTGATTAATTCACGGGCAGTATGTTACTAGCAGCGAAGAATAAAGATATCAATAGCTAGAATTTCAAATTAGAAAGTTAAATCGCTTGAGAACTGCATTCGTACAAATCTGTTTACAGCGTGACCGTAGAGGATGAAGCGACCAACAATCCGACCGAATTTTACACTAGCTTAATGTGCCGCATAATTTACAGATAAAGGTGAGATCGATCATAATCATATTGCGGAATCTGAATCAACCGAAATTGTGCAACGGTACGGTCAAGAATCTGAGAAAAATGTGATTTCAGACGAACAAATTCAAAAAAGAGGAAGTCCTTTCTTACGAATCAGATAATTCCAACTGATCATCCATTCCAATTCCCCGACGACAATCAATAAATCGCAAGGCCAATCGTTGGAACTATGTGAGATTAATCTCGAACTTCCCTGTTTTACGTGCGGTCAGCTGAACGTTGGCTTTTCGAGTTTTGGAGAACCGCATTCGTTGTTTGTTTTTGTGGCGGAAATCTAATCGAAAAACTTTGTTTATCAAACATTCTCTACTGAGTTTATCTGAAGGCATAAAATTGGGGCGAGACGAAGTTCGCCGGGTCAGTTAGTGTAATATAATTTATAACAGAATATGTCGAGTATGTTGCGAAACGTCTTCAGGTAAATAACATTATATCTAAACTACTCAATACTGGCAGTGGTTCAAATACTAAAGAGACAACAATAGTGACTGCTTCGGGGATTAGTAATGAAATACACTTAATTCGCTAACATGTTCTTCTACAAATTTCAAAAATATATTCCGTGAGAACTACGAATGCTCAAGAACGCTACTGACTATATATTGTAGCCTTGTACCATTGTACCAATAAAAAATATAAAATGTGTTCTTGAACATAAAAGAGAGTTGCACGGTTGTGAATAACACGATAAGCAGATTTTTGAAAAAATAACACTTTATACGAATTCTAATTTCCATTTGTTAAACTTTCTGCCAAAATAATTGGGGCCAATGAACAGCTCCATAAAGTTCTGTGGGAACGATTGCTGCTACATCTGAGCACAACCCAATATATTGTAAAATTAACGTAATTATTGTAATCTCCAAACACACATATTATATAACGCACCTTGCACTTTGCAAACATTTTTGGTATGCTCCACTGAAAACCTTCCACTGACAACTATTAAAATTATAGCTAATACTGTTTCAAGTTAATTAAATTTTTATTAATTATGAAAAATCGTTTGCAAGGCGACAAGAATATCGATTTAATACTTTTAGTACATTAGGCACATCATTACTAGGATGGTGACGAAGATACATAATGCATATATTACAATACATTTCATTCAACCATTTGCAAATACCACAACGAAATAATTGTAAATTTAATTAACATAATTTTAATTCATTTGGTATCTCTGAACCCACCGCATATGCCATTACAAGGGTTTCCGTTCGCCATTCCGATGGGGTTTATTTATGATTAATGTTCATCGTACATTAAATCAGCATTACCATCAAACACTTTTACTGTTCGTGAGTGACACTGCATATTCCCACTCGCTCTCCATCGTACGATATTCAAACACAACAACTTTTATGATTTCCATCATTGCCATCTGGGCTTTGTCATTTGCTACCACTTGAGATTCATTCGAATTGCGCTCTTCTCCCGCAACACATACATGCACACCAAAGTTCGTTTTCACACTTGCTCCCTATCCGTGTTACCATCAGTTGGTGACAAAAATCAATCATCGCTTTGATGCGGATGCAAATAGCGGATGCGGATATGTTGCTGTTGCTGTTGTAGTTGCAGTGTTGGCATTTGTTGCCATTGCGATAATTAATGATTTGATTCTAGCTTAAATGGGTTTCGAGCAAACTGAACGAACGCGCAAAACAAAATGGTCAGCAAAATAAATTCATATAATTAAGAGAATTTGGAGGAGGAGTTTGTTTAAATAATTTCATTTAGAAAAATTTGTGTAATCTAAAGCATCAAATTATATGTTAGGTGGCGACAGCAAAATTCGTCACATCACAAGCCAATCCAAATTGAGGCAAAATAAAAATGAATTTTGGGTTGGAATAATTATCATCGAACGCCACCTAATGATTACTTGGTGCTCACCGGCAAATGGTGCGTCTATTTTGTTCACTGTGTAGTGTCCCACTACATATTTACTTTGTTTTATAAATTGTATTTTAACTTTGTTTTCTTTGTTTGAATTTTCAATATTGTCGAATTCAATTATCAAAAATTTTCATAATAAAATTAGTTTTCAAATAGAGAAGTTTGGTTTTTTTAATGGTAAAGCAAGCAACCAACTTCATTGGCGATCCTGCTAAAAACTAATATACTATTAAATAAAATAAATGTGCTATTTAATATAAAAAAAACGCACTTTTATTAATATTTCCGCGGGAAAAGAATATCAATTATCATTCGAAGATAATTTGCCAAAAATCTGATATCAAGGCCATGGAGAAATTATCATCATAGCAACATCTCTGAATATTTACAATTTAATGTCACATCAATTTGGACCAAGAGCTTTAATCAATTTTCGTACTGTTCGTTTGGGGATTTACCGCTATTTGTAATCTCAACACTGAAACTTTGAATATTATTGGAAATCAAGTTCTGGGATTGCAACTCGGCATAGAGGTTAACGAAGTTCAAACAGATTTTCAATTCTGCAATGAAGTCAATAAATTTGCTCGAGAATTTTTTTTTTTTTTTAAACGCACTTTGTTGTTATTTTCCATTACTATCTCTATATTAACTTTTATCTTTTGCCTAACTGTAAATCCCTTACCAATAATACACTTTTAAAATGGTTAATACGCGCTCTATGGGACTGGGAAATTTAAACCCAGATTCAAATGAAATGAGTACGGAGTTTCACGATGCTCAATCAAATCCTAACACTGAAACACACAATTCTTCCAACATTTCAATTAAATTACCACAGTTTTGGATTTCATGTCCTGAGACATGGTTTATACAAACCGAATTTACTTTTGCTTTGAAAGGCATTACAGATGATACGACTAAATATCAATTGGTTATTATTTCTCTTTCGGAGGAAGTTTTAAATAAAATAGTTGATATAATTCATAACCCTCCACATGCAAATAAATATGATCACATTAAGAAAACAATTCTTGAACGTTTTACCATGAACGCTGATCTTCGTCTCGAAAGAATACTTAGTGATACCGAAATTGGTGATAGAAAACCATCAGAATTTTTCCGTGACTTAAAAGCTCTTTCTATTTTAGATTCTATGGTAAATAATGATTTATTGTTTAAATTATGGATGCGCAAACTTCATCCAACAGTTCAAATGCATTTAACTGCATCCAATCTAACGTCTTTGGATGAAAAACTGGCTTTAGCGGACAAAATAAATGATTTAATTAACATAAATCAAATTTCTTTGGTAAGCTCTCCTGCTATACCTCCAGATTCGAATCAGTTATTTGAAAACTTGATTCAAATTACAACAAATTTGGCTGAAAATATTAGCAGATTATCTCTTGATGTATCTGAAATTAGAAACAATGGTAACACAAATGTTAGAAAAATTAGAAACAATGGTAGATCTAATAGACCTACGCTATGTTGGTATCATCGAAAGTTTGGTAATAGAGCCCTTAAATGTATATCACCATGTGATTTTGTTTCAAATAATAATACACGAAATTTAAACTAAGTAATCCCGATATTTTGGCGATGAATAAAGGGATTTCTAAAAAACCATCACGTCGCCTTTTTGTCATTGATATTATAAACAATCTAAATTTTTTAATTGACACTGGAGCCGCTGTTTCGGTTATTCCCATAACAAAGTTTTATAAACACAAACGTTATTCAGATACATTGCTATCAGCTGCCAATGGTACCATTATAAGGACATTTGGAACAAAATCCTTAACTATTGATTTAGGTCTTGGACGTACTTTTAAATTCATTTTCATTTTGGCTGATATCACTAACCCAATTTTAGGTGCAGATTTCTTTGAACATTTTGGTATTGTCATTGATATGAAACGTAAACTGATTAGCGATTCTGATACGCAAACTTCTGTCAAAGTTTCATTAGGGGTAACAGAATTACACTCTATTAAAATCTTATCTCCTAAAGACAAATTTTTGAGACTCTTGGATGAGTTTCCTTCAATTACAAGTGATCCCGACTACTCTAAACCCATTAAGCATTCCACCGTTCACCGAATTGAAATTAAAGGAAATCCTCCTTTTTCGAAACCTCGTAGATTAGATCCTCCAAAATTAAAAGTAGCTAAATCCGAATTTAAATTTCTGGTAGACACGGGTATTTGCAGGCCATCACACTCTTATATATCATCCCCCCTCCATCTTGTTCCTAAAAGCGACCCTAATGATTGGAGACCATGTGGAGATTATCGTAGACTTAATTGTATTACAATTCCTGATAGGTACCCATTACCCCATATTCAGGATCTAACAAATGACTTCTATGGTAAATCGATTTTCTCCAAAATCGATCTAGTTAAAGCTTACCACCAGATCCCTATGGCTGAGAATGATATTCACAAAACGGCCATCACAACTCCCTTTGGAATGTTTGAGTTTACTCGTATGCCATTTGGACTCCGAAATAGCTCCCAAACATTTCAAAGATTCATCAACGAGGTTTTCTTTGGACTTGATTTTGTATTTACCTATATTGACGATGTACTAATCGCTAGTGAGAATGAGGACCAACATTTGGAACACCTTAAAATTGTATTTCAACGTCTTGATGAATATGGACTTAATATAAAGTCATCAAAATGCCTTTTTGGCGTATCTAACCTTGAGTTTTTGGGGTATCAAATTTCTTCGGAAGGTATTCAGCCATCGGTAGAAAGGGTTAAAACTATTCTTTCATATCAAAAACCGAGATCGAAAACTCAGCTTCAAAAATTTATTGGTATGATTAATTATTACCACAGATATGTTCCAATGGTCGCTACTCATCTTTCCCCACTTCACGATATGATAACAAAAACAAGTAAAACTAGGTCTAAGGAACTCGTGTGGACTAAGGAAGCTGAACATTGTTTTGAAACTTTGAAACTTAAATTCTCTGAGAAAACATTGCTTACTCATTTTGATCAATCAGCTCATCTCTCTTTAGCGGTGGATGCATCAAACTCAGCAATCGGAGCTGTACTACAGCAGTCTAGGAACAATACTGTCGAACCCATAGCATATTTTTCTAGGAAACTTTCTCCCACTGAATGTAAATACTCAACCTTTGATCGTGAGCTTTTGGCCGTATATTCATCCATTAAACATTTTAGGCATTTTTTAGAAGGCAGAAATTTTGTGATTTTTACAGATCACAAGCCTCTAACTTATGTTTTGGACTCCAAAGCAGAAAGATCTCCGCGTCAAACAAGACATTTGGAATTCATCGCTCAATTTACTTCTGATATTCGTTTTATAAATGGAGCAGAAAATATTGTTGCTGATGCATTATCCAGACTTCCTGCAATTGATGCATTCACAAACAACAACATTAATATGGAAGTATTGCATAGAGAACAGCAAAATGATGACGAATTAAAGAAAATTATTATTTTCTTTACGTAAACAGGTATTTTTGAATCTACACTCTTTTTCACATCCTGGTGTTCGTGCTACTAGAAAGCTTATAACTAGTAAATATTTCTGGCCTTTCATGAAAAAAGATATTAATCTATGGGCTACGAATTGTTCTGACTGTCAGAGATCAAAAGTACATATTCACACTAAATCTCCTGTCCAGAAAATTGATATTCCTTCGGGAAGATTTGAACATGTCCATATGGATATTGTTGGTCCATTCCCAATATCAAATGGAAACAGATATATATTAACAATTATTGACAGATTCACTAGATGGCCCGAAGCATATCCGATTAGGGACATTTCTTCACAGACTGTAGCTAAAACGTTCGTTAACAATTATATTCCTCGTTTTGGAGTTCCACTTCGGATAACAGTCGACCAAGGAACTCAATTTACTTCAAAATTGTTCAATGATTTAACCAAATTGATTGGTTCACATAAAATTCACACATCTTGTTATCATCCACAAGCAAACGGTATGGTTGAACGTTTCCATAGGCAGTTGAAAACAGCACTGAAGGCCAGTGGTAATTCGAAAAATTGGTCCGAACAGATACCAATTATCCTACTTGGAATTCGCGCAAGTATTAAAGAGGAACTAAAATGTAGTCCATCGGAATTAGTTTATGGTCAAACCTTAAGATTACCAGGCGATTTGGTTGTTAACACTAATAATTCGGTAACACCTAATGAGGTTCTTGATAAACTTAGAAATCATTTTGCTACTGTGCGAAGTAGTGTTATTCACCATGGCAATAACGTTCGAAGCTTTGTTCCGAAGGATCTATTTAATTGTGATTTTGTTTTTATTAAAAATCAAAGACCTATTGGTTTGGAAGCTCCTTACAATGGTCCTTTTAAAGTCGTTGAAAGAAACAATAAGTCGTTTAAAATTCAATGTGGTAATTTAATTAAGTCAGTTTCTATAGATCACCTTAAACCTGCACACACTGACAACACAAATGAAACATTTAATAATTCACACAAACAAAATACACTTTATGTTAATTAAGTGTATTACTGGTGGGGGACTTATGTAGTGTCCCACTACAACTGTATAGCGAGTAGCTAAATGACAATGTTATATAAACAATGTTTCTTTGTGATGCATTTCGTTTAGAGTTCTCAGGTTATTTGGAGTATTTATATAGAATATCAATATCGCAGCCAAAAGAGATCGTGCGATAAATATCATAATAATATGGGTTCAGATCACGCAATCATTCGAATTATGCTAGTAAATGAAAGTTTTTTATTAAATGTAATGATTCTAAAGTAATGAATAGGAAACAATGAAAATATGGTTTTATGATCATTATAAACTATATGTATAGTTCGTTTTTTTCAAATTCAGAACACAATGTAAGAATCAGCAATTTGTAGAAGTGAGAAAACTATGACATACTGAGATGTTGCTTAATGCTCTTGACTTGGATAGTTTGGATAGTTGGTAGAGAAACCACTTAGTACGTTGTGTGACGGAATTTAGAGTATAATACCCAGACTGAAATGGAAACAAAGAGTTCACTAATGTCACAATGCCGCTCTTAAAACTTAAAAAATGGACTCCCACAATGGCAGAACTGAAAACAATACATACAGTTTGTTTTAAACACAAACTCACCATTTACATTAGGCATATGTATATCAAAATGTCTCTAAACTTAACACAATATTGTAGACATTATTGTGATTTTCCTAAACTGGGTTATTGTTTGATACATTCTGCTTGCCGTCTGTCTCTAACCTCATAACATACTTTTTGCTTTATTTTAAGCGACAATCTTAAAACAAAACACTTGAATACATGTGTAAGTACATATGCGAAACATCTTACACTTTGGAATATGTTTACAGAAACATCTTGCTGTATTTCTTTTGTTTTGTCCGCATAAGCAACGAAAGTAGAAAGCTTTTCAAGAACCACATAGAATAAAAAAACCAGAACTGTGTTCACTTTCATTTTATTTATACGATTTTGTATTTTTATGACACTTGACATATTTTAATGCAAATGGAGCAGAATTAATCTTAAACACTGAGAAGGCACTTACGATTTCCATATTTAGTCCCAGCCCCCCTTCTCGACAGTGTTTAGCCATTCCACACCCACATATGCTAGTGTGTACGACGTAAATAATGTCAATGTTATTGTTCACCCTCAGCCCAAACACACACACACAAAACGAACAACTACATTCATTTAGTCACGGGCAGCATCGCTGCGTATGAGTTATTTTATTTAATAGGGAACAAAGCAACGGAGTTCTCGAATATGTTAATATGATTATGTTAGCAAAACGCCACAAAGACAAGGAACATTTCACAATCGTTTAGTTCATGTCAACAAAAAATCGCTCGATAAGAGCAAAAGCCGCAATTATTTTTGAAAACGATTTTTTTTAGAGTGTTACGCTCTTACGTACATAGGCACATGTATGTGTAGACACTGGTGAACGAATTTATTACATCACGGATCTTAGTTTAAATTCAAAGCGAATCTGAATAGACTAGTTTCACGTTCGTATTGTCTATTCAGCTCCTTGAAGTTGTCTGTTAAGCAGATTGTCCTTTTCAATGAATTACGAAAACAACACTTCATATACATATAAGTATGTAAGTGTGTGTTCTATGTGTGTGTGTGTTTTCCATCAACATTTTCCAATTATTATTTAGCTTCTAAGCGGCTGAACAAGCATTGCTGTCTATCTGTGTGTGTGTGTGTGTGTGTGTGTGTGTGTGCAAAACATGAAAGATATTTGAGAAAGTCAAACATTCATAAAAAATGAATAACCTTTAGTTGCCATAGTAAATAACTTCATTTACATACAAATGTGTACTAGAATAAATATTCCATTTTACAGCCTATATTTTTATTAAAGAGCCGTCCGACCGTTTCCCCGCCAACGCTTACGCCAGCAGACACATGCTCATGTGTTGTTGTGCGTGTTGGTTTTCCTTTTTCATTTTTAATATACACTCATATGTTGATGACTGTGGCAAGGGCGGGCATGGAGGGGCATTGGGATTCTTATCCATAAATAAATTGTTTACAATAAAAGTTTATGTATTTTGTGAATATCTAATGCAATATTGTTGGGAATAGTTTCAGTTTTCCGCTCTTATTAAATTATGAAATTTATTTCATACGGCGAATGCTGGCATTTCTTTCGTCTGCAAAAAAAAACGAAAGAAATGAAAGTGTTTTTTTTTAAATTGAACTCATAAAAAAGTTGTGAGTGTTAAAGAAATCAACATAAAAATGAAAATATCGTCTACGGAAAACGGCAGGGGCGGAGTGACAGCAGGAAGCGAAGAAGTTTATCAATACGACGAATGGGTGGGGGAGAGAGAAAGAAAGCGAGCAATGAAATCAATTCCGTCAAAAGACAATATTCAATAAAGTGAAAATAATTCAGTGAACTCAGTTTAACAGTGACTCGAATGAGGGTGACACGGAGCTGCTTCCTTTAGCGATAAATACTCTCATGGAATTTGTTATATTTGTTGCCTTCGCACCAGCTGAGATTGAAGTGTAAAGTGTGAAGGAGAAACGAATGAACGAAATCCGATTTGAAAATGAGGAACTGTTAATATCGAGTCAGGCAGTACAGAAATCTTCACACAAACATACAGGATCACACAAAACGTTTACGCACTGTTGCAAGTGCTGAAAGAACAGGAGGCTACGCACAGTGGTTCAAGAGTACTTGAGAGATTTGGGAGAGAGAACGAGAGAAATGTAGAAGGCGTCATGTTATAGCAAATGTTAGTGGGCAATAAAGCTAGACTGAAATGTACACATACAAATTTGAACTAAAAGCTATCAATACTGTTGGCATTAAAAAAAAACTAGGACAAAAATGAGCATGACATTTAAAAGCGTATTAAACTACAATACAAATGTAATCGGTGTGTGCTGGCAAATAAATTCTAGATTTTAGTTATTTTACGATATTACGAGCCAACAATTTAATTTTGAATTCTTACGATAGCTGACATAGATTGAAAGAACATCAATGGAAAATATATTATATTTATTTTTAATATTATTATTATTTCACATGGTTAGCGAGCCAGGAACCGGGAACCTAGTCGAGGGCTAGTTGTTACCTGATTAGACGGCAAACTAAAAAATTAAAATATATATATTATTATATTTCACGTAAAACACGATGGTCGGATCGCCGGAGGAGAATGATCATAGGTAAGCACCTCGGCACAACCATTTGCATTTGTGCGCGTAATGAGACAAGCGACCTTTTTGAGTAACAGCAACTTGCTACAATGTGAATCTGCCATACGTTAGCCATACAACTTGCTGTTAACATAAAATTGCCATGCATCTAAAATATATGAAATAACTTTGGTGCGAACTATATCACCATCTTCAATTTGGTTCACCCAAAGCACTGTATCTTAACCGTTGACATCGAGTTAATCGAATCACAGCAACATTGATACCAGACCCCGCCAAGACGACACGACACCACACAAACGAGAAAAAATTACAGAAAGACACAAGGGCAACCGAACAGAAGAGCCATCCAGAAATGTAGAGACAACAACAGGCAGCAAGTCGATAAAAAGAGTGCCACAAATAAACTAAAGAATAAATCAAAATTGATATTTATTTATGCGCGCCAAAGATAAGCACTAAATAAATAACAACGAAAACAACAACAAAAACCGACACGACGGTTACTCAAAGGAACCTCAATCACGACGGAAAATAAAACGGACTAACTGCGAATAGAGACTGTTATCGCACCACAACAAAGTCGACCGACCAGCCAACCCCCACCTCTACCTACCACTCCCAGCCCAAGGTTAGCACAGCAAAAAGGCGTGTAACTTACAAAGGCCTACAATGCGAAATACAAATAAATAATGGAAAAAAGCGAATACAAAGATTTCTTCCCGCCGCGACAACACCAGTAGTTCTTCATCATCGCTGGAGCGTAGTATAAACGACTCAGATAACAGCACAACATAGTTCGACCGTCTGTGCGTCGCACTGAATGTTTGACTCTACAACGTCTTCTTATTGAATTCGATTTCCTTTTGAGCTACCAACACCGTTGTGGTTACTTCCTTCCTCTTTTGTGTGTTTCCCACTTTTGCTGTGGAAGATATAAGCACGAACGCAATCAGAAGAAAAAAAAACATAAACAAGTATTGGCTCAATGTATTCTATTTGGATGGTTTTAGTTGCGGAAAGGAATATAGACTGAAAAACGCCTCCATATTATCGCCATGTATTGAATGACGGCGATTGTTTCATACCTCATAACCGCCATCGGCCCCTGTCGTTAGCTCCAGTCTGCTGCATATCTTTCTTAGGAAGTTATAAATAATTCAAAATCAAAGTTTCATTTGAAATGTTAATAAGTTTCGGGTGGCACGTCACCACTTCCACTTTCGCACTCTTCGCTCACGGACACTATTGGGAAATGGATAAAATTATTTGGACTTTGTCTTCATTCCCTCATGCGTGAGGCGAATTCCATTGAGCCGGACGCAATACCAGATTATGATTGATGACTAATTAATGCGTTTCGGCAGTATGCGAACCAAGGGAGTTGCGGTGTTCCCAAGCATACGCAACAAGTTGTCTATCGGGTGAAGGGCTGTCAATAAAGTGATTTTCCCAAGGAATTAATTATGTAAATCGTTGTTATATTTAATAAGAGTCTTAATTTAGAGTCTTATTTAATATTCACTGTTGCCCACCCACACAAACACACTGGGCTTTTGTTAGTATTAGAAAAAAAACTAACCACTTATTTTCATTAGGGCAACCGATGTACAATTCAATATTTATTCTGTTTACTGGTTAATTTTCATACTAATGCCTACAAATGCAATTATATACAGATAAATGTATGTGTTGATTGTGGACACAAGGAAGCAAATGATGTGGTCATATGTCAAATAAATCACTTACCTATAGTCATTAGGAAATCAATACATACAGGTGTACGACAAAACACTTTTCCAAATAGACGATAGTTAACACTCCTACAACTACGGTAATGTTACAGAAAAAAAGCCCGTACAATTAGTGTAACAACATTAATCGTTTCTGACATGAAATAATATTATATTTGTATATTGTACCTTGTGGGCGTGCTAATGCTATCCTAGGTATACGAGAAACCTATGCACCCTTTTTAGTGGTAAGAAAAGGACCTACTTCACCATAATAAAAAAAAATTTAAGCCATTCTACATAGCTCCTTCGTACTTTCCTCTAACTATTACGACATTATTGTTTTAAGTATTAGAATTATCCAAATTATTGCACGTCTTTATATAAAGTAGTCACACAGCGCCACGTTACATCTTTCTTTTGCCATTGCACCCAGAATGAACTTTACTTCGCCTGCAAGAACCAAATGTGAGAATTTGTTTGATTTCCAGACAAGCGCATCTCAGTTCGGCTTATTTTTTTTTCAATAACGAGTGTACTTTTTTTGTTATACACAAACCTACGAGCTGGTATTCCGTTTTGTTCAACTTGTTATAACAGTCTGTATCGAGAATAGTACCATATCTACTTTCTGGTTTTGTTCATAGAGTTATGACGATATCCGCGTGTATTTATATACGTTGTTGCGTTTTACTCTGGAAGTTGTTATACATTTACGATATCCTGTGCAGAGTACTGTTATCTTACATGTCTGTTATAAACACAAATGTACTAATGTCGTACACATTTATGGACGTTACCTTGTTTTTAGAAAACGGTTGCACATTTGACATAATGATTTGACTTTGGAATACAATGTGGGGTATACATTTAGTGGTATGATTAATCGGTAGTGCTTGAAATTCGCAAAAATCGTAACAATTATCAGAAAATTTTCTACCACAGTTTTTTCTAGACTCATAATAATAATACTGCCAGTACAATTTTAGTAAATTTTTCAGACATGTTTTTGGTAAGTTTATAATTTAAACTTTATTGCATTGACATCTGCTTTGATATTCTTCTTAGACAAATTGAATGGTCGAGCTTAATTTCAACGCCAGAATGGACTCCAGTTTCTATCAGACAATAGAGACAGAGAGGCATTGTTGGATATGTGAAATCACCGTTCCGATTCGCATACTTTTATTTAAAGGCTTTCATAATTGTTTTATATTGTAACGCATTGTAATTTTTACTTGACATGCCGATTACTGCATACTAGTGCATAGTTGCTGTCGACAATACACCGTACAGCACATGATTTTGGGACTCAATTCTGAGAACTGCACGTGAAAGTAGCCCCAAAAGAAGAAGTTCTGCATTAATCGTATTCTAAAGTTACATGCCATAATAATTTGATATCGATTTAAACATATAAGTATCGTATAGGGGAATTTGTCACGTTTTAGGCGCTTTTGTTATATGGTGGCGTATGATTATCATAAGTAATATTCCACGAAAATCATACGCCACGGAGTACACTAGTTTAATTGTAATCATTTGATGAATGGAAAATTGAAACTGTTGCTTATGTAGGGAAACGTTATATGAACAGTTTAAAGAAATTGTAGTTTTAAATTTTTTTAATTAGTTTCAGCTAAATCGGACAATTGGTTCTCGAGTTATGTCAAACAAAAGAGCTTAAAACGTGACAAATTCCCTTATACGATACTTACAAACTTCAAATCGAGTCCCAAATCAATGAGCTGAAAAATGTTGTACTGTGATATCCAGGGGGCTCCGATAAATGGAATGTAGTTGACTGAGACAGGAATCGAACCCTGGTCTTCCGCATGAAAGTCTCCTGTTATAAACATCATACCATGGTCGGCTCAAAAGATTTATACAAAGGTTCCAAATTCTAATCCCCAAATATTTTCCCGTCCACTTTCTGCACTTGAGAGCAGCACCTATTATAGGGCATTCATATGAGCTTCCTCTAAAAAAACAATATCAATTACTCAAAAACATAAAGAGTGTACTTGAGAACTTTTTGGAAAAAGTGTCCCAAAAATCTTATAAAAAAGGGCCACCTTCGGTGCTATGGTGACACTCTATGTGCGGGTACTCAAATGAAAGATATTTTTGAGACGAATTCTGTGGTGGGATTTGGTAGAACGCTACAGGTCGTACCATTGTATTCATCTTGAAAACATCCATAATTTGAGTACCCTCACATAGGCAGTCATCACAGAAACCATGGTGTCCCTTTTTCGCCCCTCCCCCAGGCCCCATGTGCTCCGGCTCTAATTTTGACCTATTATTGCAATGTTTGAGGACCAAGACGAAGAGAACGGTATATTTTTGATGTTGTTTGCGCTCCCGCCTCATAGTCAGCACTTCGGCCAAAGACAAAAATTCAAGAATTTGTAATGCAGATGTATATGTATACTTTCAGACTCGAATGTCCGATCAAATTAGGAAAAGCCTTAGATAATTAACATGTAAACGATTTGTTACGTCTTTACATCTATATATTTAGATATGTCACGTCTCTACTCACAGACATTTGTATTTTTAGCAGAGCTCACAATGAGCTCATTGCTAAATTACTCATCACAAACCCCCCGAGACCCATAGCAGACATTACAACTTTCACTACAGCTACTCCGACAGCTAAAAAATGCGACACACATTAACTGTCACATATGACAGAGCCGCAACTTGAGTGTTTGTGTGTGTGTTTATAAGTGGGCGGAAGGTGGGTGGGCTTTGCTGTCGGTCGTACAATCAGAGCTTATTGCGGGAAGTGACATAACAGTGACAGCAATGGCATGCGTTAATGGTTTCATGTTGTCTGACTACGCGAATGAATTTTGCTGCTCAGGCGTCAGTCGTTGCAACTCGAGCGAAAGCTCTACTATTAGTTCGAAACGTCAGTGTAACAACAAGCCGAATTAGCAGCAACATCCACAAAACACATTAACCAGCCACAGTCCCTGACATGCCACACCCACAATAGCAGCGGCAACAGCAACAACAACTCCGCAGACCACTAACACATCATGCCGAGCAAAGTTGCTGGGATACCCGTTGTCCTAAGACTCGCTCCTAGTAACAATATTGCTGCTGTCGTTGTTGTTTCGCCTGCCCCTCATAGTGGTGGTGGTGGTGGTGTTGACGATGACACTCGTACAAATGTTTACGTCTGCATTTGCTTAACAAATACATAAATATTGTTGTTGCCACTGGAGCTGGTATTGCACATGTTGTTGTTTTTGTCACATGCATTTGCAAAATGATGTTTTATGTCTTTGTATGCACTTTACAAACCGCCAGAGCACAAAAAAAACAACAACAGCAGAAGGAGGGAAGACAAAAAAGTTGTTGGCAAAATTATTAATTCACACATGAATGACAGTTGAAAAACACTCAACAATCCCAAAAGTACTACGATGCAACTGTATTTACCCCATTCTGTGCTGCACTCGGGGACTAAACAATGGCAACGTGTCGAGAGCTGCCCCCGCCCGCCTGCAGCACAATTCGTGCACATGCCACGTCTTCTGGTCTTCTTGGTCTTGTCGTTGTTGCTCTTTCATCCATTCATTGTGCAATTCCGTCTGAGTTTCTTTCTGTTTTGTTCACCTGCAAACGAAAGAGGTGAACAACACCTGCACATCAAAAAACACAACAAATAAAAAGCGAATGCTGCTACTCGCACTATACTGTCAACTTTTGAAAATGTGACAGTTTTTGTTGTACTCGTATCTTGGGGTACACGTACACAATACCACACACAGCTATGCATACGGACATACCTATATTGCATAGAAATATGTATGTGCACCATACGCTGATATGACAACTGCCGCCAGCAGTAACAGCATTGCAACATCTTCAAGTAAACATTGACGAAATCCGTTTTGTTATTAGGCGGAGGGGGAATATGTATGTAGGGCATGTCTTGCAACTTCAGTTTGTTGTCGGAGTGTATGAATTGTGCATCAGGATGGTGCACACCACACTTGGTCTAGTTTAGTGGCAACAAATGAATAATTTAGATTTGTCTGACTAGAAATTTATTGTTCTGTGTTTTATTTAATTGCAAAATATTTGCAAACAATCATGTATTGCCACTTTCGCAGGACAGACAAACAAAATATTTGCAACATGACGCTACATATATAGATAGATTTGAACTAGGAGAAAAAACCAAGTTAGCAAAGAGTATTTAAGAGTGGAATCTGTTTGAATGTGAACTCAAGAAGACCTACCACCACTACCAAGTCGAAAAAAAAAACTATTTTGTTCAAACACTTTATCAACCCAATGATTGATTTTGGGATGTAAACTTTGTAGTCCTACGAATTTTACTGTGATATTGCGGTCAGTCGACTTTTCATGGTTTAATTTACTGAAATATATTTTGTTAACAGTTTGATTTTACTGATCTTGTGCTATAATAAGTGGTATATAACTAAATAATACATGTAACCTAGACCTCAAAAGTTTACTTCTCTGAGCGGACTTAAAAATTCGCATTCAGTAAAAGTGTTGAACAATTTACTTTTGAATATCTCTTGAAACGAAAACCGAACTGTAGCAAATTATCTTAAACCTTTAATGACGAGAGCGAAATAATGGGAATTTTCAAAAGATTTTGTCAGAACTATATATAAATTAGTTAAAAAACGAATTTTACATGAAAAAAGTAAGACGAAAAATTTCAGAAAAATATCCATTTTTACTGGTGTTATGACGACTGTGACCATATGGTAACATCTTTAAGTAAATAAAAAGAACCAAGTACAAAATAATTAATGCAATACGATTTTTTGATATTTGATATTCTTTTCAAATAACAAAAACTAAAAGTCTTTAACATATCAGTCTTTAAACAACCAAAAAATATTCTTAATATGGCGTGACTTTTTATATCCCTCCATTTTGCTGTTTTGCGCCCATGTGAAAAACACCTATTTTAAATGATCCCCCACGCTCGCTACTGACATCTGATCGCATAGCGGTAAATCAAGAATGAAAGATCACATTTATTCTTATGTATATTTTTATGCGTGCAATATCTAACGCTGCCAACGTTTCCATACGGATACAGTCGTCACTAATGGGTTAATAGTTTATTTCATTTATTTTTATAATTTTTAATTATAATTGCTGCGAAACTGAGGAACCGATGTTAATGCTAATGTACAATACAGAAAGAACTAAATCATCAACTGTTATCAATACAGAGACTAAAATATAAAAACCGGTACAGGAATTTCAGTCAGGTAAACTGACTGATAAATACCATCACCCAATAATAATTCCTATTACAAGATAATTAATTACCAAATTTGATTATTCTCCAAGTGCCGGTTTAGAAATTATGGGAGAAATATTAATTTTCCAAACAAGGTCATTTTGTATGGGAGGTATCAGAGGGTGATCCGGTATAATCCATATTCATTCCTGATTCAAATTATCTTAATGTACAACTTACGCAAAATTCGACTGTATTCAGTGTACTTACAAAAATATATGTATTTAAAATTATGGGGGTATGTTCGGTATTTTGTAAGGGAGGTACCAGAAGGGGTGCGACAAATAGTTATGTTTTGTAAGGTTTTGCTTCATATCACAAGATAAATTAATGGACCAATTTTCATTACCCCCCAAGTGTCCGTTTGGAAATTATGGGATAAATATTAATTTTCCAAAAATAGGTAATGTGAGGTACCAGAAGGGGTGATCCGATATAATTCATATTCATTCCTGATTCAAAATTTCATATCCGTACCTGTTACGCCAAATTTGACTGAATTCAGTGCACTTACCAAAAAAGATATGTATGTAGGACTATGAGCGTGAATTCGGGAATTTGTATGTGAGGTACCAGAAGGGGTGAGTCAAATAGTAAGGTTTTCTGAGGTTTTGATTCCTTTCGCAAGATAAATTAACCGACCAATTTTCATTATCCTCCAAGTGACCGTTTGTAAGTTATATGAGAAATATTAAATTGGCAAAAATAGGTCATTTTGTATGGGAGGTACCAGAAGGCGTGAAACGATATAGTTCATATTCATTGCTGAGTCCAGTTTTCATATGCAAACATCATATGCAAAATTTGAGTGAATTCAGTTTACTTACAAAAAAAGATATGTATGTAAAACTATGAGGGCCAATTAGGTAATTTGTATGGGAGGTACCAGAAGGGGTATGACAAAGGTTTCGGTTTCCCTAGTGTTTGTCTACTTTTTCAAGATAAATAAACTGACCAAATTTAAATATCCTACGATTGTCCGATAATTAAAAACAATTGTGAGAAAACTGGCAACAAATACATATACATAATATTTTAAAATCCGCTTACAGTTTTTTTTAAAAAATACATACGGTATCACTCAGTATCCCTATTGCCTGCCTATACCATTCCTGCTAAAATTTGAACACAGATTATTGCCCGTAAACATATTTTACAACTTTTTAAGAAAGTGTATTCGTCTGTAAATGTAAATTCCATGGAACACTTAGACAGATTTTACGATTTGTTACTAAGTTAATCTTAGCTTGCACAACTAAAACAGACTAACACACACATGTGTGTGTGTGTGTGCACGTGAATCCTACATGACACGAGTATTTGCGAAGAGTATTACGGCAGCGAGAGAAAAAAAGTCTCAGAAATACAATCATAAAGTCACACACACTTGCAGAACAGAAACGCACTTTCAAGGCAAACACACACAAACCCAAATCGCTTATTTTTTGCAAAGAGGATTCACATTTTGTAATCGTCGGTATCTTTTTCATGATGTTAGTGCTGCAAGCAACTGTTGTTGGCTGCTGCTGTGGCATGTACACACAAAAAGATGCAAACGAATGAAGCAACAACTCTAGCTATGAATGACGACTCCTTTATGCGAAATGCCAACAATTGTGCTGATACTAAATCTTAAGTTTTATGATCTGAAACGTTACAAACCTCTGACAAAAGCCACATGCTCTTAACATCAGTGGAAGACGTGGCAAAGTAAGCGAGGGCAAAACGAATTATCAGTGTAAACATCTATTCACTGGTATTAAAAATGACCCAAAAGTTTTTCGATTTTTAAACTGATGTTTAAAATCAGTCACCAAAGTTTTGAATGTATTCTTTCCGAATTTTTCGATGTGTTTCTTCTTAAATTTTCAGGGTGACCTCGTTTTTAACTGAATATGGAATTATCGAATGTGTTACAGAACTATAGTTAAAAAGTAACACTACCATCATCATTTCAATGTTATGCATTACGTTATAAGGAAACGGAATTGTTGTTTTTTCGTAACATATTGTGATTTGAATTTTAACATCAAACTTAGAAAAGGCTGGGATTCGATAATGTGGCTGAGTATCGACTCATGCTCAGACACTTCGCTTCAGTTTGACAATTCTTCCGCTTAATTTATGTATGAAAACTGCTAGTTTTAGTTTGCTTGGCTTATTTACCGGTATTGTTGAGGAACCTAAATATCTGCAGTAGATTTCGTTTAGATCGACCATGAGTGGAACAGAAATGTTAGTCCTTATAGCCGAACATCGCAAACACATACATATAAGTTCAAACAAAAAAACTATATTTCATACATATTTTATGATATATTCTTTTGTAAAACACATCTATTATATCTTTTGTAAAACACACATCTATTGTTGTTTATTGCTGTGTTAAGTGTTACTAATAGATATTTTTTCAACATATTAAGATGAAAAATCCATTAGCGACACACACATTTTTAAGTGTGAATGAGGATTTATCGTTATTAATGACCTCAATATTATCAAAGGCTTACACCATATCTAAAGCTTTATTAATTTATAGCGGATAACTGTTCGAAATTTGCACTTGTGATATCTAATAACACCGTGATCCATAGATTGTGACACGATGTTGCGTTTGGTGGAAGAAAGACTAGCTTAATAGATGACATGTAATCTACAAGTATGTGCTCTGGGTAGTTACCAACTAAAACCTGAAGTTAATTTCCCTATACAAACCATGAATAAGGTATGGGATAGCTGCTCGCGTTATTGTGAATTAACACGCTTTTACATGACATTTAATGCGAAGTTGCTGTTGACAAAATCGAGGAGTCGCCCATGTAAGAAATATAGACCACTTAGACAAAAGCTGAACCATGGAAGCTTTAAAAGCCACCTTATGCTTTGAGTGAAAAAAGTCAGCGGTGCACAGTGGTCCATTTGCCTGATTTAGCGTAACGAAATTAATAACATAAAAAATAATACAATTTTCGTCAAATGAAAATTTTTCTAGAATAACATAACAAGGAGGAACCAAATGAAAAAAAAAAATTTTTCACCAAAAATTTTTTCACCAAAAATTTTTTTTTTTAGATTTGGAAATTTTTTCTAAAAAAATTTTTTATTTAAATTTTTTAAAATTTTTTTTTTTTTATTTGTAGACGTATTAAATTATGTTATTAAATTATTTCATGTCAATACTCCACTCTGACTCGGACTGCCTAACTAAAAAAAAAGGTTGCAATTGCAGACCGACATGATACCTAAAAATTGCAACATAGCGAGCAAAAGCAACTGAAAGCAGCAAATATAGGGCATTTCATAAAGTAGCCGAAATATACTAACATATAAGAACAGTCGCTTCACCGGCCGATATCGGCTACATAAGTTCTACTCTACAGAAGTTCAAATTCGGTCACAAAAAAGGGTAAACAAAAGTGTTGATTTCTACCAAAATTTTTTAGCATCTCATATATTGCACAGGTCACAATACACTATTTTTGTAAACTATATACTTTTATCTTTTAAAAAAATCCAAAAAATGTTTAGAAATATGAGTTTTCCCAATTTTTTTTTTGCACAATCTGCACACTTGTAAAAACGCGCTAAAACGTTGTTGTTCCAGCTGTTTTGACATTTGTTGTGTTTGAAAGCCGACAGTTAATCATATAGCAAATTTGTAAATTTGGAAGTTATCGATTTGCCGATGTTGATAATTTTAATTTCGTTACCCTAGATCAAGGAAATGGGCCACTGTGCGGTGGTGGGTATGAGTGAGAAGTAAGATACATCGTTTAGTTAAGGATAACAAACCCATGGTCTTGGTTCAGTGAGTGTCTGTGGTCGGTTTGCAATTAAACTATGTTTTTAAAGTGTTACATACCAACAAAAGAGTAGCAAGTGCATTGCTGTATATTTTGTTGGTGTACAGCACAAGATTGTGAATGGGGCTAATAAATAACAGCAAATACATAGCAAAAATTTGTGTTTTTTTTTTTTGTTAATTCGGCAACAAAAAATAAACGAAAACTCTCATATATGATTTAATAGCTTATCTGTCATCTGGATAACTATTCTAACACATCAAGTCAAATCCTTTGGGATAATTTACTGGATTTCAGTATTCAGCCAAAAGAAATGCATTTGTAAAAACGTGGCAAAGGATTGCATATATTCATTTAATTTGACTTTTCAAATTGCTTTACTTAAAATTGTTTATTTACACTTTAGGTCTAATCAAAATATGCATATTCCTCTTCCATCAACACCAACGCCACCACATATCGTACACAACAAATGTCATAATTTGTGTTCTAGGACATCCGCTCGTGATCACTTAAGTGTACACACAAGTAAATGCCTGTGTTTACTTCTATTCATATACGTATGTACTTTGTATATCACCCATACATTTATGTACACTGGGGAGCAAATTAGATGGTACTCGTTCTGGTTTCCCCCTCTTGTTTAGAATGCAAAAAATTACAAGATGCACTTTAGCATTATGCCACTTGAACATTTCTGTGGCATTGGTTGCAAACACTTGGTTTTGTTTGTCGGTTTGTTAAGATGTATGCATGGGTGGTTAGATATATGTGACTGCTGCTGCTGCCGATGCCGCTGCCACAGTTACGTTTTCCGACAAACAAGTAGTTGTTGGCAATTTTGTGAAGTAACATTATGCGAAAATGTAACTTCTTTCATTATTTTAATTCTTTGCCACTCTTTGCTTGAAGTGCTTTTAAGGTGAAGTATAATTTTTGGTCTGATTTAGGTATGACAATGAGTTTAACTCTCCCTTGGTATTTAGAGCTTTCTTAATGTCTTAATATAATGATAGTAAAATTTCTGTAAATTGCTCCGACAAATGCTGACTTAAAATGCCATCAAATACGAAAATGAGATAAGAGAGATGAGAGATTTGTATACGATGTATGAATAAAATAAGTCATATGGGCTAGTAATGTTCGCCAAAGATGGTGCATTTTCTTGCTACTCAATTCAATGTAAGATACACAAAATGCAAACAAATATAAACCTAAGCTTACAAATCAGTGCTACCAGCCTATTACTGGATGAGGTTTAAAGATAATTTTCATTCATTTTCAATTAAATTGTATTGTTTTGCCCATTTTTTTTAAAAAATAAAGGTCAAATAGTATAAAAAACTAATTGACATGACATGCAGCGACTTCTATGATTGTTATTTCACCTTTTTTTCAATTATTCACATTTTGGTCTGATAGTTGTATGAAAAGTCCAATTCACTACAAGCCTCGGGAAAGAGCTTACACCACTTGTAATCCATTGGCTTCTTAGGGTAAACTCTCTCCTATGAAATATTTAATATTTCTGGATGTGGTTGCTGTTCATTCTAATCTTTTAACAAAATATAGTGCACATTTCCTGATCAATTTTTACTGAATACCGAGACATGTTAGTTCTTGAAAAATGATAACAAAAATATTATGCAAAGTATTTTGTGCATACTAACAATAAACTCGTGCCCCGTAAATTTTTATATCGTACCTCAAATAATCATGTACGACAGCTACTAAAAACCGATAACGATATTCTTGGGAAATAATTGTACAGTACTACCATTCTATCGAGTTTGGGAAAACCAAAGGAAATCACTATGCGTCGTGGCGTTTGTGTTATGCCGAGCATATATTAGCTTTGCATGTTAAGATTAATCAATTTTGTTGTTAATATTTCGAGACGTCTAAAAGTAGTAATCTATATTTAACTTTTGTTAATACTCAGTCAGTTTTTGCAGTACTCGTTGTTGTGTTTAATCCTAAAGTTATATTTTTTCAATTTTTCCACTGAACAATTTTAACGCTACAAAGATTTTTGTATATTATTCTTCCGTTCGCCGTTTTTTATATGGTGTCAATGTGTCATTTTCTGGTTGCCATAAATTTCGCCAGCGTTTGGCGTTGGTCGCAAATTGAGTTCAATATGGCTCCCATGAGATGCATTCTGAGCGAATTTATTGACTCTGTATTGTTTTTATATGCAAACGGACGGACAGCGCGTGCACGGGAATGTAAAAAGATACACGAGTAGAGGAGAGAGTTTGTGCTAAAAGCCTTCGCAGCTCATCCAACGAGTTAATGCCAGCCGCCGTTGGCATGGTCACGGTCTGAACTAGAGTCACTTGGAGTATCTGGTGTCTCTCGTAAATTTGACTTTAAAATTTAAAAATTAAAAAGAATACCATTATAGTATGATGTTGTTGTTGTTGCTGCTGCTGCTGCTGCCAGAACAAATTGATAAATATTTGTGCAGCTCCAAGCAAACATTTAGAGAGGAAAACATAGCAACAAATTGCTAACATATTTTGTGTTTGGCCATTTTCACTTCGGAACAACATAAAAATTAATGTTTACAACCCGAACACAAAATATTTTGCGTGCCACCATTTAGGCCGCCACATCCCCTAGCAAACAAAAGGAATGTTGTCTTTGTAGTGAAACGAGAACTCATTACAACCGTTTGTTCGACAATTTACACAAATTATTTTCGGTAATTGTAATTTTTGTCAGACAACAACAACAACAGCCAGTGAGGGTGAAATGCCGTAAAAATAGGATAACTCAAGAGACAAATCGCACAGTAACGAAATACGAGGGCAAAGTTGTAAGTTTGACGATGTTGTATAACGCATAGTTGATGAACTTCACATAGGCGGTAAAGTAGGAAATTAAAACCCTGTATCCGAAGTTACAATATAACTCCATTGTTTCATATACAAAATCAAAACAACAAAAAATATATAAATTCAGTTAAGTAATAAGCATTTCGATTGTAACAATAGACACATAAACTGGATGTGAGACATGTTAATAATACGGAAGACAGACATTTTCATTCCAATCATACATCATACTGGAATATTCATAAAATTACTTAGTCGTTCACTTCAGCAATATGTTACATATATCTACAAGTTGTAAGCTGTCATGAATATAGTAGATGTTCAAAAAGTCTGACCATTTTTGTATTGCTTTATGCATTTTAGCTATACTTACATATTAACATGTTTACTTTTAAAGCCACTACACCACCCTCGTATGACGCCATGGTAATAAGATTTGGCATAAGAATATTCATTATAAACGAGAGAGATAAAAATGAATATGACTATAGGAAAATTACCACAATTTTCTATGTAAAATGCAATTAAAAGTTTTTCTCAATTTCCCACCCTTCGAGGCTGTTACGTAGGACTTTCGATGCTGATACAAATATGTTGTAATAAATTTATACATCACAACTACGTAGGATGTATTGCGTTGTTCGTATTACAAAACAAATGTTTAAGAAAGTAATTCAGGTTGTCATCGTTTAATATTAGATTTCATTCACATTTTCCAAATTTCAACAAGTACGAAGGCAGTGTATTCGGTTACACAATTGTGTGTGCAACAATTCTCATATATGATTCGTGAAGATATTCTTAATGTAAACTTGAGTTTTCTAAATAGTAAAGTAATATATAAACTATACTTTATCATAATATGAAATTATAAATTTAAGTAAAAAGTAGATCTTAATATTTATATAAGAATATTTGAAGGAACTAGGTGACCAATTTATTGAAATATCATTAGATACTATTGATAGAATTTAACGACCATCATGTCCAAATATAGGCAATAAATGTTTAATTAGTCTTTTCACTTAGTCACTCTTTAATTATGATATAGTCTAAAACACTTGTTTTGGAACATGCTTATTGTTTTCCTTAAATTATTAAAATACTTGAGTTTTGATCTAAAAGTTGCAAGATTTATACCGCATTTTATACATACTTTTTTTAAAATATCAGATAATCTGTCTGATTTTTAACTGTTCAGACCTATAGTAATGATAGTAATGATGAAATATGATCTTTTATTTCGTGAACACATTTTATAAAAACTTAAAAAGCTGACTCATATCTGTGCTTTTCAATTCATTCGACACACTTAACATTATTGCAATAAAATTATTTTTGACTTTACTTCCTTAATGTGGAACTTAAGATTCAATTTTCCTTTAAACCCCTTTTCGATTCTACACTACACCGCTGCAATTTAGTCCGAACAACATTGGGCTACCACCTGCATCATTGCGCGCTCTCTCGTACATATGTACTGCACTAAGATCTTAAACATTTAAAATCCAATTAAAATTTTGTGTTAAATGTGGCAAAACTTTAAATGAAAATTTTTCTTTTACAAACCAAAGAAATATCCAACTTTTTCGGTTTATAATTGAGTTTTTTGGTTTGAAAACCGCATGCAACAAATTTGCAAAACATTTAATTTTATGATTCGTCCATTCGAAACAAAAATGTGTGGAAAAAAATTAGGGCATTTTCCTCATTCTGTCTCAACAAATTTTATTCATTACTTTTAATTCTTCTAATTTCGAAGAGTAGAAGAAAAACAATTTCCCAGGAAAACTTATGCTCACAAGTCACGCTTTAAGTTAATTGTTCTTTGCTTGCGTTTCACACATACACTGGAGCATGTACATCTGTGTGGGTGTTTGTCTGGGTGTGCGAATGTATGCGGCGCTAAATGGATGAATGTCTGTGAAAGTTGTGTTCGTATTCGACGGTTAGATGGGTTGAAAAAATCCATGGAATACGTCCGAACGTCTACAACATGGCTTAACTGACATTCTCCCACCCCAAAAGCAGAAATGTTTTGCTGATGACTGACGCTGGAAATAGCTTCTTCGCTCGTACTCAATGCCTTTCTTAATTAGTGCTTCATTATCAAGTACAGGCATCAAAAATGAAATTATGTACGTGTGGTGTACGTTCCATCTTCTCTCTCCTCTTCGACTTGTTGGCAATGATGCCTCTTCAGCTCATTCTTCGTCTTCTTTTATTTTCACTTAATTTTAAGGCTTAATCTGTTACTGTTGTTTTGTATTCCACACAAGTTGTTCACGTTCGTTTTTTTCTTGTTTCATGTCAGAGTAAAAGATGTTTCAACGAGAAATCATTCTAATATGATTACTTTTCTAAATACATCTCAAGCCAGGGGATACCACTACAGATATACAGTGATGACAAAGTACATATGCTGGTAAAAACGTGTCATATTTAAATATTTGAATTAGGTAACGATTACTAATATTGAAATTTCGAAAATGTTGTTTGAGCTCTATCAATTGTATTATCTTTGTTTAAAAGTACAACATTAATTTAGCTAAAAAGGTTTATGTTGTATTATTAATTAATATGCATTTTTAGAAAAAAAAACAATAACGCAAAATTTGGTAAATTTTATTTGTATTTATATGAACTTTCTCCATAGTTCAGGCCGAAATAGCGGCCATTACAATAGTCGTAGAGAAAATTCAGTATCGTGAAATATTGGGCGAAGTTTACGGTCTCATTGGGATCCATCTCACAAAGGGAAAACAGCTAATTACAGGGAAACTGAACTTCATTGCTAAAGAGAGATGGGTGAGATGGGTGAACCTACTTGCACGGCAACCAAACAAATTTGGACTACAATGGATATACAGAGAACACGATTTGTGCTGAACCTGTCCAGAGTCCAACTGAGGAACATCATAGCTGTAATAACCGGTCACTGGCAGGTAGGTAAACACGCTAAGAAGTTGAAACTACCATACAACGATTTTTGTAGAAGCTGCAATAATGAGGAAGAAGACGAAACAACATAGCATCTTCCCTGCTTTTGGTGACCTGAGATATGAACAGCTTGGTATCGGACACTTCTACACAATACCTATCAGTAGGCGAATTGCGGAACATCCATGCCTTCCTCAGAGCAACGAAATGGCTTGATAGCGACGTTGACCGAACAGAATAGGGATATTTGGTGGGAAAATTTTAAAATAGTATCACAACGGGACTCATACTAGTACCCAAGTGAGCTGTGTTAAACGTGGCTGCCGAATTAACCTAACCTAACCTAAGCAAACTTTTTGAAGCAATGTCTGAGTTTGGTATAAACTAATTCTACTTTGCAGAATAAATCTTACTGACACAAAATCTTCAGTTAAAATTGGTAAGGACCGCACCAAACCGTTCGATACCAAACAAGGCCTCAGACAATCAGGTGACAGTCTCTCGTGTACTTTATTTAACATCGAAATGGAAAAAGTAATGAGTAAAGCTGCAGTTAACTCAACTGGGATGATCTTCAATAAAAGTTACATGCTTCTTGCGTATGCCGATGATATCGAGATGTAAGAGATGTAACTGCAGCGTTGTCAAGAATTCAGAGAGAATCGGCGAAAACGGGTTTAGTGGTGAACGAGGACAAAACGAAGTTAATGGGTTCAACGAATAAAAATATTTAACATCTGAGACAATTTGATAATGCTGGCGACTACAATTTCGAAATAGTGAATGAATTTGTTTACTTTGGGTCTGCTGTAAACAAAAAAATAACAATGTCTAATAGATGCTATTACGAGTTAAGCAAGCACTTTTGGGACAAGACCCTCACAAAGTCAACAAAACTCCTGCTGTAGAATGCATTAATTCTACCTGTCCTAATGTACCGCGCAGAATCCTGGACTATTCCGCAGTCAGACGAAGCAGTCTTGGGAGTTTTTGAAAGAAAAATCTTACGCAAAATTTATGGTCCTATTGTTATTAAATGCGAGTATCGACACCGTATTTTTTTTTTAAAAACAACATTTTCCTGTTGTTTTCCACAATTTTTACCTCTATATAACGAATTCGCTAAAATCCAATGAATTTCTGCACGCAAAAATAACAATTATAGAATCAAAAAATAATGTCCCCGATGAAATTTGTTTCTTTCTCAGTAGAAGTGTAGATTTTGTCGATGTATTTACATATACAACCAAATAATCCGTAGTTTCTCTATAACGAATTTTCTCTATAACGTAGAAATCGGCGATCCTCAGTGACTACGTTATAGAGACGTTCGACTGTATATATTTTTATAATACATACGCGTCTTTCATATATTAAAATATGTTTATAACCCAAATTATTAAGTTTTCGAGTAAACTTATATTATCAATTATGTATCAATTGTGTAAGTGCTTACTTCATGTCCTTAAAATTAACGGACAACAATCTGCATAAAACTTTTTAATTTAATATGAAGATATTATGTGCAATATTTATATAACATATTTCATTTCGATTCACTCTCTGCCGAATGTCAATGGTGTTGGCATCCCTGCCACAGGTTATTTTACCGCCCTTGAAAGGGAATATTCGCAACTTGTTAGGATGTCGGCCATGTACACACTAATGTCCATAACGAAGACACGTACTTGACTTAATGCTTTTGTTTATTACTTTCTGTGATAATTAAAATCGTAAAATATTTTATGAAAACAATTCTATTGTAAGCTTCTTTCTGTACCTGTACGCCCGGACACACACAAAAGTAAATAAATATGCGCGCCCAGGGCGAGTGTCATCGCAGGACGATTCAGTCCAATTCGGTCCATACAATGCCATCTCATTACTCACAAAGGCGATTTAATTTATTATGGTTTTTGTGCTGACTTCAATGTTTTTTGCTCCACTCTGGCAAATTGTTAGTGTTGTTGTTGTTGTTGTCGTTGGCGCTACATTTGCTTAGCAGATGAAATTCTTTTTCCGTTTTTCCAAAACAGAAAGAAATAAGATGCACAAATGGCAAATGTGAAACAGAGAGCAAAGACAAAATATGATAAACAGAACAAATGGGAATTACAAAGATAATAATCGCTGAAATGTAATTTCTGCAGGTATTATTATGATTCCTCCTCTTCATTTGTGCCGTTGTCGATGTCGATGTTGCCATGAACATGAAACGGCCAGTGCCAAAGTATCAGCAACAATAGTAGGGCAAACAACATTTGAGTTTCGATGTAACCCCACCGCATCATTTGGGGCTTGAGAGGAGGGTGAATTTGCTGCTAATCTAAACAGGACAATCTTTTGATTAACATTTATATACGACTACTATTGTCAACAACCATAGATATGCATACTCGCACACAGAAAAAGTAAGCCAAGTAAATGAGCTTTTATGATTACAACATTCCAACATAGCCCAGCACATGGACATGTATGTATGTACTTGCGTCAGTGTATGTAAAAACATACTAACTATGTTGTGTTGTGTTGTGTCATGTAATGTTGTGGCATGTCCCTGTCCTGTGGTACATGATGCCATACGTTTCAAGGATACGTTTGCAACATATCCAGAAGAAGTGCGATGGTGCAAAGTAGCAGTAGAGGAAATGCAGAAATCGTTTCTAGTAGGCCGCCAATTATGAATGTAGGTCTATAAAATAGACCAATGAGACGAGAAAAATGGTATAGCGTTGAGTGAAATTATTTAATATTTTTAAGAGATTAATTGTCTGAAGAAATAAATAGTTTATTACTGTGCAATATATCGAACTGATTGATTTCATAGAACAACAGCAATGTTTATTACATAGAAAACTATATTTGTGTATGATTGTTACGTCTACAGGTGAATTGTAACAAGTCCACAAATCATATAAAATTTGTTGCACACTAACATAATGCTGCTCCATAAAATGGTGTATTCGACTACAGTTTGAATATAGTTACCCATAGTTCTCAGTATACAGATTATGTTACTAATTTCAAAAATTTTGAATTGCCTTAGCAATATGAGGTATTTGCCGCTAAGTATCCTAAATATCACAAAATTGCATTTACTGAATTAGATTTAATTAAATTATGAGATCAGAAAGATCTTACAATTGCTTAACGTAGAAAATGTATATTTAGCTCATCTTGTACTTCATAGAAGTGATTTGCAAAATTAGAATGTATATCAATAGAAACTTCTAAGTGCATAATAATTACATACTTAATTTCCCTTTACACCGTATGAATGAGGTATGGGATAGCTTCTCGCGTTCATGTGAATTAACACGCTTTCTATTTTTAGATGCACAACTAACGGCACCTACTTGTTTATCGACGAATGCGAACGTCACTGTTTGAGAAGCTTTTACTAGACATGCCGATTGACTCGAAATTTATACTGCGAAGTTGCTGACGACAACATCAAGGGGGCCGGCAATAAAAGAAAATTTTTTTTTTTTTAGATGACTGGAGCCATGTAGTGATCCTGGTATCTTCCGCATGGTAGTCGCGTCTTCTAAACATCATGCCATTGCCGGAAGTCATTAATAGTTATTCTGTCATGTTGCCAAAAATCGAAAAAAAGAAAATTTAATTGGAATTATAAAATTCTTCAATTGATGTTCTATTGTATCAAATTTAATACTATAATATTAAATGCTAATGCGTATTTTTCGTATAATATCTACCTTATACCTTATTTCACATATTAAGAAATTTCCTAAATTTCAAAAGTCAAACGTTTGATTGGCTCAACTCCTGAACCCTAGAGTGTCCTTCTGTCGGTGTGATGTCAAAAACCAGTCCGTGTGTACATATATTTATCGAAGTTGCGAGTAGTGGGAGAGTGGAGGCAAGCAAATAAGCAGTCACAGGTACATTTTCATTAGGTTTTTGTGGAAACGACAAAATAGAGAATATTAGCATGTAAATTCCTCCTCCCGCATCCGAATGCTGGGTTGACTCCTGTACCAAAACAATTTTTTCGTAGATGAAAATGATATTCTCTGCCGTTGAAAGGCGGAAAGGGGATTAATGTGCCTGTTGTCGTTGGTGTTGGTGTTTTTGCTGCTTTTGATATTGCGGTTGTTTTCCTCATTTCAAATGCTAATTGTGTTTACATGGCCAACGGAGAAGATCTTATTAACTTTAATACCCGTTTCTTGGTTGCGGCCACAGAAGATGTGAAAAAATGCCAAAACCAGCGGCATTTGTGAATTGTTATTTTAGAATTTGCGTTAAACGGGAGAAATTGTAATTATTTTTGTTTTCCTTTCACAACAGTTTGAAATAAAAAAAAGAAGAATCGTACATTCATTAAACACTCTTAGTTGATAGGGTGTGGGACAATTACTCCCACGTACATTAGACTGACTCGCTAGACTGTGCCACATTGGTTACGTTATCGTATTAAATAAATATTATAGGAATGCGATGCGATAGAGGATTTTGAAAGAAATTAGTATTTATCATAAAATTTAAAAAGCATTGTTTTGAATTACAAAATATTTAATTTGGTAGATATCCCACTCGCATCCCCCTAAGCGACCAAATAGCTCTTAAAGTAAATGACAAAATCTTTCTTTTGCGCAAAAAAGGGTGCAAATTTGAAAAAAATTAAAAAAATGTGAAATTTTTTTTAAATATTTTTTTTCCCAAATATTGGAGAATTATCTACCTAAATGTTTGTGACGAATTTTCTAGAAACAATTGGTAAAAAAATTACATGGATGAGAAAAAAACTCTAACTCAAAGTTTTCTTGACCGATCTTGTTAAAAACTGTGTCTAAACTACTATCCAATTGGACTAACCTTGGTGCAAATTTCATCCCGATCGGAAGACATCGGTTTTAAAAGTAGGGTCACTTGACATGAAATTCCCTATATATAAAACTTATCAGCGTCAAATTCTGAATTAATTTAAAGAAGTCCGTCTATTTATTTGCCACTAAGATGAGCAACAGCGGCCAAAAACCTCTCCCACCTCCCATACAAACTCTCCCTTCTTGGGGTCTGCCCCTGTGATTACAGCCGTAGATAAGAGATATTGAGATGAAATTTTATATGCAAGCTTCTACTCTCTAAGCGGACATTGATTTCTAAGATGAGCAATATCGGTTAAAAACTACTCCCACCTCTCATTCAAATTGCCAAATTTTTGGAGTCTGTCCCTGCGATCACCATCGTAGTTTAAAAGCTATCAATCTGAAATTTAAATCTCTTATAAGCCGAGGTTGCGTTTCAATGAGCAACTACTTCCCACCTCCCATATAAACATCTCCTTTTTTGGGGTGTCTGTCTGTCTGTCGCACCGATTACAGCGGTAGTTTAGAGCTATCGATCTGAGATTTGGTATAAAAGCTTTTACCCTATAAGCGGTGGTTAAGTTCTAAGATTAGCAAGATTGAACAAAAACTACTCCCACCTCTCATACAATACAGCCGCTTTTGGGGGTTAAACAATCCGGATAGGGTTGCCAGGCACCGAATTCGAAAAGTCGGGAAAACCGAGACTAAAGAGCGGGATTTGTTGGGACAAATGTAAAGATCATATTGTATTGGTATTGACATTTTTTTATTAAGAAATATTATTTGAAAACTCATTGCAGTTTCATGCTGATAACAACCAGTATTATAATGGATTACAAAAAACTCAAACATAACAATATAAGCTAATATTATTTTTGCCACACATACTTTGTGTTATTTTTCACAGAATTGACTAGTTTTACTCTCTCGTCCGGTGTTAAAAATGACTGGAATTCCTTACAGCTTTTATCAATATTCAATCTTATGATTAGTTCAGCCTTAATAAGATCAAAAGACATTCGGTTTCTATCTTTCGTGTATAAATTGTTTTAAATACTAAATACTTTTTCACAATGAGCGTTATTTATCGGTAAAGAAAATATAAATGAGATCAATTTAAACAAATTCAAGTGATTTTCTTTGCCACATTTGGTAAAAAAAATGTGACTATATTTTGTCATTTAGTATATCTTTGGCAATTCTCCATAAACAGCTCGAAGACTGCAGTAGTCGATGTACAACATGTCATTGTCCACTGCATCTGATATCTGTAGAACTTTGGGAATTTCCCCCAAGTCAATAGTGAGTCTTTTAGATTAAATGCTGCAAAATTGACATTTCTTAAAAGTCGAAATGTTTTTTTTAAATAATCAATTGCTGTTCACCTCACTTTTAAAAATTGTTTTATGGTCCGCTGAGTCTTTTTATTATAGAATTGGCTTTGCTACCATGTTAAGTGCACACAACTAGTTCATAAGAGAAAAGTATTTTTTTGTACCTTCTTTAATATTTTGTTTCTTTGATTATTCTAAGTATAGGTAGTAAATATTAAAAAGTCGGGATTTTCCCCTGAATTACTTCAATAATCGGGACTCGGGATTTTCGCGAGAAGTCGGGAAAATCCCGCCTATTCCCGACCATCTGGCAAGCCTAAATCCAGAACAATATTTTCAGCTCTTATAAACAATTCCAGAAAAATGATTAACAAAAATGGATGTAGACGCTAAAAAAAAAACTGTAATTTCTTGCGGTACAAATTTAAAAAAAAAATAGTAATAAAGCAAATAAACAGTCTTATCGTTAATTTTACAGATGGTAAATTTTACATTTCGTGTTTAATGTTTGATTTGTGTTTGTTATGTTTTCAAACAGTAAAAGAATTCAAAATAAGCCAAAAAAAAGTAAATTTATAAATCGCCTTGAATTTATTACCTACATCATAATAATTGTGGACTTTCTACGAAAAATTGTACAGAATTAAACTAGAAAGTTATAATTTTGTAGAAGCTCAAATTCCTAAGGTCATTGTAATCTAATGACCATTCTAAGCAGAAATCAAGTTCATTCAGTGCCTACCTGTTACTAAACGTATCGAATAAGTATTGTGAATACATAAACAGTTTCAATATAAAATCGTTCTATAAGGAAAATCTGCAAATAAAATACATAATTTTTGATCCCGGCTTCTAAATAGTTGATCCTTATGTAAAATTTCATGCTGAAAAAAGGTAGGTCTACTAAAATGCCATTATCTCTGGTTTTAGTTGACCGATATATGTACACTAGGACAAAAATAAAATTAAACTATTTCTTAAAAAGACACTTGAAAAATCATCTACATTTTTACAAAAATCTAACTTTGAAGTGCTATAACTTTGTCATTTATAATTGGATTTTTATCAGCTTTTTTAAAGAAATAATATTATTATCTTTTATTTTGACGAAACAGTTTGCAAACATCGGTGAAATAACAAAACACTAAAAATGGAAATTCGACGATATCTCAAAAACTGTTCTAATTTCCACATATCTGAGAGCAGATTTGAATTCAGCGTGAAATTTTTCATTAAAATCTATCATTAAATGTCCCGGACACATAAACTTTTGAAATTTTGTGACATAGTGTAATAAACTATATGACAGAATTAGTATGCAACGATTTCAAATATTGTGCCACAAATGATCGCGCAACAATGAAATCATATTTCCAATAGTATACAATCACACTTACGAATGTGCTACGAGATTTTAATTTTGTTTTGAACTCAGACAATAATGTAAGGATAATGCGAGACTGCTAAACTGTAGCAAAATGTAAGTATAATGTGAGCGCGTGCAGTTTGTCTCAAAGTTATTCCACACCAAAAGGGAGACAGAAGAGCGGCCCACTGAAATTTGATGGTAGCTTAGACGCTTATGTCAATACAATTACTTCCACTCAATAAATTTTTCTATTTACTTCCCAATAAATATTTATAAATTTCGCCTCTAGTTGTGTACAAAGTAGTGGGTTCCCAAAACACACTCGGCTGTGGGTAAGCCATTATGTTCCAACGAATGTGATGGCGTTTAATACAACAGTTACAAGACAGCAGCAATGGAATCTCCTTTCCGTGTTTCGGCCAAAATTTCGCAGCACCCAAGGAAGATCGACTTAAAGCCATCGTGGGTTGCGTTCGCTTTCAACCGATGCTTTTCACTCCTGTCTTGTGAAACACAATCAATTTTGAAGGGAAATTCTATACATTTTGTGTACTTTATAAGATATTTGCATATTTATTTGAGTATAGCTTGATGAGGACGATGCTGTGCTGTGGGCGGGGTACGGGTGCGGTCTCCATTTTCATTATTCAGGGCTGTCGGTGGTTGATGGTGCTTTTGCATATAATTGCCCCAGAGGACCTTCCATGTAATCATGAGAACGTCGATGATAATATTGTTATTATTGCCCCCTGAAGTGGATGGTGATGTTGATTAAATGTTACATGAATTGATGATGACGATGATGATGCCACGCTACCGATGGCAACGATGGAAATAATGAAGTAGTGATGGCTTCAAAGAGATAATAATTGAAGTATAATATAAAATAAATCTTCCTGTGCATAAGGAAGATGCATGAAAGTGAAAAAAGGAAGTTTGAAAGCAAAATAATTATTGTGGATTCAAATATTAGGCCATAATTCGATTTGGATTATGATAGAAAGCAAAAACGTCCACACGGCAAGATACTGCAACTTATTTTCTATATATAAAAAAATTATGACAAATAATTGTAATAAACTTTTTCATTGAAGAATATTAAAGTTGTTCTCCCAAGGACTGTTACTAAGCAAACATCTTAGCAAAGATCTTGACATCAATATTTAATTTAAAATTGATTCCATAGGTGTTTGTTTATGTAGAATGTTTTTGTGTCAAAAAATTGTGAATTTTTTACGGATTATGGCCCTTTGAGGCACCGGGATCTGTTGAAATATAACGCAGTTTTCTCTTAAATTTTGTGGTCAAACAGTGCTGCGAATTTGATACATAAACTGCATTAAACATTAAATTAGTTCATATTTTAATTTGGGTGTTTATTTTTAATTCCTCCTACTGTCAGAATATCGCCCTATATACATATAACCGTTGCCAATTTGTCTTGCATTTAATTTGAATAATATTTTTTTGAAGAAAGTTTGCGCAGATTAAATATTATTCCTGAGCTATTAAATATTTAGCGCTGTAATAAAAACCATTGACCGCACAAATACAATTTTTGACAGCACATATGTTTGTTTTACAATATTTCACTCTACGTTCAGCAAATCTGCTCTAACGCTTCACAAATGAAACTGTAATGGAAAATGAATAGAATGTGAAATAATATATTTTTAGCTCGTAAATTCAATTTTCTCCTCAATTGAATGTCACACATTACAAATTGTGTTTACTATAAGGAATCGTGTGTAAATATTATGCGAATGTCAAATGAGAGGATGAGCAAAGAAAAAGTGCCGTGCCAATCGCAACTGAAGCCAAAGGAAGCGGAACAAGCGAATAGTGGGAAACGTTCATACATATGCAGCCGTCGAGGGGAGAAGAAGATTCATATCCTGATATTTCACAGATGAAGTAGAAGAAATAAACTAAACAAAGACAATGCCAAACGTAAATAGTCTCAATATACACATATACATTTGCACATTTGTACGTATGGATGTACGAACGTAATATGTGACAATGTTCGCTACACCCAGAGATCTTCAATATATTCCCGCCAACAAACAAAGGAACAACGATACATTTGCACCACACCATATCGGTCCGTGCAGTGAACATCTTGAAAACCAATATAAACAACTCTAATATATCGAAGTAGAAGGAGGAAACACAATCGAATAGGAAAAAAAAGACAATATACGAGGTGGGTGTAGCAAATGTGCAGTCAGGCATGAACTTTGACTAAATGATGTTACTGTGACATTGCATTTGCTGATAAAGTTGATGTAATGTGTATACAAACATGTTTTATGTTAGAATCAGTCAGTATTCATGAAAGACTAATTAGAGTTTATGAGAACTAATTTGTGTAAACCAAATACGTTATTTACCACAATTTGCAGACGCTTTTATAGCATTCCAAAAAATTATACAATAATAAAGGAGGGAGGACTAGAACGATAAAGAGAAAAAACTTAATGTATAAGAACTGTTGCACAGTGGGAGATATTAACAAACTGGTGATTGAATGGCAGAAGATTGCGTTCATAAAAGTAGCCGATTTAATGTTTTGAAATCTCATTAAGACATAAGGACTTATCAGCATTTTATATAGCCGTTTGATAGACTTCCACTTATCTCAGACATAAAATATCATACTTTGCCAACTTGTCCCAAAACCCTAAAAAACATCATGTTAAAAAACCCATTTTTCACAATAAGAACATATAAACGTTTGCCACATATAAATGTTACAGATTTGTATTGTATTATTCATGTAAGAAAAGCTCTTTTGCATTAATGATATATAAACTTTGCCAGTAAAAAATTAAAAAAAAGCGACCACAAAACGATGTTTGCAAAAACAAAAATTACGGCATTAAGATCCGAATATTTTTTGGCACACTCGAAGATCATTCTGGTACATTAAAAGTACATTTAGGTTAACATATAGTGCTCTCTGGTATAATAAAAGTATCCTTTGCTACCAAAAGAGTACTTTGTGGTGCAAAAAAAGTAATTTTTAGTACTATAATAAAAAATAATTTTTGAGTACAATTTTCATGTGAGTTGAGACTATAAAAATATTTTTTTACACAAATAAAGTACTTGATAGTACACTAGCAGTACATTCTGGTATTTTTAAAGTACTTTTTTGCACAAAAAGAGTACACTTTTACGGAATCTTGTCAAAATCTATACGAATTATTTAGTTTAAAAATAATCGAGAACAAATGTTGACAATGTAGTACTTTGACATTGACATTTGAAAATGCTTCCGGCATCACTGTCATTTCCAAATAAATTAATGAAAAATATTGAAAACGAACTATGAAGACATTAACACAATTATGAAGCGAACAAATCGCTGCCGCTCATCAATTTTCGTATAAACTACGTACATAAGTACCAACCTTAAAGGAACACAAAACATTCTTAAAACAAGTTCTGTACGAAAAAGACTAAAATGTAAATTAATATTGAAAAATTGTCCACACATATATTTTTTTTTAAATATGATATCTGATTTTTTTATTTATTTCAGCTACAGAAAAGTGCCTTCTTTAAAACGTCTTCCAATAATTTTAGTTAAAATTTTTAAATATGAAGTTAATTTATTTAGAAGAGAAAATGCAGTATTTGAATTTGTTTCTAGAAGTGAATAACACAGTTCGCCAAGGCATTTTTTCACACACTTCTATTTAGAACAAAAATTTGATAAACTTTTATCTCCACTTGATGTTTATTGTTTTTTTTCAACAAATATAAAATAGTTGTCTTACCTTAGTGTAACATACTGCTTTTGTTGTCATCGTTATAGAAATCTAATAGAGTGAAGAGAATCATTGTTCCACCAATAAATTGAAATATTTTTGAAGTTATTAATCATCAATCCAACAGATGCACACACAACACAACACAACGCAACGAAGTCAACAAAAAGAAACACTTAGCCGTCGGCATAAACACAAAACTCCAGAAGCAGTCTGCAGACAGAAGCAAAACAATGGCAAATTTAAGATTACTCCCATTTACTAGTAACTTTATGCAACAATACCGACACTCTCTCGAAACTCTTATCGTATTCCTGTGGTCAATTTGGGAGTCAGCCCCGGTCAAATCATCGTTTTGCATTACCAACTTGTATTACCGGCCAATTGTTAAAAATTTCGACCGACAAACACTTTTACATTACAACTGTTACACTTTTACGCAATTTTAATGTTTTTCACACGTTACTTCCATAGAACTATTGGCTTTTTGAGGAAATTACTTATTTCACAACTACCACGCACCGACTAAAAATCAAAAGTAATTAGAAATGTCAACAAAGGCACCATTCCACTAAAAGAATGCGCCAAAATTATCTTCATTTTGTTGACAGATTAGAGTAGCGATTATGATGAGAGACAATAAGTCTTGAGAATGACAGATGACTATTTTCCAATAGGTGGCAGTGATCAGTTTACTTAGTAAGGACATGCACCACAGAGTACAGTGACAACACTCGTTTTAGACTGGGGTAAGAAATTCTTATTGCATGCAGCACTACTTTAGAGTGTCCGCACTAACCGAGCTTACTGCCGGGTCTATGAAATAACTCCCACGAAATAAGTCCCACTTTTAAAAACGAAATAAGTCCCACCAAAAATTGCTATTTTGAAAGTGGGAGTTATTTCGTTTTTAAAAGAAGGACTTATTTCGCCAATTGGTGGGACTTATTTCGTTACGCGTTTTTATTTTAAGTGGGACTTATTTCGTTTTGAGTGGGAATAAATTCGTTTTGTAAGTGGGAGTTATTTCATACCCCTAAATTTATATTTTGGTGGGATTTATCTCGTTTTAAGTGGGACAATATTCCCTTTTACATAATATTTACAGAAAGGTGTTATGATTTCATTATTACAGATCGGTCCACATAACTTTTCAGTTTTCGATTCTGAAATCCGCACTACGTCTGCAATAGAAGCCTACAATAGCGTCATAGGAAAAAGCATTCCAAAGAAGGCTACTTTTTTCAAATTTGTAGCATTTTTACAGATGCAAGAATTTGAAAAAGTAAGCCAATTTGAACAATTTATGAATACCAATGGTAGTGTGGGAAAAAAGCGTATTAAAAAGTCCTGTGTTTTGAAAGCAGATATGATTTCGAAATTCAAGAATGATCTCTTACAAGGTACTATAACTCCTTCTAAATTCCTTGACCAACTGGTGTTATCAAAAAATAATTTAATTGTACAAATGGAGCCTGATGAAGATCTTTTTGAAGAATTATCATATTTGGAAGAGGACATTTAAGACGAGTCGTTAAACCATATTGAAACCAATCAGGATACAATTAATAATAATATGTGTGTGGTTTGTTTCATAAAGCAGCCAAATATCTTATTTTTTCCTTGTAAGCACTTGAAAATTTGCAGTGAATGCTGTCTTACAATGCAAACTCACAAAATTGATCAAACCAGTAAACTAGTATGTCCATTCTGTCGTTCAGAAGTTCATGAAACCCTTCAAATATTTATCTGATAAATAAATGATTTTTTTTATGGAGGGGTGCGATAGAGCTATGAAATATAAGGTCATTATGGCTTTATTTCTCATTTTTTTCTTATGCAAAAAGTTATATATTGGACATTTCGTAAAAGGGACAACCATAATTTTTTGTCCTTATCTCTCATGGCTCTCCTTTTTTGTTTATTAATTACTTTATACTTACTATAATAAAAAAACTTTAAAGAAATGTGTACAAATAGTTACCGAACTTAACTACTGGAAAAACAATATTAAAAAAATTGTTGACGTAATTACGTATGTATGTGTTTTATTATATTTTTAGTAGGAAATTGGAATTCGTGTTCCATGTTTTCTAATATCACCATTACAAAATACAACTAATCCCAATGTCACGTTAAATCTATAATTCCGTCTACCATGCACTGGATCTTCAAGGTATTTATAAAGGTCGATAATTTTAATCTGATGGTCCTTCCGAAACGCTTTCCATCTTAATAATAAGAACGAACAATTGATCTGTACTTAATCCATTTACGAATCCAAACGTTGTTACTAGTAGGCGTTCTCTATACGTTCCTTGACCGAAAAAAGAATTAATAATAAATTCTGGAACTCTATCAAAATTCATAATATCCATTCCATTAAGAAATCCTTCTGCGAGCTTGCATACGATTTTTCTTTATTATTCCTCTGCTTTGCTTATTCATATTATTCGACGTGTGTTTTTTTCGAAGAGTCAAATACTTCTTATTTGAAATCGCATTAAACAGTGAAAAAGTGGAACTTATTTCGTTTATGAAAGTGGGACTTAATTCATTTTAGAAATATATTATTCAAGGGGAGTTATTTCATTTTGAGTGGGAGTTATTTCATTTTAAGTAAATTTTTAAATCATTTCATTTTGGTGGGACTTATTTCGTTTTCAAAAGTGGGACTTATTTCGTGGGAGTAATTTCATTTTTTTAAGCAATTTTTGGTGGGACTTATTTCGTTTTTAAAAGTGGGACTTATTTCGTGGGAGTTATTTCATAGACCCTTACTGCCACCTATCTATGAATTGATTATGAAATTGAACTGTCATTAAACCGTCTGTCTGTCTCTCAGTGCATTCACTGACATTTGTTGTATGTACATAATTAGTTTTGTTTTCTAATCGGTGCGTGGTTGTTGTAAAATAAGTCGTCTCTTGCAAAAGCCAATATAAATGTGCAAGATGCCGAAAAATTAAGTAAAAGTGTAATAAAATCAAAGGGAAAGTGTTAATTTAACTATTGTGCAGTAAAATGAAGAGAAAATTGCAAGTCGATTGGTGCCTTCTGCCAACATTTTTCCACAGGAACACGATAAATGTGTGTAAAAGTGTAGAAATAAATTTTATTTTGTTGGTAATTGATGATGGTGGTGCAGTAATCATTAATTTGCAAATGTATTGCTACTGCCGGCCGGCTGCTAAGCAGTCTTATGTTTATGCCACTGGCCAAGTGTTTATTTTGCTTTCCTTTTTCTTGTTTTCTTCGTTCGGTTTGTGTGTGCGTTACGGGTTTAAACTGCAACGATCGATCGTTGCGTCGATGGAACAGCGGTTCCGTTTGCTCGAATATCTCGGTTATGATGACACTATAAGCAACAACGCAAAGGTAAGATCTACTTGGTAAATATTTGTATACAGCGATGGTATCAAATTTTTGTCATAATTATGAAAATATGTTATACATATAACTGAAAAATTGTTTATATTCAAATTGTCTGTAGCGAGTCAATGACAATTAATAGATACATAAATCTATGATCTCCTCTTCAATTTGATTTTAAAACAAATTATTATGTTCCTAATTAGGTCAATGTTAATGACTCCCTTTGTTGAGTAGTTTGCTCAAAAACCTGTCCAACATATTTTAGTGTTTTCTATAATATTGTCCCCTGTATAAAACAATAGTGTATAATTTTGTTGCTGTGTTGAGAAAATCGAGTTTAAAGTATTCGTCAAATCGGATGTCTATTAAAACCTCAATGTCGCGTTTAATATAAGTTTTTTTACTGTGGTTTTTTCGACGAATATATAATACCGTTCCTGTTCTATAAACTATACAAGTTTTATTATTTTACTCATTCTTTAAGACCATAATTATGTCATTCATAACGCAACTACGCCATATAGGCTGTTTTATTTTTTAAAAATTCGTAGTCGTATCTGATACATTACAGTCGAAACTCTCTATAACGAATTCCAAGGGACTGGATATTTACTTCGCTATAAAGAAAATTCGCTATATAGAAAAGAAAAACAGTTAAGTGCCTTTTAAAATTTGTTATTTGTAGTAGTCAATTATTTTGGTTTCAAGTACATTTTTCAACTTTTCTTCTTCAATATAATTTTCTAATACATTTAGAGAAGTAAACAAAGTATTTTGTCCGTTGGTTTTCATTTCCAAATAGGTACGGAAACCTTCAACTGATGAAGAAAGTTGTCGATATGTGGGTAACTGTTTCACAATATCGGCAGATTCTTCTTCGTATTCATCTGAGTCTGTTAAGAAAGGTATGTAAATAATAACGAAAAATTATTTGAATAAATTCGTTACATGGAGATTAAAAACGCTTCAATTTTGAAGTAACGGTCGCAAAAATGTTTCGTTATAAGGAAATATTCGCTATAGGGAAATTCGTTATATGGAGATTATAATACACTCTAAGTTGACCCAAAACACAGTGATCTTATAATTGCATCGCAATAAAGAAAACTTCGTTATATATGAGTTCGTTATAGAGAGTTTCGATTTTTTTGGGGCATTTCTTCATTCTGAAAAGTGAATGAAGGCCCCAAAATGTGAATGAAAAATGAGCCCAAGAATTTGGGGTCAAATTTCATTTTTGTATGTGGGTTTAAACTGCATTATGGAATTTAGCCCCAATTTTATAAAATGTAAAATAGCCTTAATTTGTGTGATATAGATATAGCACTGATGAAGGGTGCTATGACATAACCCACAACGGACATAACTCCCAAAACAAGTTATGTATATTAAAAAATCGACCGAAAGAAAATTATATTTTTTACAGTTTGTCAAACTTAGTTAAATTATTTTTTGTGTTATTAAGTATATATCTTATTTTTAAACTATCCGTTTCATGGCGCATTTTTTTTTAATATTCACATTTTTTTCATACAACCTGTTTCGAAATATGTTATAATACCACATCAAGCATTTTTTTGGAAAAGTTTTATATTTTTTATAGATTTTAAATATATTACCAAAATTTAAAATATTTGTATTTTTGTATAATTGAAGAACGATCACATTTTATAAATCGAGTTATGAAAACATATTCCTAAAAAAACCGCGAGATTTTTTTTTTTAGAAAAAAAAATTGCATAGCTTTTTATTTAACTACAAAGATTTGAAAAATATATTAAAACTATACTTATTTGTATTTATTAAAATGAATAAATTACCATATGTAATATAACGAGATCTGAAATGTATTGAAATAGCGCATTGTTTTTAAAAAAATTTTCACAGAATTGAAAAATATATCTATAATGTAAAAAATAATATGTAATATAACGAGTGGTGGAACGTATTATTGACTGAAAGAGCCGCAAGCGAAAATTTTTTCCCAAAAAATTGCGCGATTTTTTTTGAACAAATTTTCATATTCCATTATTTATTTATATTTCATATATATATATATATATTTCAAATCAAATCAAATATATTTCAAATCTGTTTAAATAAATAATGGAATATGAAATTTTGAAAAGAACATTTTTTAGTGTGATTTTATTCAAATGTTTATATTCCGTAATTTATATATAAGTATATCAAAATTTTGATTTCTGTGCGCGATCTTTTTTAAATATTATATTTTCTTTTCGTATTTTAAACTCAAATAATAATCTTAACAAGTTTTTATTAATGATCTAACTAGTTGCAGATACACAGGTAAATGAAGTAAAGTATTAGTGTCCTTATTGTAGACCGCAGTTTTGTTGACATTATTTAAAGTTTTTTACTTAATAAATAATGCTGTTAATAAACAATGGTTTTCATTTCTTCAAATTGGGGTTATTTTTCATAATGCATAAAAGCCTCTAAGTCATAAATTATTATATGAAAATATGCCCCAAAATATTTTTGGGGCAAATATTCAGTCGTATGGGGCAATTTTTCTTTATTTTTTTGTGGTTATTTTTCATTATGAAATTTGAAAATTATGAAAATTGTCCTAAAAATGGGGCATAATTTCATTTTAATATTTTTCATTTTTCTTGGGGCTATTTTGCGCACTGCCTTTGTATGGTATACACTGTTTTATTCAATAATTGTTGACAGTTTTGGTACATATTCATTTCTTTGCAATGAAGGTTATTACAAACAAACAGTTATATCTAATTAATGCATACATTGCATAAATCAAAAATAAGTAGAAAATCATTCGTATTCTTTCGCTTCCTCCGCTACTCTAGCTCATCAAAAAAATTGGGCATATTTCCTATTTAAAAAAATGACTGCGAGACACGAGAAATAAATATTGTTTTGCACAAATTTTAGAGATAGAATAGTCTATATTATTACACTAGTTTAAAGTCATTTTGCAGCAGAGTTGTAAATAATTTTTTCTATAGATTTCGGCCTCCTAAACACGAATATGAGATTTAAAAATTTTTCCTCTGATTAGTTCTCCAGATATGAATCTTTGAATTATTTTGCCACTTTTTTATGAGATGCATCATCTGATTGGGAAATAATGCGTAAACGCGTCCAGCGATTTGAAGAAGAGGTAATCCACTTAAAGCTAATGTACTCCCATAAAACATTTCTATACAAGTTTTTAACATCGGTTGGGAAGTTTTGATGGTAGGAGCATTTAAAGCTTAACTAACAATTTTTTTGTGCAAAAATCACGGTTTTAAATTGATAAAAAAAATTTAAAAATATTAATCGCAAAAATAAATCCAATTTCATAAATTGAGTATAAAGATTGGACTTCCCCGAGCAAAACAAGACATAGTTTATAAAAATTGCGTGTTAAGAAGGAGAGAGTTACACGTTTTTCAAGAGGACACTACAAATGGCACATATTTCGATTTTAAGCATATCACGGTAGGCTTAAAGCTAAATTTTACGTTATATGAAAATTACGATAAAATGTGTAAATGCCACTGTATTCTGGGTCAATCATGCATCACAAAAATGCTACAATTAAAATCCTAGCTGATCCTTTTTAGAAAATATCGAAATTTTTCATTTCTGACGACTGGATCATTGATCATTGATTATTTTGACATTGCTGCAACATGAAGACTTAAAGTGCAGTTTAACCCTACATTTTTGAAAAATATCGATATGCATATGCGCAGTTGGTTAAGATTTTTCTGGAGAAATATTGATTACAAAATAAGAAGGAAAAAAGTAGTTTGAACGCGACAAAAACAGAAGTAGTTTTCGTGAACATCTTTAAAATCATGAGATTCAGCGAAATCATCCACAATATTTTATAGTAGAAAAATTAAAAAATTTTGAAAAATAACAAAGTTTTCGAATGCTTTTTATTTGTTAGAAATATCATGAGTAGTTTTTTTTTAATAAAAGTTTTAAGTTGGTTCGAATGAGACATGTTGATCGTGACGTTTTTTTCTTTGCAAATCTCTTTATACATCCACAGAAAAGTTTTTCATTGTTTCTCATTTCATTGAAACGTACGATCTGTCCCATATGTGACTATGGACTTGCCCATATAATGATTCAGTTATTCCTTAACAGTTTACATAAAAGTAATTTTTAACACGGGTGAATATTGGCAAATGATTGGTGAGGTGATGTTTAAAAATTTCTGCCATTTTGTCATAGTATAAATTATTTTACCGGTTTTTCATTAATTAGATTTAATTTTGTATCAATATGCCAAATATGCATATAATTTTTTTTTTTTTTTTTAAGCAGAAACATTTGCTGCTACAGAATATTTGATTTTCTTATTTCTATCTTTTTTTTGTCCATAAATATAATCAACACTTTACTTGTGCATTTCCCCTAGTGTGACGGCGGAAACGGAAATGCGTTACTGGTGTTTGTTGCTTCGGTTGATTGGTTGACTGCTTGCGTGAGTGTGCGTGTGATTGCTAGATTGTGTGTTGTCAATATTTTGTTTGTGTATTTCCATTATTTGCTCTCTCCCCAAATGCAATATTATTATTTTCTTCTGGCATCTAAATATAGCAAACAAAGAAAAAGAGGAAACGAACTAAACAAAACATGAATTCGATGCTGGAGCTCTTGTTCTATTCTTAATATTGCATTTTTTTGTGCTTTCTTTCTCGTTTCTCCTTCTCTTACACACAAAATGAATCGTAAGTGTTTGGCTATTATTTTTCTGCTCTGACATACTACGTAAAGACGAGCTGGCACATACAAATCAACAGACGTTGGAATTTCTGTAGAGGAAAAAATACGCTGCTGTTTCTTGCCGTCTCTCGGACAGAAAAAATAACTTATCGGAACATATTAAACAGAAAATTGATGCACATTATTCAGCGCATTAAATTACATTACATTGGTTACGGCTCACATACCCACTCGAAGGACATAGCACACATCCTTCGGAAGGATGCGATGCTTGTGCAACATATATTCTGTTGCGACTGATTGCCAGTCAATGTTTTTATTATTGCCTTTGTTGGTATTCCGGTTACTGCTGTTTACTCGCCACATATGTAAGTGTTTCTATGTGTGTGTGTGTGTGTATGTGTGTATTATGGTGGGTAATTTATGCTCAAAGCATTCCATATAAATTGTATTCTCTCTCGATTGAACACATAACATTATTTCATTGGACCTGGCCTTTGTTCCTTTTCGCTCGCTCCCGAATTCATTTAATGGCGATTTTCTGCTATATTGCTTATTGATGTGTGTTATTGGTATTTTTTAGTATTTATAAGCGTAATAAAATTCTAAATTACATTACGATTTATCTATTGGAAAATGATTATTCGATAGCGAAAAGATCAGGGCATCTCTAGTGTAGTCCGACGATTACTTAGAAAATTATCATTATGCGACATACGTACATACATACATTTTGTCGTTTAGAAGTGTTAGGTTATAAAAGGCCACTTAAAATTATAGCACTACTGTAAAGTTATAACATGTTCTGCTCCGTTCCGCACATATGTGAGATACTAAATCATCACTTATTTAAAATGATACTTCTGTATCTCATCTCGGTTTTTACCACCTCCTCTCTTTGCCAAGTAATTATGTGCAGTTTATAAATGATTCAAGACAAATTAGAGAAAAATAGAAAAGTTTTACTAAAATCTCAGAATAAATATTATTTTGTGCATGTGAACACTAAACAGCACTTCTCGCATCAAACATTAACATATTCCTATCGTATAGCAAGAACTTATAAATATTTATGAAAAAATGCATAAATTACGTGTTTGTGTTTCCCACAAGAAAGAAACCATAAAAGTGTGAGTATAGCTGGGCTGCAACAATTTCATAATGATTTAAAATTGTCATTAATAATGAATGCCAAGAAAGATTGTTGGTCCTTTTCATAGGTGTTCATTGAGCATTATGTGATTTCACAAACACAAAAGCACCTAAGTGTATGAGTTCACTTGTAGTTATCAACTTAAGGCTCAGTTCGGATAAGAGTGAGCTCTAAACGATTCATAGTGTTACGGAGTTTAATGTCATTCTCTAGCTGTTTACTGTGCATTCTCACAATCCCTGTCTAAGTTGTATAATACATGTGAAAATATGATATGATATTCGAAAGAAGATTTTAGTTATGTCAACCAATCTCTATTATGTAGCGTTTTCACATCAATCAAGACAGAGCTAGGCGTTTTCAGTTAAGTCGGATAAATATTAAATCGTATCGTAAGCGTCGCAGAACAAATGATAACAAAAAGATAAGCAAGCTATCCTTTATCTTGACGTGGTTAAATCGTTAAAAAAATTAATCTTTAAAAAATTCTAGATCAAAACAAGCATCAGGATAGAAAATATATGTAGCTCAAGTCGATTGAAAAATGTTGTATTTGTGATATCTGGAGTTTCACAAATCTAACTACTATTGAGTTAAAAAACATTAAGGTACTATTGCTAAATACTGCATTTATCTACATTAAATGTCGTGTTGTCAATGCTTAAATCGTTGAACGTAAAGCTCTTATAAATCCCTTAAAACAGAATAAACACAAAAAAGATGGACGATAAATGTTTAAACCAATATGTATTTGTATTTATACTGAGGAAAAACAACTTCGAAGGACGATCAAGTTGAAACAATTGAACTTACTATAAAAACTATGCCACAATTTTCGATTTGTATTGGCCAAAATAGTTCTCTCACGACATTGCAAATATAATCAAATAAGAAATTTCAAAGTTATATTCCAATTGGTATATGAATTATTTCCAACCTAATTAATTTTCAAAACGGCTAGAAGCGTATCTATAATATAACACGACCCTTTTATGGATGTAATCAACAAGTATTTTAGCTGAATTGACGTCATGGTATCTAAGGTTATGTACCTCCATTATCCAATTGGGCTAATGGGAATTGTACACTCCAGTTGCACCATTATTAGCGAACATACAATATAAACCATATTCTTTAATTGTGTTTGTTTGCCTGCTTTAGTTGCTTTTCTCGAAACGACATTTTCTTAATGTCCGCATTACATGCATTTATTTCCACAGCATTTTCATGTACATTTTTAAGTGACATTTGTGTAAAGTGACCCTTAAAAGGTTCTGTTTTTATCCGCTTTTTCATTTTTCTTTTACATTTGGCGTTTTAGTCTAAGCACATCTCTGTTTTCATCGGTACGAATTAGTTATCGTGTTGTATGTTTTGTTGTTTAGATTTGTTTTGCAACATTTCCGTCCTGTATGTACATGTGTGTGTGTGCGTTATAATGTCCATTAGGTTTAATGTCATCATAAAAGCGTTTTTAAGCCAAAACAAGCGCGCTGCCTTCATCCCTTATTCTATCAGTCGCTATTTCACCACCTCTCTTGTACTTTGTCAAATGTACAGGTAATCTTACTATAACTCGGATGACTGCCGTGTAAACGTTGCATCAGATTTATGAAATATGATTAAATGTGTCCAAACCTTATTTGAAATAGAATCAATTATAGCTCTTTATCACAATGCTTATAGCACTTCAAAGATTCTACAACACCTCATAATACCCAAATATACCCCGTAGATAACACAGTACAACAACAAGAACCACTAATCCAATTTAGCTGAAACAAATTGAAAAAAAAAAATAAGAATTACAATTTCTTTAATCTGTTCATATAACGTTTCCCTACATAAGCAACAGATTCACTTTTCCATTCATCAAATGATTTTGAACTTTGAACGTATGATTTACGTGAAATATTACTTATGATAATCATACGCCACCATATAGTATTTATGTTATGTCAAACGAATGAGCCTAAAGCGTGAAAAATTCCCCTATACGATACTTACTAACTTCAAATCGATATTAAAGCATGTAACTTAACAAATCGAATGATGCAGAACTTCTTTTTATTTGCGACTGTCACATGCAGTTCTCAGAATTGAGTCCCAAAATCATGTGTTGTACTGTGTTATAGTATGTAAGGTTATATGAGTAACAAATTTTTCTTATAAAATGTGACAACATTTCATAAATATGTTTACATAGAATTAAATAAGGCTAAAGCTTAGGCTAAGTCATTTAGTAAAATTATTATCATATCTACAGCTAAAATTGCTATTGGCTAAAATTAGATGTTTAAATTTCTACCACAAATATCATAAATAAAATGTGTAAATTGTCTATTCAGTTTAGTGCATATTATTCGATTTATGTCTATAAGTAGTTGTAAAATATATATATTGAATGAGATATGGGCATATTTATCACATTTGCTAAGACTTACTCAACGGATCCCAATAAGTCAGGACGATTTCAAATATATATTTGATTAGGTATCACTAGAGCAGTGAAAGCTTCTCGCTGTGTACTATAGTATCAGTAAGTTTGTAAAAATATAATTTCTGTACAAAAGCTTGAAAAGAAATAAATGAAATGATTTCATAACAATTTTTTCTCTTACCGAATTAATTAAAACAATTCTTGTTTTGCCATTAAATTGTGACTCTTATGTAAAAATTACTCCACCTTTAAAACTTTTTTAAAATAACTTTATAAAAGCTTAAACATCTAGATATAGAATATATTATGAATAATCCCATTTTAAAGTTTCTGTGCAATATTTATGTAGAACATTTAAATGTTCTAAAGCAGCTATGCCCAACGTCAATGTATGCGATTTGTCCGAGTGTTCTGTTTTGCGTAAACAAAAAATTATTTTCCCAAACATCATTAAACATTTTAAGCAATACTGTAATTCGCTTTCGGAATTGCGTGTACTACCTTATAGCACAAAGCTTTTTATGTGTACATGTAAATGCAAAAAAGCCGCTTTCGCTCGCGAGCTCAAGCGTTGGGCATAGCTGTTCTAAAGACCAATTTTAAGGTCCTTTTTCTGAATTTTGTCTAAATAAGGACGAAAAGGACACGTAAGGAGCCAAGATAGCGTGTTAAATTGTTCCAAAAAAAAAAATCTACGTTAAATTTCATTGAAGATATCTGATATGAAAAAAGAACTCAGACAATAACAAACATATCTTAAACCGAACTATGGCAATATCAATGTGGGATTGGGGCTTGGATAGGACATGCCTGCACACATGATGTAGCGCACCAATGTACTCATGTCAAACGAGAGAACATACAAACATACACTTTGACGAACGAACATGCGCACGCCACAAAATTGACGAAACGCTCTAAAGCGCAGTGGCAAAAGCCCAAAGGACAGTCTGTTTGAGTGAGCCAGAGTGATCGGATGTATAGAAGTCTTTAAGTTTTGTGTTATTAATTCTGTTTTAATCAATCATTATATTACCATCTAAATAAGTCATGAATTACATTTTAATAAACTTTCTAATTTAACATTAACTAAAGTGTTTCAATAATTAGGGCTCCACGAAAAGCCCCCCAATGAAATAGCGCCCAGGAAATAACCTCCAATGAAATATACCCGAAAAATAGGAAATAACACCCAAAAACAGTGAATGAAATAACATCGAATAATAAATGAAATAAACCCCTAAGCGAAAACGGAACAACCCCCAATATTTGGGAGTTATTTCATATAAAATAACACCGAATGATGAAAATGAAATAACCTCCAATGAAATAAACCCCATCAGCAACAAAAATAAAATTATACCCAAAATTCATAAAAGAGTCAGTTTCACCAAGGATTTCATGAAGTCAATATGGACCAACAGCAAAGTCGCAAAATTATTGAAATGAATTGTGTGGATCGTAGATCGTTGTAGTCCTGCTCTATTTTTGCAGTTCGGAAGACAATTTGCCTTTTACGTTTGGCCTTTACACAACCACCTCCACATTTCACAAGCAAATCAAACTCTCTGCTTTTTTTGAATTCTTTGTTCGGAAGAACTCTTACAAATTTAAAAAAATTTTCATTCTTAGATATCATTCCCAAAATGAAAAAATGCTCGTAGCATTTTGTTGATTTTCTATCCGTCAATATGAACATAATTGGAAATATCTGTAAACATTCGAAAGATATTGTAATATATTTACAGGTTAAAAGTTTTCTTGTAAAAGGCCTATTTTTATATAATTATATAATTATATAATTATAACCCCTAAAAACCAACAGCTTTAAAAATGAAATAACCCCCGAATAAAAAATGAAATAACACCGAAATTATACACGCCATGAAACAACCCCGAATTTTAATAATTTGTTGGGTGTTATTTCATTGGAGATTATTTCATAATTTGAAAACCCCAAATGAGGAATGAAATAATTCCCAAAAAGAGATGAAAAACGGCCCAAAAAAATTGGGGGTAATTAATATTTTTCTCAATTTTTTTTTAGGTTAGTTTTTAAGTTATAAAATGTTCAAGATCAACTCTCTACTTGTCTATATTTAGATAACAATTTGAATCTCTGCCGCAAAAAACGTTATACACGACAAAATCCAAATTTTTCAGAAAATGCTAAAGACATATTAATGGTATCAGACAGACCAGACCAGAATCCGAAATATTGCTTAAAAAAAAAAATAATAATACGTATCTCCCAGTTTTTCTAGTTCTAGTTTTTACGAGCAACTTAATTTTTGGAGTAACTTTTTCCTATTCGCAGAACTCTGCGAGTTGTTGACAGATTTTGATGAATTTTTTTTAATGTTTTTCAAACAAACTAGTTGATCTAGAAAAACTGGGAGATACGTACATTTTTGTTTTTGGGGCTATATTTTCAGAATCTGGTCAGTTTGATCATGGTTGAGGCCAAAAGTTTAAATTTGCCTTACAGTGTAATGAATGTATATAGATTAAAGAGCTTAAAAAGCAAAAGAAAAATTTTGATATTGTGGAAGCATTTGCAACGTTCTTTCACTGACTAACACTTTCTATGTGCATTTTGTGAGCGATAACGTGCATAAATTCGGCTGAGTTGGTTTATGCTTTTGAAAAATTATACATCTATTATATTGATTGGTTGAAATTATTAAGTCAATAATTAAAAAAAAAGACAATTAAAACTAAATCCAATTTCTGAATTAATTAGGAGCTTAAAACATTGTAAGAGCTCGTAGGTTGAGCAAGGAGTTATACTAAGGTTACCTGTATTTGCATTCTCTAATGAAAGGCACCTTTGACGTCAAGAACGGACAATGCTTATGTGAGCATAAAGAGCTTAGTTGTATGAAGTTTTTTATTTTCTGAAAGGGTTCATGTTTTTTGTTCATGTTTGCAAAATAAATTGATGCTCACATTACAACTCTTACAACTTTTCTTCGTGTCTCTCCTAAATACTGTTTGGTATACCTTATAAAAAATCGTGTATTTTAAAAATTTTAAAACGTTAGTTTTTAAATGTTGAGTTTTTGAGATGATGTTATAACGTTTTCTACCTGCCTCTGACGTTTTATTTAATTGTACAAGTGAAAACGCACAAATTTGTTATTGTTAACATGTTTGTCTTTGCTCTTGTAGCCATCCAAACTATTCTTTGAGTCATAAACTACAGATATTTTTGGTAACACTAGATTCTCTCTCTTTTATTTCGTTACATTTTTTTATCTGGTCTAGAATATTAAAAATTTTAATCGAAATTAAATTAATAAATTCGCGGCTTTTTGAACATTTCATTGAAGCACGTTGGTTAACTTTAGGCGAAAATCAAAATCTCAGCTAAAGCATATATTTATTATCTGTCTTCGCGAAATTTCAAATCACAAAGATCATGAGAAATATATAAAGAATTTTTTATTATTCATAAATAAAGTTACTTTTTGTCACACCAAAATAATACTTCAGAATTGTAAAAACTTATATTCTCTCCCAATGTAATGCAATTCTCCGAGAGGAGAACGACGACAAGCCGTACTAAGAACCATACATGTGTGTATATGAATGTGTTGGCATGGGACACACAAATGCAATACAATAAGCAACAATATCAACTCGTAATGTTTTGTACTCGTATAGATTGCTGCCGCAGGAGGGATCCTCCGAATCATCATTATTGGTAAGAGGGTACGAAGAGGGCTTGTTTAAAACACAATCATTTGGTCCTTTAGCACCTTGAGTGAGTCATAAGAAAAAATAGCCATTCTCTGTGTTAAGCACTACCATCCTAAAATACCCAGAATAACCATTTCTGGTCTCGGCCATTGTCACCGCGCACACACAGCGACGTGCTCTCACTCCTGTGTATTGAAGTGTGTGTATGTGTGTGTAAATATGTGGTTTTATGTGAAACTCAATTTACCACTCATATCACATAACAAAATATTGTTGCATTACATTAGATTATATCTCTACAACAACTGATGTTGATGCCGCCACTACACCCTGCCGCGCTGCTGCTCATCACCACTTGCCGCAATTGTTTAGGCTGCAAAACAAAAGAGTGGCAGCAACAAAAAGCAACATTAAATGTTATGTGTCATAGCGTCACATTTTCCATTATTCGTGAATCATTTAACCCGAAAGCAATTTCTGTAAAACGAAATTATTAAAATTGTTCTTTGGGGTCTCCGGTATAACGGGATATAATCACACGTACTCCGCCACTCACACATACGCCCATAGACATGAGAGCTTTTAACTAAACACAAACACACACACACAGCTATATAATACTGGCACACTACGCTTGTAAATAGACAGGTTCACATGTACTCACGTGCCAGTGAACGTCAGTGTGGGTGTGTGACTGTATGTTTGCAACACATGTTGTGAACTGTAATGCGATATTAGACGTGATCCTTTGGAAATGTATAAATAGAGAAAGTTTCAGCTGATACATATACCCGATGCCGTTGTTTAACAAAGAATGTGAACGAATATTTTACTAAGTAAATATCCAATTATGTGAAAGTGCCAGCTTTTATTTAGATGTGAACTTTGAAAACGGGTTTCAAACAAGCCAAAGATCAAGTTGTGCTACTAAAGGCATTCATTGAAAATGTACATGTTGTCAGGGAATTTTCTGATTAGATTTACAGGGGCGGTCGCAATAGGGTTTGTTTAATTATTTCGTGAAGCATTACATAGTATATATTTAATATATTTTTTAGAAAGTTCAGTATTTTTAAATAAAAGTCATCGCATTGCATCAGATTGAACTAAATTCAAATATATATTATTTGACATATGGGTATTTCCACAGAAGTGTCAACCGTGATCGAAAACATAAAAGTTGTAAAAAAAAATTTTCTGACTTGTATTAGTAAAGACGAATACTTAAATTTAATTAAATTAAAATGCCCAAAGCTTTTCTTAGTTTCCGTGTTGATTTAGCGGATTGCAAAATTGCATTCTTTTGCTGGTCACCAGTTTTAATTTTTCATATTATATTTACTGATGATCCAAGTCCACTCTTATCATAAAATTTTATTTACAACAAATAACTCGTCCATAATAATAAAAAAATATAAGTTAGCAGCAAAATTTTGATTTTATTTTATTGGCTTTCTAATGTAACATTCGTGAACAACAATTAGTGGCATATAAACTTTTTAATATTCCCTATTATATAGGGAATATATATATATATATGTTACCCTTAATAAAACAATGGCTTGAATAAACATTTTTTTAAGCATTTCACAGCTATGGGATACTTTGTCACATAACGTAAGTAACATAACGGAGGTCTTTATTACCTCGCGGTTAAAAAACAGAGGAACACATTTGCCCAAAAAAAATATATTTTTACAGCGCTATTGGTCTATTTTATGAAATAATTAATTGCATTTACTAAATCTTAAACAACACGCAGTCTTTTGAAATTTCATGAACTAACATAAAACGACTTCTATTTCGTGTAGCATAACGTAGGCCTGTGTTTTGTTAATATCTTGGATTGTAGATTTTTAAGTATGACGCTTTTTTTACATAATGTAGAGCTAGTAGGGAGCTATTCAAAATATATATTATAAAATAGAAAAAAGTTTAACTTTTCAATTGAATCGTACGATTGTAACATTCGTAAGGCTGGAATTACCCATATGTGCTTAAACAAAACTTAATTGCCCTTTACACACCATGAGTGAGGTATGGGATAGCTTCTCGCTTTCTATTTTTAGATTCACAACTAACGGCACCTGCTTGTTTATCGACGAATTCAAACGTTTGTGGATGTTACGAAAAAATCAACAAACAAAATATATCAAAAATCAATCAAACAAAATATATGGGCCCACAATTGTACAAATATGAGTTGCATACAACTAGGCCACAAGAAATTAGAAAGATTATTATATAAGAGATATATATAGCAGGTCCAATTGCGTAGGATACGTTATTATCAAATATTCAAAATGATGGATGTCGAACTGTTCTTATGTCTAATTTGCAATGATTCAGGTATGAGGGAGACGGCTGAGTTATTTTAATAAATATGTAGAATGTAGTGTACCTGCAAAGTGGAAGTATATGCACCAAAGAACGTTCATACAAATAAAAAAAATTGGGATTACAATTTCAATTTAATGACGAACTGTGAACCTCGAGATAGGAGAAAAAATTCTATTTTTTCTACAGATAGAAATGTTGTGGCGAAACGATCATTATTGGCATAACATCGCATTATATAATCACTGGTCCTTGCAAACTTCATCCAGCCCGAAATGTTATTGATAACACATATGTATATTTGTTAAATAAAATAGTAATTATAATAATTCAACTCTAACTTAAAGATCTCTCAAAGAATGACATCAGAAAAATATGTGGATTGAAGGGGAGGGAAGTGTCATCGTAGGCGGATTCTAAAAATGTTCAATAGTTTAACATCCACTTCCTATTCTGTGCTCGACATCCGATAGTCTACTGAGTCCATCTGTGAATCTTAAACACCCAAAAACACAATATTTATCAATATCAGTTAACGCGTTTAGGGAAAGTTCAGAAGAAGGAGAACAAAAATCGTCTGCACATTCATGTCTGTAGTACATTACTTTGTATTTTTCTGATCAAAATAACAATTTTAAAATATTAATAAAACAGAGTGGAAGATAACAAAATGAGTGTGACAAAACATTCGGTATTCTAACTTGTTTTATATCTATATTTGTATAGGATTTTGCATGAGTCTAGAACTGATGTTGTGTTCAATTTTGGTGATATTTTAAAAACACCAAAATATACGGTGTTGTTCTCGACTTGTATGACCTGACAGTATTACTGACACATGCCTCAAACTTTTCATATAGAATTCCAAAGCCATTGAACTAAATCTATACCCTTTTCTTACTGACTTTAAGCTAAAATTCAAAAATTGCAATGTAATAAAATTTCTATGAACAATAATAAGTCAATCAAATAAGTTACAGATGACGAGAGCATTTAATTTTCTAAATTTACGTAATTTAAAATTGTAAATATCCAACTCCAATATGGGTCATAATTTTCGAATTTTACGATCTAATTGATGGTGCACAAATTAGATCAAAAATTTAAACATGAGAGAGTATAAAGAAAAAACTCAATTACAACCAAATGGTATAACCGCAATCATTGACGACTGTGTGTGCAGCCCATTGACAAAAGGTTAGGCTAGATTAGAAAACATCACGTCTGACGCAAATATCCCATGCAACATCTGCAATAGTTCTAATCGAAAATTGTTTGGTGTGCAAGGGGCATTAGCATTTCCAAACGAAATTAACGTTACATTCCCCATTCAGGTTTTGTTTGCTATTTCCACTACATTTCACCGTAATTTGTTAAAATCACAATTGTGTAAATTCCAGCAGTGACGTGTTGCAAGCGACAATCGACGCCTTTATTTACCATGTGCCACCGGCAGCAGTACGTTCGGGCAAAGAAGCCATCAATGGCCGAGTGGACCAGGCAATGCATGACAATCATTGTGATTGCAAAAATTGCAACAACAGCACCCGGGTCCACAATAAACATCATGCATCAACAGCATCGTAAACATTATAACAAAGCGAATAGGATGGCTGCTACAACGATCATACCCGTTGCACATCAGCAAAACATCAATAACCCCACAAATGCCGGTACAGCGAATCCAAAGTTTGGGGATGGTCAGGTAGGCGGTAAAGGACGATGGTTTTGTTGTCCCTGTTGTTGGTGCTCCTAGGACAAACAATAAAATTCCGGTGGTCATCATTTTGCCCAACACAAAAATTCAAATCTCCGTTTAATGCAAACGTGTTGTATGCAATCAAAAAAGTTCTACATACATTATTGTGTCGTTGCATTAGACGGCACGAGGGTAGTATAGCCACGTTCGATAACTTCCAACTTGAAGTTAGAGGAAAAAGATTATTTCGGGCGCGGTCACACCTGTTATTTTCAATTACATATCTATATTTAAAAAGCCAGCCAACCAGCTGGACAGACGGCCATGGCTTATACATATGAGGGTATAAGTATTATGCTTTTCGCAGTATCAAATAATGTACACTAGAGCGACTCATTTCGTATGGAGCCAAAAGTATCTGCGGTCCACCCCCCAAAATGTACCTTGGCTTGTTTTATGATGAATCCCAAAAAATTTCGAGCCTAGGACCACTATGGGACCGGCCGTGGCATAGTGGTTAGAACACGCGACTACCATGCGGGAGATCGCAGGTTCAAACCAGGCTCCAGTCATCTTAAAAGAAAAAAATAAATAAAATTTTCTTTCATTGTTGGCTCCCCTCGAATGTTGTTTGACAGCAACTTCGCAGTATTAAGCGTCGATTCAATCGTCGTGTCTAGTAAGAGCTTCTCAAAACAGTGACGTTCGCATTCGTCGATAAATAAGTAGGTGCCGTTAGTTGTGAATCTAAAAATAGAAAGCGTGTTAATTCACAACAACGCGAGAAGCTATCCCATACCTCATTCATGGGGTGCAAAGGGAAATTAAGTTTTTTTTTTTTAGGATTAAGATCCAGTGAGGTGGACCGTTTTAAAAATTGTATTTTTTGAGTTTTTCAAAGATTTTTTATATTTAACTAAAGACTATTTGCGCAATATTATTATATTCATAGGAGAGAGTTTTTAAAGACGCACCCAACGTTATGAAAACCATGCCCAAAAGGACTTGTCAGGACCATTTTTCAGCGATATTATGCAAAAAAATACGGACTTTTACGTTTTTTGTGGTGACATTTTTCTGAATTAAATGCTTGTTAATTCGCGAGAAACGAAATTCATTTTAAGACAAGGCATATTTTTTCTTAATACACCGTGTCACAAGAAAACAAAACTGTATTTACTTAAAAAATTATTTAGTTGACGATGTAGGTCTTGCCGTGTAGATCAGAAACCTATACTTAAGATGTGCAGTGAAACACGTGTTTACTTAAATCGACCAAGGATAAATATATGTTAATCTGACATTTAATTAAGAAAAATGACGCTACTGAAAACTTTAAAATCCGTATTTTTGCATAATATTCCTTAAAAACGGACTTGTCAGGACATTTACGGGCATGTTTATCATACCGTTGGATGCGTCTTCAAAAACTCTTTCCTATGATACTAATATTGCGCATATAGTCATTAGTTAAGTATCAATGTAGTTTTTGGGGGGTGGACCGAAGATACTTTTTTCGGTGAGTCGGTCTAATGTACACCCTCTTCGTACATTACACTAAATAAATATTTAGGCTAAACCTAAAACTATATTTGTTTTATTTACGAAATACAGCGATTTTTTATCTTTCTACTCTGGTCTCCCGGTATAAAAACTATACGTGGCATAATGGTTACAAAACGTAATGTTGTTGATAGCAACTTCACAGTAAAAGTTAAAAAAAAGAAAACTTTTCAAACAGCTAAAGTTCACATTCGTATTTCAACAAGCAGGACCTTTTGTATGAGGCTAACCATAGATAGCGTGTTTATTCACAATAAAGCGATATAACCACGATATCGTTTATATCTGGGTAATGGGTAATGGCTATAGCGATCATTCTACCGAACACACAACCCTCGTTAGTGGACGCAAAGGCACATGGTTGTATAGAGCAAAGAATTTGTCGTATCTGTGTGTGATTTGTTCGTGCAACACTTGACATTTTAACATTGCACATGTGACGTAATGCAGTGTGACGTGATCTGCGAATGTAGTTGTGTGTGTGTGTGTGTGTGTGTGTGTATGCGTGTGCATGTGTGTTGCTCTATACTACACTGTATTAGTTAAACGACAGACATCTGAGCTTGCCGAGTATGCTCATGCTGACGCAGATGATGACTACGACGATGATTCTGTTTTGTATTTGAATACAATAGCACTCTGGACGATGATGCGGCAACAAATCGTTGCCATCACCCTCGAACCATGTTCATCTCCGTTTGCCCGCTCTTCGGGGCTACAAACGTCCACACGTTTGGGATCCATTGATGCTGGTCAAATAATAACAAGAGTCAACTGCAGGGAGCTAATGCATGAGATTTGCTTGGTATGTGCTATCCGCATGCCATGCATACGGCAATAATGCGAACAGTAAAAGGACCCTGCAGTTTAAATCGAATGTAGTTGACTTCCGTAATAAAACTGCAGTTATTCTCTGCTTGGTTGTGGTCACGAACAATAAACCTATTTACTTGCTTTCTCCTAATGCTAATGGCTTTAATTTTTAGCCATGAGTTGCAAAAAATCTTGGCAAGTTTGCATATCCGTCTATAACAATTGGACTTAAATCGTAATCATTTTTCCAATGGTCAGCACTAAGATTTTATATAAACGAGTTTAGATATAGACTTAAACAAATATAATACTATCGGCCTGGAGTTTGATACAAGAGTATTGCTTACAAAAACGCTGTTATTTTGAGCTAAGCAAATGAACAAACATTATTGTGTACTAGATAATAGTCCTTCATGTCTGGCACTACGCTACAAGTTATACATTCCCTTCTGGATCATACTGAATGGAGCACTAATCTTGAAAATAGTTTAATTTTCAAAATGCTCATCGCGTCTACAGGTTACTTGGTGTACGTCTACAGTTAAGCTCTGAAATCTATATTATAACAATTAAACGATGTTCAGTGGTAATCGTCTTACTTGAGGACGGCTGAACCGTGTTTAGATATTTTTCATAAGATTCACAAGTACTCTATCCTGTATAAAAGTTTAAGCTCCAGAAAAACGATGTTGCATAAACGAATCGTACTAGGCACAGCGAACATGGATACACAGGCGTATACTTATTCTTGTTCTATGATATGATAGTTATAATCAGGGCCAACACAAATATGCGCATTAGATAAGCACGAAAAACATTAAAAAATGCCTGTGAATCTGTTAAAAAATGCACAATCAATTTTCATTCGTAGTTAATTTTATTCACCGAATTCATTTAATATTTAACAAAAATTTATAACAAATAGTTGAAAAATAAATGAAGTTTCAGACTATTGATTAATTACTCCACTGTAAAAAAAATAGCATGAGGTTTTTTGACTACCAGTTCTGCGTGCATATTTCGGTCGTGCTGAATTCAACGGTACGCCATGGCGTACTAAATCTTTTAAAGTATAATACATATTATGTATACGCCTTCAACGTAATTTTTGTCACATATTCATGATTTCCGCGATTGAAATCTTGATCAATATTCTGTTTATGAATATATGTGATTTTAAGAAGTTGTTTTGTGAAAGGAATTATAAAACTTGCTTAGTACTTTTATTAGAAAAACAGGAATTTTTTTCACATTTATATGTGGAACTTGTGTTTTTGAGGGATTTAGAAAGTCAAACTTTTAGTGTAATGTACCTCTTTTAGTATTATGTTTTTTTTCGCAATGCTATCTGTTTTGTCACATTTGAAAAGTAAAACGCTAATTGACTATTTCTCTTTGTAAGTACGCATTGCTTCAGCGTCCTAACTGTTACACTATTCCACAACTTTCCTAACGTCCTTCAAATAGTTCTATGATAGTTCCTGCCAACTACACCAACGAGTAATGGATGGAACTGGTGGCAACGCAACGCTAGGTAGAGCTCATTGAAATTCTTGACGACGGACTCGATCCTTAGTATCGATCCTTATAATCTAGGGAGATTAATATAGATATCCATATATTTGGGGTGGAACAGTACAGATATGAATATACGACTGCATATTCAATAATAACAGACTTCCGGCTAATTGAAAACATAATGCATTTTTCATATGTTCATATGCATTTTTATTTTATTTTGTGGTTGGAGAAAGCGTAAAGAAAATTTTAAGATCGATAGGAACACATTATCGAGGTAAAATGTGTTAAACCGAGGGATGACATTATTTTTGAATTTCATAGGCCAGCAAAATGGTGGCTTTGAACGACTTTAAAACGTTTAGTCTTACATATAGGTAAAAAAAAGTGATACATAAATCTGTAAGACATCTATTTGGTAGAGAGTAGAATGTTATTCAACAGAAACATACACATACGAAGTACTATTGCAGAAAGAGATTTGAAATTTTATATGAGTTCATAATCATATGTGAAAAAATGCGTTTTTTTTAAATCATGCAGACTCTCTAATTTGTCAAATTTTTATGAAAAACTGATCTAAATTTTTTTCAACTATTTTCATGGTAACTTGTATAGTTGGAAATAGGGAAATAAGTTATGTCACTTCCATAAATTTTATTTATTATTTCTTTAAATTTCTCCACAAAAAAGGAAAAAAATAATTTAGTATCATTATGTGAGGCACAAGTTAGCATTGTTCGACTCTCTTTCGAATCAGACTATATGGCAAAACATAAAACATTTGTACTTAAGTGAAAAGATTTTTCATCGTCATTGTTACACAAACGTGATTAATAGAATACTTTTAGTAGATGTTATACTAAAAATCTGCTGCAAATTATGTACATACATATTTACTCTACATATGTAAACCATGTGCAGCAGGAACAAATGCTGTGTCTGCACCAATAAAATCATCTGGTGAAAATATAATCTTACCTCTTTAAGCTGATCTTGTTGCATTACTTCCGTGTTACCTTCTTTTTGGCAATTATCCAACTTCAATTTAGACAAAAGTTTCAACTGTTTTTCCTCCTTAACAAAAATAAATTTCTGTTTGGAAACTGACAGCTGTGACACTTGATATCGCTCAATTACCACATGAAAGCCAAAGTATTCGCAAGCAAAAAGCCAGTGCTGATACAATACAATCATTGTTGTAAAGCTCATCGTTAAAGGTGCCACAAGACATCGTCCATTATGTTCGCCCGTCCTCCACCCGCTAGCTAATCCATTGACCACCATCATCCGAGCTCGTTCCATGCCATTTAGCATTCACCGTTTTCGATTACGTTTCCTCTAACTCCTGTGTTAGGCCACAATAAAAATTCACACAATTAATTTGATGCGATTAACAACAAAACGTCAGACACGTCATCGCCACCATTACCATCACCGGCGTCATTATCATCGTCGTCAGCAATCGATGGAACACCACAAACTGGAACGGGGATGTTTTGTGTTACTGACACCTTGTGAAGGTATAAATAGGAGTTGGCCTCCATTGTTCGCTGGCGCGTATAGTTGGGATGTGGACAGAGCTGAGAAAGTGGAAATATGTGTAAATAAGTCAAGTTACCGAAATACACAGAAGAGCACGGAAATAATCTTTTCATTCTTTCGAAACAGTTTTTCTTGTTCAGGACTTGACTGACACACGGTAACACTATTGCCAGGGCTACTCTCGCAATGGCGGCGGTCTCAGGTGTGTCAACAGTTAAGCCCTATTATTTAGTCAACATACAGTGTGTAATGCAAGTACAAGGACCGCGGAGAGGAAGCGGGAGTGCGTGATGATAGCGCACTGATGAATACTTTGTTTCCAAGGGGTCAGTTTCAGAAGGCTTTTAACGAGTTACGTCTGATAAAATGGGTAATTGGGTCGAATGTGGGTATAGTAGAGTACGTAGCCAATGATTTCATGCTTCAACGGTTAATAATATTGAGCGACTTGATTTAAAAGGCTGTTGTGCTTTCTTTTCTCGCAGCTATTTGTTATAAAATATAAAACCTCTCATTTGTCGTTAAAATAAAAGGCAGGGATGTAAGGCAAAATAAGCGAAAGGTATTTTTAATTAGTAAAGTAGAGAGTCGTTTAAATCGTCTTACACCAAAGAAGTGGTCTCGTACATTTAAAAAAATTAATATGAAAATATTAACAATAAAATGATTTTTTAAATAAGCATCCGTTAAAATAATATTAAACAGATTAGAAAAATATGAATATGTTCGAGTCAATCGATACTATTCAAATCGCACAACAAAAGTCGACGAAAATTTAATAAATTCTTTGGAACTGAAATCGCCTACATTAACCGAAGACTTGGTCAAATAAATTCCGCCTTTTCAAACAACAGATCTATTTGTAACTGTATTGAGGCTTACAGATTAGGGTGGGGCGATTAGTATGGAAGGAAAAAAATCTTAATGGGCGCTTCGCGTTTTTGATTCTTGGAATTGTACTGAGCAAAAAGTCTACTAGACCATACGTCTAAGGTGAAAATCTAGCATCAAAATTTTGACGAAATTTTTTCTCAGACTTTATTTTTTTGGAAATATTGCAAATTTACTTCGGCTCATATTTCGTAAACTATTTGAAATTTTTACTTATTTTCAAAAGTAAGGTTATAGCTATTGTCTCGGGCTACAATTTCTCTGAACAAAAAGTCAAAAATTTAGAAAATTCACCACTTTTTGTCAAGTTTTTTTAGATATTGTGGCCTATAAAAGCAAACCATTGAGGGTTTCAATCCAATACTAACACAAAAATGTTAGCCAAGACCATAGTTAAGAACTCTCTAGTACATCGCAAAAGCATTGGAATGCTCCTTCAGGCAGTTTTGGCCTTGTGAAAGTGCATATTTTTCGTGGAAATATTGATAAATTACCATTTTCAGTTGTTCATAGCGCAAAATCATAAAAATGTTCTATTTCTTATTTGTATTCTACTTTTTTTATTTAATTCTATTTATTTTATTTCTTATTTTTTATTCTTCTATTGTTTTTAGTTCATTTGACGGCGCTATGACATTAGGCCCCAAAGTGAAAATGAAATTAGGCCCCAAATTTGGGATCTAATTACATTATGAAAATAGACCCCATTAAATTATACCCCAAACACAACACACAAATAGGCCCCAAAAAGGGTGTTGGAAAATATAACCCAAAATTAGAAATGAAAATGAAAAGTTGGCCAAAATAAAAAATAAAAATTTATCTAAACCAATTATGAAAATTGCCCCAAACAAAAAAGTATTTTTTCATATGAAAAATCACCAAACAAAATATACAATTCCAATTATAAATAGATTCTTCAATTTCTAATCATTGCATATTAGCTAAACTATACTTACCGTAATGTCTTCGCATACAATACATATTTTGGCCCTCACGTAAAATTTTACGTTCCTATTTTTTTTCTATTTTTATAATCTTTTGTATGGCAAGAAGGTAAGAATATATACGAATATAGCGTAATGTAAATTGTTAATTCAGGGGGAAGCACCATAGGCGAAAAATTCTTTAGAACATGTTAAAAAAATGTTATTTTCTAAAAGGACATTTTATATTTTTACTGTTTTGTATGGGTTTTAAATTGTTAGTTGTGTTTTTATGTTTTTAGTTTTTTAACGAAAATTTTAATTTTTCATGTTTTTAGTTTTTAAAGAAAAGGGCCACAGACGAAAAATTATTTTTTTAAAATCACGGGGTTTTTTTTAATGCATATGAGAAATTGTCTGTTGCGTGAAAAGCGCCGCAGACGAAAAATTATTTAAAAAAATCGCGCAATTTCTGGAAAATGATTTTTCATGTTTTTGGAAAAAAAAATTTAAATTTTCATGTTTTTAGTTTTTTTTAAGAAAAGAGCCGCAGACGAAAAATTATTTCCAAAAAATCGAGCGATTTTTGGTTTACTTTGGTTTGTTAAAGAAATGTGTGTTTTTATTTTTTGTGAGATAATTGAACGTTTTCTTTATTTCCCTATTAATATGTATGCCAAAACAGCTGAGATGAAGCAAGGAGTCTGTAATCGTTGAAGCGTTGTGTTGTAAGAAGAGGCGAAGATCTTTCTTGAGAGATAGATAGATGGATTTTTCTCCGTGCAAGATGTTATACAGGTTTACAAATAAGTTTAAAGGTAATAAACTATATTATTTTCAATAAAAAACCAAGGCTTTTTTATTTTGCCGAAGAAAATTAGACCCCAAAAATATTAAGCCTGACCTTAAAATGAAATTGGACCCCAAAAAAGCGAAAATATGCCCCACAATTTTATGAAATTATGCCCCAAAAAAATTTTTGGGGTCTATTGTCACACAGATATTTGGGGTCTAATTGCATTATGCAAATATACCCCAATAAAAATATGAAATTAGGCCCCAAAAAAAACATAAAATTTCGTGTTGTTGTTTTCCATGTATTTTTTTGGGGCCTAATTTCATTTTTGATTTGGGGTGTATTTTCGTTGGGCCTAATGGCATACCGCCACAAAGTAAATATAAATTATACTACCTTCGGTGATGTGTTGGCGGTTATTCGACCGACCTTATTAAACAAAAGTGTCCACTGTACCTGTTTATTATTTTCAAACAAAATAACCGATTTAGGAAGTGTCGGCATATTTTTATTAAAACTGCCAACGAAAGTATATTTAAGCTTACAATAGCTCACTAACCTTAACACACCAACCTCCAATGTTAGGGGATACATCCCGACCCATCTACTGTCTAAGCCTCAATGTGTCAGCCATACAACATCCGTCCTTCTTTACTTACCTTCATGTTCGACGCGAGGTTTAGCTTTGTTTTGTTTCTTGCTGAGTGACAGAGACCGTTAACTGCTGCCAAAGTAACACAGCAATAAGAAAAAATATCGTACGTGATTTCTTTCAATCAGTGGGCATTTTCTTTATGTTGCTAATGACGGCACTCAGTTAAAACGTTTGCCTGTGTGCATAACCGTAGTCGCTATTCCCGGTCAAGATTATCTGCTGATTAAGATTAATGAAAGGTACCATACGATAGACACACACATACACACACACGACATTCGATTTAAGTCCTGTAGTTATTTGGGAGTTTCATGTGGAAAATTGTTGCTGATTGTGCTAAATTGCAAATGTTATTGTATGTAATAGATAAGTGATATTTTGACTCGTCGTTTTGTACACACATGTGTGAATGATAATTTTGCCTACTCAAGTTAATTTTACACACTTTTACACTGTTTTATCAACTAACAAATACAGTTAATTTATTTGACTTTCTACTTTCATTTCGAATTCGCCTTGGAAGTTATGAATCAAATACAATTCAAAGATATTTATTAAATTGTTGTTTTGATAGCATTCGAGTTTATTCAAGTAAATCTCTCGATTATCTTTGCTTTAGACCTAAGAATTATACGGAGAAAGAGACCGCGTTTTCTCGCGTTAATATGGCAGTGTTGTGTATAAGTTTAGTATTTCATAGATTGCCCACATAAGATCGACGTATGTGTTTCATCACATCTAGCATGGCGTGTTTTACTTTTTGTGATGTATAACAACTCCATCCAAACAACAATTTGTTATATAAAAATATAAAATATGGATACATTTAATTAAAATTGTTTTTACCTAATTTGTTATCTGTTTGAACCTTCTTACGCCCGAGTTAATATGTTAAAATGTCAATTTTAAAACAATCTTATAATGCAGTTATTTTTTTGGTTGAAATTCCCCCCATCGTTTTGTTGGGTCTGTGTGCGATCACTTCAGATAAATTCACATTCAACATCAATGACACACAGTCACTTTGCCGGAGCTGTCAATCGGGTATATTTTCATAACATTTGTCATGTCAACGACGAACCAAAAGATGACGGCAAGCAAAATGAAGAACTTGACTGGCTGCAAATGAAGTAGAAAGTAGGAAAACGAATGCAGTGTGCAGCGGTGCACGGCAAATTGAATAACCACTCCCTCAGTGGGTAGATGCATTGATATGTGAGGAATGTGGTAATGGTTTCATGGTTGAGAAATTCTACTCTCCGTTTTCTTCTTTGTCACACACACACACAGTTTTATTTCATTTTTCATATTCTGCGCACACTTTCAGAGCCGTATTCCCTTTCACTTGCGAATCATTATTGTGAATCGCTAGTTGCTGTTGCAATACCGCCTGACAGCTGCGTCTGTTGTGGGTTGCCTTGATGCGGCGGGCGAAGAATGGGTCGATGGCAAAATATAAAGTTTATATACGAACTCAAGTGGAAAACACTTCAGGCTCTGGCTGACACTCGACATAAATTTATAAAGTTTTTTTTTCAATGTCGTACCAAAATGTTGACTATCAAACAACACTGGCGGGACATTGCGTCCTGGCAGTGGAAACCCTCAACATCGATGTTAAATTTGATCCAATCCCGGTATTGTGCTCGGTCGAAGTGCAATTCGATTCATAGCGAGTGTAATGGAATTTACGCGTCATAGCGCCACAGTAAGCAGCCGTAAGCAAAGTTTCCATCATCGTCATCCCCATTCACATAGAGGTCACACGAAAAGGCGATGGCAATGGCGATGATGATACTGCTCTTTCTTCGGCAACATTGATTCATACATTCTGTGATATATTTCGTATCACAAACATATTGAGCGCTTGTCATAGTGATAAGTGTGTACTCGTACTGCTTTTCACATCTCTCCAATTCGCATGTTTTCAAGTGGGCAACCATATTTCTTACCATTTTTAATTCTTATTCTATATTACATTTTGAACTTATCCTATGTATTTGTATACATATATAACAGCACACAGTAATGTGCAAGTATGTACATACATATGACATTACAAATGCTCGTAGTCATTTTAAGACACACGTACATACATACATACATACTACGAACATCGGTAGTATTTCTTTCCTCCACAAAGCCCCTACCAAGGAACTAATGTTCTCGAAATTCCGTCCACAGACTTCGATAAAGTCCCTTCCATAACAAATTGACATATCGTAGAAACTGTCAGAAATCTATTGACAACGAAAAAGAAAATTGAAAAATATAAAATAAAAAACAAGCTGGATGACACTTATATTTTCCTGGATTACAACATAATCTGTTATGGAATTTTTTATAATTTATTATTAACACACACAGACGTCTGAACATTTTGCTGTATGTTATAGGGGTAAATTGATAAAATTATCATTCTTAAGCTTCCATTCTCTGTTATGTACTAGTTGTCATCATTCAAAATTCACTTCCTCTTAAATATGTATGTATGTTGTCTTTAACATCGACAATTTATCTAAGAAATATTTACATTTTGTGATCTCTTAAATTTTTAATGAAATTTTTCAAGCTCCTTATGCTTTTACGCTCCTGCATTTCCTCCGTGGATATATTTTTTTGATTAGACGATTTAGTAGACTGGGATGATTTCTCTGTACCTCCAGATATGCGAGACGAAGAACGAGTACTGGCAGATGGAGTGTTCACCGGCTTTTTGTTGTTCCAAATTTGCATGACAAATTTTAGTTCCTTAAGAAAGGCTTCTTTAAATGTCAGCTTTTCCTCCACAGCCACTTCTTGGCAATATATTAAAAATTCCGTTATACCCAAAATATAGGCCAGAAGTATACCAACGCCAAGAGTATAAAATATACCTCTAACTTCGGAGAAATTAAGATCATTGGAGTCCGATTGCCCCTCATTGAAGCGGGGGCAGCTGTTGTTCGTATTCTTCCACCAGGCTTCCTTCAACTTGAATAGCTGACCTCGTTCACTAAGCCTTAGCAGAGCCACGCTCAAGTTCATGCGGTATTCGGCTCCTAACGAAAGTAATAACAATATCAATAGTTTCTTAGATATAAGCAGTTTTTAGGCCTTACCCTTTGGCACAGCAATGGCATAGTGCTTATCGCCAAAACGTTCACCCAACATGCCCAACCTGCAATCTCTTTCTGTATGGTACTCTAAACTAGTAGACTCCATTAGAAACATGTATGTGCCATTATTCTTAAGTACCCTATCCACGCCCTCCTGGTTGCTCTTGGTGTACGCAGAAGGATCATCGCCCTGCATCATGTGATAGGCCATGCGATAAACAGTGTCATTCGAATCTGAGAAGAAAGTGTAAGTACTGCCGCCCTGCATTGTGCCAAATTTTACTTCTGTCTGCTCCGTCAAACTGTCAATTCCAGTAATGGATCCCTCCATTTTACTATTGGTCAAGAAGGCAGCCAAGTTGGCTGTGTAGGAATTGTTAATGATAATGGCAAAAATCCACCACATAGCATTGAAGATCCGCATTGGAGCACTGCGTGGCAGGATATCACTACCAGCCGTCATGATAGAGCCCATTGTTAGCCAAAAACTATTCAAAACATTCCATTTGTTTTCCAATACCTCAGGGTCCCTATTGCAGGGATGAGGATTTTCCCACTCGGCATTGGATATTCTGAAAAAAAAAGGTTATCAGCTTGTTAGGATTCGAAAATTGGATCATTCGTGCCCGCCTCTCCTACCTTGCCATAAAGATAAATAGGAAGGCGATGATGAACACCGAAAGCATAACATATATCCACACTTCATTGGTGAAGGTATTGAGAAATGAGTTCCATTCCTTCATTTCAATGGGGTTTTGGTAGGCCAGAATACTTATGCCTAGCTGCATGAAAGGTACAGTGAAATCGACAGCCTGTTTGCGGGCCTTAGTAATGGTCAAGTCGCAGATTCCTATGTGAGCGTCCTGCAAAAAATTTACGACCAATTGGAATAATGATAAAGATCAGTTTAGTTAGTAAAACCAACATAGTAACATCAAAGCACAAATTTAAGTTAGTATTGTTAGCATATTCGAATTTCAACTAGTAATAAAATATCATATTAATTATAGTTTCAATCGATTTAACTATGTTAGTTCCATATTTTATATGTGAACAAAACAGGATATCAAATATTATCAAATTGTCAAGTATTTTTTCATTACTACAATTAAATTTGCATATCATTGTGAGTGTGAATAAATTAACCACCATAAGCAGAAATCACATTTAGTCTTCTATTCACAAGTATATATTTTTAATTTTTTTCATATCGTTTAAATAGAAAATGATTAAGCAATGTTACATTTGATATAACAAAATTATTACAAAAACGCAAAATAAGTTATAATTCCACTAAAGGTTAAATGACAAACTAATTATTCATTTGTTCCCAAAACTAGCCACTGTGAAAAATTTTCAATTATAAAGCAGTTGGATTTTTTTAAAGCAAAAGTTTGAAATACTACCCAATTAAATTCTTTTGTTTTGCAGATATCTATCTGAAAACATGATACAAATGTTCCACATCTATTTATACTATACTTGTATTATACTTACATTGTTGACCAATGCGCCAATGATTCCATCCCATTGCTTCGTTTCTTTATTATATTTGCCATAGTTATCGTCTGGCACTGGATAAAAAACATACTCAAAGCCCATCTCCTTGCCCAGAGCCTTTATTAAGTCAACAGCATAACCCTCGTATAGATCATTACCCGTAACATTGGCTGCCTGTTTTTCTTTGCTACAACGATTTCCGATTTAGGAGAGTATTTACAAAGTTAACTTTAAATATTACATACTTTATGTCGAAATAGGGCAAACCCCTCCTAGTGGCCACTCTGTAGACCATCTTCTTATCCGATTGTTCTCCGTAGAATTTTTTAATATGTCCCTTTGTGTCCCAAGAGGCTATTCCGCGATTTTCTATAGGATTATAGATTTCTATATTGAAATCGATTCGCGTGCCCTCCGAGTCGAACTGCATAAGCATGTAGCGAAAGTAATCATTTTTAGTCGGAGCCAGCTAAAATACGAGTGACAGATATTTAAATGTACAAGTCTTGGTGTATCGTGCGTTGCGTTTACCACTTTCATCATATAATTGATGTGTTCGCCCTCATTCCACGATTCTCCTCTATTGGGATATTCACACATCATTTTGGGTGGTTTCAGGTCTATAACCCTACTGAGATTCTTTAGTGTCAGGGAATACAGTATTAGGGCATCATATATAAGGTCTGCAAACAAAATTTTTTGTGGTACGGTTCCATTGCTGATATCACTAGGATATAATGTTGCGCGATCCTCCTCTTTAAATTTCTACAAAAAGAATTTGGGGGTCTAAATTAGTTTCCAGAGAAGTATCAAAATAGGTGGTTTTGACTTGACCCGAGGTCCCGGTAATACTTCTATCATAGCATTATGTCAGACTACAACTTCAGTTGAAATGTACTTGACTTGATATTTTGGTATATCATCGAGATGGTGCATAGTAACTATGACCTTAATGCTTTCCATTTTTCACACAATGTGGCCTTCCTCACATTCTTTGCATAATTAACATTTTAACTTACCGCAAATGGTTCATTATATCGAAGCCGAGCAGCAGTGACATTTACTTGGAATGAAGTGTTATCTTTTAGCAATCCCAAATTCCCACTACTGGTTTCAAAGTTCGTCAGAAACAAGTGCTGCAACATGAAAACGGAAAGATTTCATTATTTCCCATACATTAATCGCTGAATACTTACATTGAATTCCCCTGTCAAGCCAAATGGAACGGAGGCATTCAGGACTTCTACCAAAATATCCGGAGGACAGTCCAGCACTACACGTCTCTCGCCTTTAATGCTCTTCCACATCAGCCTATAGTCTTCGGTCCTGCTAAATTTACGAACACGCACGACATCGTTGTGAAGAGCTTTTAGCTGCAAGAGATCCTGCAATCTAACGGGAGCCCGTTCTTTGCAGAGATTGATAAAATTGATTATAAATACAAACAGCTGCGAATATATGCAAACCACTCCTTACCATCATCTCCATCGTACACTATGGTGAACCTCTGCCATCCAAAGTTGTGCACTATGTCCGAGTATGCTTTCGACACAATCAACTGTGAGGGGTAAACATTAAGAGTGCGCTGATGATTCTGTCGATCCATTTCGTTCTCTTCGCGGATTGCGTCGAAGAGTATGTGTGGAATGCCGGTGCTATTACAGAGCAGAGAGACGATGTCTAAAAATACATGTAAACATAAACAAACGCACAGAAAAAACATGAACTAGTGCTCTCGAATTTTCCGAACTCTCTGTTGTGTTTTCCATCGTCACCTACCACTGTCTGTCTTTGAACTTGGTCCGAAAATAGCTGCGACACCACCGTCTATCAACTCGCAAGCTAAAAGTAGTTTGATAAATCAAAATGTTTAGATAGCGAACATATTTTGAGTCCATACCTTTTCTTTCCATAAGCAGAGGACCATCGTCCACGTCCAGTCTTTCTACTATTGGCAGTAATTTGAAAATGCCTTCGTTCTGGGAGTTAATTGAGTCCACGGTCTCAATAAACATTCGCTCCATGTACGATTCATCGTCATAAAACAATGCACCTGTTTTCCAGACAATTGTCAAGTTAAGTCATTGCAAAAGACCATGAAAAGACCATTTACCTATATTCAATTCAATTGTTGGCAGTGGAACACGCTGACAATTTCCGATGGCGATCCAAATTAAAAACAAAATTGCCTTCACTTTACACATTTTCTTAAAAAGTCTTAGTGACACACTTTCTGGAGAATAATTCGTTCACTGACACCTGCTGCGTGCCTTAATATTTCTTTTGCGTCTACCATCAACCGAGTCTAACGAGCAACTGAGAGTTTAAAATATTTTTCGTGGAAACTGTTTCAAAAAATTTATCGCTTCTCTCATTTTCATTTCTTAATGCCAATTGGAACATTTTCTGGTCAAGTGTGAAGCATATGTGTGCGTGTAGTTTATGACAACTGCTCAGTGTTTCCGTGCTCACACGGAACAATTTAAATGTAAAAGTGCTATAAGATGCATATTTGATACGTTTGACGGTAAAAGTGTTTCCCAAATTTATGGCGAATTCTCAAGCGCCTAGAAAATTGTACGATCGCTAAATATTTTATTAGAAGCAAAACTGTAGGTTATACTTGCTGAAATCTTCTTTTTCGAAGGTCTGTGTCTTAATGAACAAGAGAACCGTGTAGGTCATACGTTGGTAGTCTGTCAATGACTGATGCGGTTCTAGTCAGATGCAGTTTCATCAATTCAAATCTGTTTAAAGCAGATTTAAAACTTGTTAGATTCGAATGGAGTGAAAAGTCAATGCCAGCACACAAAGTGCTGCACTTCATATGTGTCAATCCAAATAATGCTGGAAACAGTGTTTCCATTCTATGAAATAGGACTTGACTTCTTTTTGTATAATGATGGAAAAGATTTTTTTTTATAACTATTATTTGTAATTAAACTATACATATTCATGCAATTGGTTCGCAATGGGATATTTATATACTACGGCTTTTTAAAGCAGATGGAGAAAAATATTACAAAAGTACAGCGATTTGTAGGCGATGTTCTATTTTCGCTTTGCAATGACTCCAAAAGCCGGCTTACTTTTGTATGTCCCTGTTTCAATGATACATCAATGTTACCATGTTTTTTGCACATAAGCATATGTCTTCGTCAGTTTTCTGTTCTTTAACCACATGGACGAAACAAATCGAGTGTATATATATTGCTACATCTTAATACAGACATATGTATGGGTATTTATACTATATAGATACGTACAACCCCAAAAGTCATCTTAAGTATATGTAAATGATATTTTTATCGATGATGTTGACATTGGAAAAAGTCATCCAATAAATCACCAAATAAATAAACATTATTGTTATACGAACGAGAAAAAAAACGAAAAACCAACAACCACAGCCCTTTTCGAGTTGTTTTCGTACACAGATTTTTAACGAGAAGCGAATAAATGTGAATGGTATGTGATCCTCGAAGACTTATATCATTTACATGGAGGACATTGTGAACCGAAGAAAAGGGAATTCCAAATAAACAACACATAATTGATTACCTCCCTGGGGGTCAAAACCGAAAGAAAAACAACAAAAAGGACTTCTTAAGCACATACACACACGTTTGTGTTTAGTAGAATGGCTTTAAACCTTTAAATGCCGAACACACGCATGCAAATGTGTCTACACACACACACACACACACAAAACCAATTGGGCGCGTAGGGGAAACAAACTTGTATAAGCCAGTCTCGTCTGCCTAAGAGGTGTGGTAAAAAGAGGCCAGTAAATGTCGTAAATTATTTCAGAGTTGATATAATGCAAAAACAGCACATAGAACTAAATATAGACAAAGGCATGACATATGACATTTGTTAAATATAATTAGGAGAGAAATATTGAATACATAAATATAATATAACTTAGATTAAAACACGCGGCCATGATAGTTTTCATAGATTTAATATGACTATTTTCGCTGATTTGTTGACCCGTTTTAGCATCAAACTAATGATACATTATAATATTATCAACGCAAATTTAAGATTTGGACAATCAACAACAACAATACATTTGTTCTCGATTCCTATACCGACCTCGTTTAAATGTGATGATGATGTGTTGATTTCAAATGATTTTATCCGATTATTGACAGTTGTTCTTTTTAGTTTTTATTTTTTTTCCCCCGGACTTTTTTTATTTATTTGCTTGGGAGGCAGAGGGGGTCAGACTCAATTTATATTTACATAAAATTCGAATTTAATTGACACCCGAAACGAAAAATAAAATCCGTTGGCAATGGTGTATACATCCCTCTGGAAATAAAATGACAATGATAACATTCAATTTTCAATTTCGTTACGACCTTCGGGGGTGACTCGTGAATGGTGAACCGACTTACACACACATACGCCCATTCACCAACACATATGCCAACATATGATTATAAATTTCGTATTCAAATCACACCAGTAAACAGAAATATTCGAAACAAAACGCACATGCGGTAGCGCAAAATTTACATACTGATGTTTTCAAGGATGTCAAACCCAAAAGGTACGAATATATAACAACAATGAAAACAACCATGGTGGATCGTCCACAAGTAACGCTCAGAACAACATCGAAACACTTGTTGTGTCATAAGTTGAAAATAATATGTCATTGCACGAGTAGTTATCATACTCGTATGCACACATACACACTCGCACTTGAGTACATAACTCTACAATGTTTTCAATTTCTAGTTATTCTCCTTACTGCTGTGTACTGGCACGCGATTTGATATAACAACGAAATCAAGGCAAAAAAAAATGATTTCTCATAATTTTGTATTTGTACGTGTAGGCGCCTACGTATCGTTACCACGTCCTGGGGGTGGGACATATTATTCCGCCGAAATTCTATTCAGTTTATTCTCAAATGAATGTTTAGCGATTTAAAAACAACGGATACTAAAACATGAAGACATATACCCAGTAGGAAGTGTCTGCAAGACATCCTCAAGGATAGGTGTACGACCATAGTAAATAGTTGATGACATGTAGGGGACCGTCCATACAAATCGTCGACGCTTTGTCATACACGACCTGATGAGCGAAATGTCGGCCAAATTGTCGTTGATGCCTACATAAGCGACATGTCGCCCACACAATCATGCACGACATAATGACTGACAATATCGGTCAAATTGTCGTTACCAGTGCTTAATAATTTAAAATAACAAATTGAAGTAGTTTTATTGAAAACGTGCGATACATGAACCGTCACACACTGATGTTTCGAACAAACTGACAATTTTTTACTTCTACTTTGCTCTCTTCAATTTAATGTCGTTAATGTTCCGTGATATTGAACTTTTTTGTTTGATGCATGACAACATTAGTATTTTGTCGGTCAGCTTGTCGTCAAACGAGTGTTTTGATGACAATTACATACATTTTTCACATTTTGTCTTGAGGACAGCGTTGACGACAAAGTCGTGTATGACGATACTTCCTACTGGGTACATTCAAGCATATGAAACACTTTTACCCAAAATCAGAAATGAATGCATCGTTTCTCAAAGTAACAGTTCTGCCAGATATTTTAGATATGTTTTAGTTTATGACAACAAGAGATTGTTTTTGTTCTTTAGGGTGGAAAGTGGTAACTGTTAATGTCATTCAAAAATACATGTCAGAATCTGCTACGTCTTACTGCCTGCTAGAAATATAAAAGAAATGTTTTAAGATGCTAGTCTTTTAAAATAAAGTAATAGTATTATCAATAGCCATCTTAGTAAGGGATCCCTAGGATTGTCAGATGTTTGAGCAATTAACGTTTACCTCATTTTCGTTTGCATATCCAAATTTATAGTAAATATATTTGATGTTTATTTGCCTAAATATTAAACAGTATTCACCATAATTCTCATTGTGATAGAATTGTACCATTATGTGCAATTCCTCCTCAAAGTGGCATCTCTAGTATTTCCACATATGTACGTATGCTCCTACGTACGTCTACATAAACACATTTGAATATACATACGTATCATACTGCAAGAGCAGTTGAGGAATATGAAGTTTTTGACAGTAATGGCAATTATGTACGTCATACGTATGGAGAAGTGGCTGTCAGTAAAATTTTGCATAGTAAAAGGCAGCTGTCAATGCAATATTCGATTTTGATGTGGGAAATTTTGTAACGTATTGTTGCGAAAACGCTGAGGCATCACTCGCTACAAGTCTTGATGGAATAGTTATTAGAAGTTTTGCAAATTACATGTCAAACCAAGAGTCGATGACGATGGCGGCTATGGCGATGGAGTGGTTATGTCGACAATAGATGCTGTTTCAGCAAATATGTCTATGATACTTTTAAAACAGCTAGGCTAGCGAGATAATGGTAAAAGGTACAATTTACGCGTAAAATCTTGTTGTATTGGCAACAATCTTTTATAGGCATGTTAACAACAAACAATATACGGCCGGAGAATATTTATAAGTTTATTCCAAAAACAGTTGTATTGTTTAACTATGTAAGGTATTTGTAGATACAGACATAAATAACCATTAATATGAACCGATATAAGATGAATTTTCAGTAAGATGAACTGACAGATAATATCCCCCACCCTACGAGTGATATTGTTTCACCTTAGATTTATTGATATAAGACGATTTTTAAATGAATTTAGTTATGTATTATTATGTACCCGCACGGTTGATGATACGACTTTTGGTCGTAAGGCCAGAGACATGTAATACAACTGCAGAAAAGGTTACAGTGTACAAAGTTTATTTTAATTATTGGAAACATATAAATTTTCGAGAAATTGGCTAATTTGTATGGGGCAGGTCGTGGCATGATAGTTAGAACGCTCGACTAGCATGCAGTAGGTCCATGGTTCAATTCCTGTCTCAGTCGTCTTCACATCTTTCATCGACGACCCTCTTAACATTTTCGACAGCAACTTTGCAGTAAAAGTCAAGTAAAAGCTTCTCAAACAGCTGACGCATTCATGGTTTGTAAAGGTACGATTTTTAATCGTAAGTCAACATTCAATTAAAGTTTACCATGTGGATAATATGACTAAATTCAGTGTGTATATTTTATTTTCAGAAAGTTATGTGCAGGGCAACCGGAAATATGATACAGCATGTTTTTTTTACAACGAGATATTAATAAATGGTAATGTATTTACATGTTTCATGGTCCTACAAGTGTTTTGAGAACTATTTGTTAGAGCATATTTAGGCATATTTTACCCATAAAGTCATATTTCGGCAAATTTTGGTTTTAGGAGCATAATTTAAAAAAAAACTCCTTTGTTAAAGCATAATTTATATTTTTTAGGCCATATTGTTTCAAAAATATCCCTTTTTAAGCATATTTTATGTTTTTCACATTATTTTTTTATTCGTAAAAACAAGTGTTTTTGCAACTTTGGTTTTTAAAATGTAGCAGCCAAATCTACTACATGTTTTACATAACTGTGAAATGATGTTAAACGTTTATTAATTCTGTTTTTCGGGTTTTCTTATTCAATAAGTAAACAAAACATAAAAAAGAAGTACTTTTCAACCACCTCCGATTTCGACCCTGGACATAATGTCTAAAGCTAAACCGACAAAAGCAGCAAAACTGAAGGCGCTTGTAGATGAGTTTCTCGACTTGGTGGATTCCTGATGGTGGATTCCTCTATTCTAAAATCTGCAGCAAAGTTATTGCAGCAGATCGCAGATTTCAAGTGAAGAGCATGTGGAAAGCGGCAAACATATTCAACGTAATAGAAGTGAAAATAAGCGGACCAAACAATTATTTTTACCAGAATGTTCCGGTAGACTCTCAAAAGAACATGATTTTCAAGAAAAGCTGTGCCGAGCTTTTGTGTCTGTTGACTTTCCACTTTACAAAATGAGAAATCAAAATAGAAGAACACTATTTGAGAAATACACGGACTACCAAGTGCCATCCGAAACAGTTCTTCGAACTTAACATATAAAAAATGTGTACAACGACTGCATGGACAATATACGAGCAAAACTAAAAAATTAATTTATATGGATCTCAATCGATGAAACTATAGATGCAACAATTAGCAGGTGTATTAAGGAAATTGCAAGTGAGAAATTTTTACTACATACAGCAGCCTTGGAAAGGACTAATAACTCAACAATTGCTCGACTGTGGTACGACGCCATCAAAAATCTGGATGACAACTTCAATAAGAATAATGTTTTGCTTTTTGTGACGGATGCAGCTCCATACATGGTAAAGGCTGCAAAAGCTGTAGTGACATTTTATCCGAAAGTGACAAATGTGAATGTATTGCTCATGAATATGAAAACGTAAATAAAACTATTGCTGATCTGAAAAAGGTATTTTTAAAAGCTCCATGTAGAGAGGAACTTTTTAAACAAATGTTTCCAGACCTTCCATTACCTCCAGAAGGTTTAACAACATGATGGGGAACATGGCATGAAGCAGTTAACTACTATGCCAACAATTATGAAGACATTTAAGAGGTCCTAAGTGCATTCGATGAGGATGTACAATCCATTAAAACTGCAAAGGATGTCTTAACAGACCACCAAACTAGATCTGACTTGATTGATATTGCTCCAAATTACGATATTGCAAAACATATTAAAAATTTGCAAACATCAGGTCTTACGCTTATTGAACAAGTTCAGGTGAATGAAGACACTTTTAAATTGATAGATAACACTGTCACAAAATTTCAAAAGTTTCTGTATCCGGGACATTTAATAATTGATTTCGTCACAGTTAGCAAACATCGGTGAACTAAAACCAGAGATAATGGCATTTTAGTAGACCTCCCTTTTTTAAAACACTAAAAATGAAAATATGACGATATCTCAAAAACCCACTCTACTTTTCATATATCTGAGATCAGATTTGAATTCAGCATGAAATTTTACATAAGGATCAGCTATTTAGAAGCCGGGATCAACAATTTGTTGCATTGTGTAACTTATCGGATTCCGAAATAAATTTAATAGTTAAAAAAATGTAATCTAATTATATCAAAAAACGTTGGCTTGGAAGAAGTGAAAAGTATTTGTAAAGAATTGTTTGGATCTGCGCCAATATTTACATCAAAATACGAAGTAAAGGAAATACTGTCCCTTAAATTCGCTCCAATTACATCTGTTTAATAGACAATAATAATTTATCTCAATAGTTTGTAGTTTATTGCAACAATAATTTCAAATAAGATGCTTAATTGTTTTTTTTTGGAGTTTTTAAGCTGTTTTTTGTACTTTAAATAAAAATATTTCTTATTCATATGAAAAAAATTGTGTGACTTTAATTTTTTAGAGCATGTTTTTGTTGATTTTAAGGTCATATTTTGCTGTTTTTCAGGTCATATTTTATCCGCATAAAACACGATTTTTAGGGCATATTTCCGGTTGCCCTGGTTATGAGTATTTAAACTTACTAGAATTATTACAGAAAATGTCGTTGTGTAAATATGCTACAAATTAAATTCGATAAGTTAAAACCAAAACTGTCGTAAAACAGTATAATTTGGGATTGAATAAACTTACTGGAATGTAATGCGTATGCGCGGGGAAAGGGATTAGGAAATATGCGACGGGAGATTATAGGTGGGCAAAGAGACGGTTAGTGGGCACGTAAACGAAAATATCACCTTCTTGCACTTTAATAAGGAAAACGCAACAAGATTTTAAGGTTACTTTGTTCAATTTATTGAAGTATTTGGGGGGAGATAAAGCTGTTTATTTCATGGTGACTAGTGTTCTCTCGATATCGCTGTGAAATTGGCTGACTGCTAGGATGACGAACGTTTTGATTAAAACGCGTTCCGGCCACAGTGTTAACACAATTAGTTAATGTACATAATTCTGGACATTAACATAATAATATGGCAACTCGCTATTTTGACACATTTAGTAAGTTTACCGTAAGCAAAAAACATATATAGAAGTTGTTAAAAACATTCAAGTTAAATGGAGTGTTGAGAAAAAGACCAAAAAAGTCATTTTAATATTTTAATATAATACTTGAGCAAGTTTGTAGAGTTTAAAAAAGTAAGTTTTGTTTCTCCCTTCTTTCCCCTTTCATTTATTCTTTAAATTTTCTGATTTTATTTTAAGTTTATATCGTGAGTTGGAAAAATTTACATTTTTCAACATTGCTGTTAGTATTGAACCAAATTTAGATAGATTTGCCGCTGATATTTTACTGACAACTGTCTTGAATTATAGCAAATTATTTAAAAGGACACGCCAATCTCACTGTTCGACAAGGGTTTTATTTCTTGTGTTTCATTAAGAGTTTTTGACATGGAATATTCAAATACATAATCAGAATTTTGCTATCAGGCATAGTTTTTTTTGGCTATTTTCAAATAAGTTTAGCTTACCATAAATAATTTTTATGGAGGCGATTGTTAAAAAAATTTAGTTGAATCAGGTGGTAACATCAGAAACATTCCCTTCCCTTCCCCCATTGTTAACTAATAGAAAATATAGATTTGTTCTCCTTATTCTCATGTTTTAACCTCTACTTGTATCGGTTATTGTATTTAGAAAAGATTCAGTTGGATCAAATAAAGTTTTCATTACATTTATGCAAAATGCATTTTAATGCAGCATAAAGAAAGCTGAAAACATTTTAATCCAAATAACTAAAAAACTGTACCTGATGAAAAAATCTGAAATCATATTTGAAATCATGATATTAATAACCATAAGAATCACAATTCAGACACCCAGAAAAATTAAAAATATTTTTTTTTTTGTATAACAGTGCTTCCCATATACATATATTCTGAAATGGAAAAAATCTTAAATTTTTCACAATTTTTATTGCAATTGAACCAAATTTGACACGATTTATCTCTGATATTACTGGTAACTGCGATGAATTATTTGAAATTATCTCTGAAGACACTTATATCTATACCCTGAAATGGAAAAATTTCAATATGAAATTGTTATGGGAAGTGGGTGAGTCCTACCACTGTCAACAGCCTAAGCCGGAATCGTTGCGCTACAGGAGCTTGTGATTTTGAACGATGTTGATTGATTTTCATTTGCTTAATGCTTACGTGGATATACTGTATTTCCAATTTAACTTCAAATTACCATTGTTTTCTTATTTTCTTTATGCACCTTAAACAATCCAGTGATGCATTCACTCATTCCCACCATTGCGGTCGATGATGGACTAGTAGTATTAAATAATTTCTCCATCAATGTGCTCTAGGTAAATTCCCATAATAAAAATAATACTAAATGTGAAATTAATCGCAATTCACAACACAATGGCCTCTTATTATGTGTTTTTTTTTTGTTTAATTGTATTCAAATGTGACAGACATTTATAAAAATCGTCCCCTTGGAATTATAAAACGATTCATGCCGCCTCTCAAATGTACCTTTTGCATACTTACTTAAATGCCACCTAATTTTGGGTGTGTATTTCATCTGTAATCTTTTCGGCTACAATGGCAATTCTTTTTGGATTACTCCATTAGTCTCCTTTTTCCACAAGAGTGCGTTTATGCATAAAATTTTGTACATCCGGTTGGAGAAAAGTGCCCCGTTTCCGGTGCAGTACTTTTGTAACAATTCCTGCAATTACCCCATGACGGAGACTACGTTTCCTCCACCTCGGTCGCTTCTCGCCCTCTTCTCGCTCCGTTCGCGCACCAGTTCCTTTTCTTGGCAACACGTCAAACAATGACTACAAAAAAAAACAAATCTTTAGAAATGAATATGGCAAAACCCAAAAAGACATGTTTAATGTGACAAAAATACACTCTTGAACTCACACAATCAGATCCAAGTTTTCGTTTTTCACTTCAGCAAAAGCCAAATAAAAATGAACATATGAGATTCTTCAGATGATTTTAAGGAAGTCACAAATTCCTGCTCTCTTCCTCGCGTCGCTCCGTTTGCGATGAGTGTAAAGTGTATAAAATTGAAATTCCAACCATAGTTGGGGACGAGAATTTGTTCAGTCATTATTCCGGTTTAATTTCTTGTGAAATATAATGAAGCCAAAGTCTCCTTCAACTTGGGACATGTATCAACGTATTCCTTACCCCCAATCATTTGGGGATTATGGTCACGTTGAGGAAATGCTTCATTTTAGCCAGTTCGACAGATGATGTTGTTGTTTGGAATTTAAATATTTGAAAAAAGTATTACGAGTTTTTATTAACTGTTTATCCCTTTAAGCTTCTCAGGCCGCACTCGGTAGCAATGTGCGGGCGCTCTCAAGGGGTGCTCCGGCAACGTTGGACAATGATTTCTATGATACGAATGGTTAGTCGACCGTTTAACAGAGTATTTTAAAGGCTTCGAAATTAATTTGAAAACTTTTTTCTGTGGCGCTGCGAAGCGTTCATATCCTATTCGTATTTGTACGTGCGTGCGTGTGTGTTTGCGACGGAAAAGGGGACTTTATGGGTTTTTATTTATTTTTGTTAAATTTCATTTTATTTCTTAACTTGGCTTCACTTTTGTGTGCAGATGATGCTGTTGCTGCTGCTGCTGCTGCTGATGTGGCTCAGTCCATGCAATATTTCCTTAGAGTACTCCTTCCCGGTTTTTTATTTGTCGCTTTGGCTTTTCATATAACATTGAGTTTTTATTATTATTTGCTTTGGCACACACAAAGTATTTTTATTACTTTTTCAAAAGCCAAAAAAAAAATAAGAAAAGTTTTTGTGGAACGATGAAGCGAGGAGTGAGAAAAGTTAAAGAAATCCTTAAAAGAGTTTTTATGTGTATAAGAATCAAACGACCAACGGATTCCAGCCAAAGAGTACAAATGCGTTACACAGTGTTTCGAGAATGCGAAAAAGATTTTTCACACAAAGATTTATTAAAAAATAATCCTATTGATATTTTTCTTAACTTTAAGCAATATATAATAATTTTTAGAAAACGTAATATAACAACACTTTATTTGATAAGAATAAAAAGGGCGTCGGAATGTGATCGTAGTACTACTGCGAACGGAGTACCTCTACGTGATGCGCCTGGAAACGTGCCTTTGACACCCGTCGTAATAAAATTCTGGCAGGAGAAGAAAACAGCGACGTGGTGCGCTGGGCTTGCAACCCGCCACCGACGTTTGAACTATTGCAATTGATATGGACACCACTTCAGAAGACCCCGCTCCAATCCATGACGATGGTATGAACTGTCCACCACCGAGTCAGAGAGAGAGATACTTGTGGCAATATCCCGCCTTAAAAATAGCAAAGCAGCTGTCGCCGATGGTGCTGAATTGTTTAAAGAGCTAATTTGGAGCATCCATCAGCTCTGGCTGGAGAAGAGCATGCCCGAGGATTGGAGTCTCATTCTGTTATGTCCAATATACAAGAAAGGAGATTACGACAAGGTCCTTTCAAGCATATTGTGTGAACGTCTAAAGCCAATTGTGGGTGCTTACGACAACAGACATACAAAACCTGGGACTATTTGAGAGAAAAGTACTCCGAAAAATATATGAACCTATATGCGTCGACGGCAAATTCCGCCATCGGATGAACCATGAGCTGTATGAGCTTTATCACAACATCAACGTAGCTAAAAAAGTCAGAATCCAATCACTTCGATTGCTGAGCATGTTGCCAAGGTGGATGTTAATGCTCCAGCGAGTCTCACCATCTGGTAGGACTAACTGGAGAACGCAAGCAGAATACCGAAGCATGTGGAATTCTTTAATACTTCAGGCCTCTAATTTGTGAACAATGTTCGTAAGTTGTAATGGTCCACTTAAGTAAGTAAGTAAAAAGTGACAAGTGTTGTTATGCCTTATTAAAATTCTTTAGTTAAGACGTTTAAGAATCATGTATCTTACCAATTGTTTTTGACAAATGAGCCAAAAGTTTTTAGTTTTATATAATGATTAATGAATATTTAAATGTTGTAAAAATCTGAATCATATTATGCAATAAAATGAATCCTTCGATAATTATCACTTATAAGTGAGAAGGTCCCTTTAAAAATTATCTTCTATATCCTAATTGAGTGTGAGATCTGTGTGAAATATGACTTTGATAATTTAGACTAATGGTAATGGAAATGACTTGTAACTGTCTTAGATAATAAAAAAAAAAAATCTGAAGAAATAATATTCTATCCATGAAGTACTAAGAAGTAAATTGTCTTTATCTATACACAAAATTCCGTTTGAAAGCCCATAAGAAAACCGGCCAAATGATCCTGGTATATTGTCTTATATATGTGTTTTTTTATTTCCGCATAAGTTGTAGCAGAACACTGTATGAGTTGAAATATATTTATGTCTGCATGAGACTAAGTGTTAGTTTTTTTTTTTTTTGTTTTGTTATATTGACAGAGAACTTACACAATTCTAAATAGAAATCTTCAACTCCTCGTGCTTATTTGAACTACGAGCCATCCAATCCTTCGCTGTGTCTCCAATTTGCTTTACCATATTAATATCTTCCCTCCCCCTCGTCAAGTGAAGCAGAAAGGACCATAAGCATTTGCGAATTTTTATATAATTTCAACGTTCATTTCACTTGGTTACGGTGTTCTTTTTTTTGCCAACTGCGGAGGCATCGCGGAAGACGTAAAACTCGAAAGCACTGCTTATGTTTGTCGTGTTTACTCGACAGTTATATTGAAATTTTAGCGAAACATAAATAACTTTTTGATTTTTAAACTTTTTCCTTCAGATCCCCTTCCCAGCGCTTATTATGATTTGCTAAACATTTTATTACGTACATGCATATGTATAAGTATATATTGCTTAAGCGTTACGTATTTATATTGTTTCCGTATGCGCGTGGGAGTGGGTGTGTGTGTTGATGTGTGTTAGTGTATCTGGATATCCACCTCCGCTCCTTATACACTCTTATACCTTTCAGACTTTAAGCATTGTTTTATCGTCTCCAATTCGATATTAACGTCTTTTCTTGTACTCGATGATTGCCGTGAGCAACAGACCCAATAAAAATGTCAAAATGGTATGAAGTCATAAACACACAAAATTATTCACTAAGAACAATTTAAACTTAATACAGATATAAAGGCAATAATTCAAACACAGGCCCAATCCAATTTTATTGATCTTCATTATACGAGGTGGTGGTGATAAGACATGCGATATGAAAACTCTGAATTACGAGACGTTACTGTAATATTCTAGATTATATCCGGGGCCTCACATTTCACATAACTTCCAAAATAATATATCTCAGTAGGAACAAGTTATCTTTATTTTGTATAGTGTAATACATGATAATATAATAATTGAGTTAATTCGTTTAATTGTATCAGAGATACCCGAAGGAGCGGGAAATTTTAGACAATTTTCATTCCTGAGTTCATTTCCTATGCATACCTTCTAGTTTTCAACTCAGCGAAAGGGAACTTTTGAGCATATATTTATGAGCAATGTGACTGTATTCAGTGCACATAGGGACGCCAAATCAAATAAACTATAGTTATCCCGAGAGGAGTAGGATTTACAACGTTTGAATAATAAATTCCCTTATTCCTGCATTTAAATTAAGAAATCTTTAGAGACCTAATACAAATATGTAACTTTCTATTAGAATATTTAAGTTTGCAAATCGGTTTAGGAAATTTCTTATCTCGCTTTTAAAATGTAGCGTATCCTTTTTGTTATTAATCATTGACAAACAATTACTTGTGTATGTATAAATGAAATATAAAGAGTTTGTTAATTAATCTAATCGAAACCAATCGATCATACAAAATTTCTTAAACATTTTCTCAAATATTCACGACAGTAACTTCAATGAATGTCGCCTACTGAATAACATTCAGGAATTCCTAGGCGGTATGAGCTTAAACTGCGTGTGTGAACCACAGAAAATGCTGTCATCAGTTATGCTGTCAAACATCTCTCATAAATTAGATAAGGCCAATTAGTGTCATGGAGTAAAAGCATAAGTTATACTTCTATTTTGTAAATAAATAAAAAATGCGGTAAATACTTATTAAAATGCTCACACACACACATGCAGTCAAGAGCGCACAGTGGCGCAGCAAAAAAAAAATAACAAAATTCTGTGGGTACAATCAGTAACTTGCCGGTACATGGCCTTCCCAGAAACGGAATCAGTTTACGCATTACAGAGGAAGGAAGTATCCAATCTGGCCGTTATTAAGCATCTAAGCGTCCAAATAAACCACGATTATTTTTTATATATTATATATATTAATATATATGGGGTAAATTTTTATATGAACATTATAAGGTAAAGTTTATAATCCGCATTTTGTAAACGTGGAAGTTTCGTTTTTTGTGAATGTCATGTAATGCAGATATTATAAATAAATTTCTGTATATTTCTGACTCTTAAATTAAAAACTACTACATTTCTATCATTTCAGATTATACGTTCACCACCAATGCAAGCGCTCATATAATGTAAGTTTCTACTGGACGAACTCAAAGGTAAAATTAATTAACTATCATAATAAAATTCATTTATAGCCCAAACATTTTTTTGTGCAGCGTTGTTGCAGCAGCTTTGAGTAGTCGTGTCAATTGGCAATTGAATAATAAAAGCTCCTCAACAAGCTGAAGTTCGAAATAATTATTTAACTGTAGGTCATGTTGAGTGAATCCAAAAATATTAGAGTGTTAGCTCAATTTAGGGGGTTAGAAACTCTAGAATTTGAAACTTTGAAGGCAAATATCTCGAAGTTAACTTTTTGTCAATTGCTTCCCTTTGCTCATAATCTCATATTTTAATCAATAATTTTTTTTAATTTACATAAATGTTTCATCCTACTGAACACATAAGTAGTTTGGAATTAGTGTTGGAAGCTAAATATTAGCTTTACAGTACGCACACTCTTAGAATAGGCCCCTGTTTTTTAAATGCCTTGACAATTTTTCAAATACACAAAATCTCCCCTTATTACAAGTAAAAATAAACTGTGGCAACAACAACTCCTACAAAGGGAATACACACAAATGAAAAATGAGTACAAGAAATGTCAATATGAATTACACTCACATTCGCTTACACACAACGCTCACACTTTCGCATCCATGCGAAGCAAATACAGCATTTAGGATGGAACACCCACACTCACACACACACACGTGGGGGATGACATAATAAGACTGCTGCAGCCTAAATATGTACTACGTATATGCAGGGGAGAGTGAGTGAAAAAATGGCAAGAAACTTAATTAGCATTGAAAATTAATTGGCGTAAAATTCTCATGGAAAAGCTCAAAAAGCCTTTTTATGCAAAGAAACAAGAACGAACAGCAGCACTAAGCACAACACAAGAACACTGAAAGCGAATTAGGTCTGAAGGTACTTTTAATTAATCAAATAACGATGGGAAGGAACGGAAAAAAAGAACTGCACACAGCCAAAGGAATTGTGCAGTTCTTTTCATAAATATACAAACGATTTGCATATATGGCTGTGAATGATCGCCATAAGTGACATTTAGTTGGATGACAAAAGTTGCGTCTTTGGAGGCCTAAGGATAATTACACCGAAAAATATGTACATCAGAAGTCCAAGTTTACTGGAACTATGAACTGAACTTTGACCGTGGCAGTAACACTCGACTACCATGCGTCTAATCTGGATTTAAGCTCCAACACCACCATCAACATTTATTTGAGCTGCGGTACCCTCCATATTGTAGACATCGCTGTAAGAATGTTGAGTGAGCAATCTGTCGACATATGTCTAGTAAAAGACTTCTGACAATAGTTGTTAAACTGCACAACTACTACGAATGAGTCTGAAAATAGATGAGTGATAACTAGAGTGTTCAAAACCGAAACCGATAACCGTTTAACCGGTTTATTCAAAAAATTCAAATTTCGAATACACGGTTTAACCGGTTTTTTGATGTCGTTCAACCGTTTTTTCAAAAAGAAGCATATTCACATTGCCAGGTTTGTTCTAGGCAAATCGGCATAGAAAGTTAATTATGGGTTTCTGATATTCTTTGGTATGATATTTTCCAAACTTCCAATCCAAGCATTCAATCGCAGAAAGAGCTTGCTTTGTGATCGCCATACAATAGTTGTAAAATCAATATATAGTTGGGATCTCATCTTGCAATAGCTGGGATGTCGTCGATATTCATATGAACAATAATAACAATTGATCACAATAAATTAAAGAGGATATCATCAAGATACAGTTGGGATATCATTTTGGATAATAATAATATAATAATAAATAATAATTTGGTTGAACTGATCATCCTGAGGATATTAATTGTAGCAAACTGAATTTAAAAGATTCAATTAATGGAAAAAAAGATATGTTGGCTTAGTGTACTTTAGAATAAAGATATTGATATTTATATGATACTAAGGGCCCCGCAGTGCTTCGCTATTACATAACTGACGAAAATTAAGACTTTTTCCTTAGTATCTATGATTTTTTTTTTGGATAGTTCTCAAACATGGCCGAACTTAATTTATTATAAAAATTAATAATAGCAACTAATATAGGTGGTCACTATTATTATTGCGAACAAATAATTTTGAACTTATTTGTACAATTTGGTGTTTGTAAGAGTTTTTTTGGGTGCTACATTAGGCAAAAAAGTCACGTCCATTTTCTCTGCTTTATAATAATTTTTTTTCCTTTTTGTTACGAAAATAAAATTGAAAACAAATAATGTTTTTTGAGATAATTTTTGAAATTTTTTAAAAGCATTTAATTTTAAGGCGCAAGAGGTAAAAAACATAGAAGCTAAATATCTCAAAACTACTGAAGGAGATGTGACTTTCTTTCTTAGGAGGGCAGTATAGTGCTGCCATATTTGGGGACGCTTTCTAAGCTCGATAACAATATGTTGGGCTTGCTTACATTCCTCAAGCACCATCAGCTCTCTTGCCGAACGTAACGGTGTTTCAAATTTTATTTCTCTGTGGTTAAAAAAAAAACTTTTGGCACATAAAACCCGTCCACTGATCAGAAAAAATATTCCGTATACATTTTAATATTTGTTGTGCTACGTATTATTGGAATATCACATTTTATCGCTGTAACCTTAAAAACTATTTTGTCACGCCCCCATCCGAAAATTATAATTCCGTCTACATATTCATATCTGTTGTGCCGAATGCTATATGTGTACTATATTTCATCTTTCTTGGGTAAAAAAGATTTTCCTCACACCCATTCTGAAAAACTAACTTAAAACACAGTTTGAACGCGCTCACTCCGCCCACAGATCGAAAATAAAAATTTCGTCTGAAGTCTCGAGTACTATCTGTGTATCAAATTATATCTTTCTAGCTCAAAAAAATGTTTTAGCATGCCCACTCCACCCATTCAATCCAAAATTTAAAAAATATATTACCTATTGTATTTTTCATATTGAACATTATAGAGCGAAACCTGTAAAGAAATCTAATTTTTTGAGGATTTTATAGGAATTTTAGATATATTAAAACAGTGGGCTTAGAAGAATTAGTCAAATCGGTCCATGCGTTCTCAAGTGATGGCCTTACCAACGCACAACAAATCATTTATATATATATTAGATTTATATAAATATGAAAACATTATTTAATTCATGTTTAACTTCATATTTGGTTTTATTCTACAATTTACGCAAAAACTAACGAAACTGGTTAAACCGATTTTTTACTAAATAAAGAATTTGAAAACCGAATTGTTGGAAAAAGAAAATACTTGAATGAACCCGAAACCGGTTTTCTGAAAAATTCAAGTATTTAAACACTATAGTGATAACTAACTTAAATGCCAGAAGCTCTCTAATTTCATATTAATGTTCTTTCGTTCATCAAAAGTCGTCTTCCCTTTTTTTCAAAATTCCATTTTAGTTTTCTATAGATTTGGGGTCTCACCATTTTATGTAAATTTAAATTATGTCTTTGATCTGTAATATAATATTAATATAATAGGAATAAGGACGGCATTGATAATTTAATATTTTCAACCCGGCAATACATAATACAAAACTCGTCATTATTCTTCATCACGACACCGTACACAAAAGGAAGAAGATGTCGTCTATTTCAATCATAATAAATCGATATGCGTTACTACTACTACACATTCGTAATATCCTTTGCTGGTGCATGCTTCGTTGTCATAACTATCAAAAACCCATCACAAGTCATAACGTTTTATACACCTTTGTTCTCGTTATAATATTATTGAATTCTGCTCGAATTTCACTTGAATTTATTCCACTTGCGAATATGGCCCCGCGACATGCAATGGACTCCATTCGTGGCTGAATGGCTTTCCAGTCACGGGCAATAATACTTGGCAGCCGTCACTGTGCCTGAAATGTGAATGAAGTGGTTTTTTCTCTTATACAGTCGCACTCGAATTAGAAACAAAACTATTTGTAGTGTTTCAGGAACTGTTACATCCGAAAGGCAATATATAAATATGAATGTTTGTACACTACGTACCATAAAACCGGTTATAATATTCATGATAGTCGTTGTTACGAAAGTGGTTAAATCTGTTTTTGTTATTGGCAAGACTTGGATCACATCACTTGGCAATATACCGAGTACAAAGGAATTAAATCTTTGTACACTCTGCCCTCCTAAGAAAGAAAGTCATAAGCGCCAAAATTCCAAAATTGAGATAATGGCAAATTCGGAAGCGTGAATTAGTTTCTGATTTTTGCATTAAACTTAAATGACCTATTTTTAACTGTAATTGGCAGAAAAACGTTAAGCAAAATGTCACATCTACCACTTCAAGCGTGTTTCCTATTCAAAAAAGTCGTATCTGCCACTTACTATGATAATATGAAATATGAAAAGTTGACTTTTAAGACTTTTTTCCTTAGTATTTATGATTTTTTTGGATACTATGACTTTTTTCTCAATTTCTTGCAAACATTACAAAACTTTATTTATTATATAAATTAAAAAGGGCAACTAAAATAGGTAAAGACAATATTATTTTTGCGAAAAAATTAAAAAAAAATTTTGAACCTAATATGTAGAATTTGATTTTGTAAGAGGTTTTTGGATGCCTATACTAGGCAAAAAAAGTCATAAGTCCATTTTCTCTACTTTATCAACAAAATTATCCCGATTTGTTACGATAATAAAATTTAAAAAAATAATGTATTTTGAAATCATTTTTAAAATTTCCAAAAACATTTAATTTTAAGACGCGAGAGATAAAAAACATAAAAACTAAATATTTCAAAACTATTAAAATGGAGATGTGACTTTCTTTCTTAGGAGGGCAGCACTGCAAACTATGATTAGTATAACATTAATTTAAATCAAAAAGCAAACCATTTCAAAATGCCTTTTAATTCAGTGAGTTTGATCTAAAAGTTCAATAACAATTTTCGTATTTTTATTTATTTACATTGAATTAAAATAAAAATAACAATAAAAAATATGATTCGAAAATACTGCTGTCGTTAAAAAACAAATTAACATAGATTCCATAGACTATGCGCTTACAGTCAATGGTAAATGTTTGAAATAAAAAAGTGTTTTTAACTCAGGGGAGTAGATCAATTAATCTTCAACATTCGGAAATTTATCCGTAGTTAGTGCATAATCAAAACTAGTCCAGCGAACTACTACTACCTTGTGTGTGATAGAAATTTAAAGCATATAACTTCGTTATTTTCGAATGTGCCAGAATGTACTACACGGCGTTTATAAACATAAAAAATTTCCGAGATAAGGAAACTCATACAAAAACCTTTTTCCCGACCTTTGCTTATAATGGAAATGACATTTGTGCTCTGTGAACAACACGATTTTTAATATAATTTAACGGATGAACATATGAACAACAAACAACATATCCCACCAAATGTACGTCGTTTTTTACTAGAATATAAAAAAACAACAGCAAAAATGAAACATTGTACACACACCTCAAAGGAAGCAACGAAAGTAAATACAATTTCCAAATTGGGACACAACGCACAACAATTGCCATTGTAACATGTTCCGACTGATTTCCCCAGGGAGAAGGTGTTGCAGAATAATAAAAATAAACCAAGAGAATTTGCAAAATTAAAAACACCTTCAAACCAACCCATATGAAACGCTAAAAAAAACAGGAGAATGGCGTAACAGTTTCATGGCAACAAAATGAGTGTTTTCATCTTAATGATATCACATACAATTATGAGTTCCTCATGCAGGGTTCAAATGGCGGCACGTGGTTTACTCACTGAACACTGGCCACCAGGATTACGATCATGTCAGTATGAAGGCCCATTTCGGATCGGAGACCATATCAAAGAGAATTTCTGAAACTGTTAACAACTTTGTAAATAATGCCACAAGCAGCAAAGCAAATAGACAGAGAACCCCCAGATGACAGTGAATGTAGGAGGAAACAAGGAATGCAAACTGTAATAATCTCTTAAGTGACCACAGTCATAAATGTTGGTAAACGGAAAATTTTTGTTTTCTTTTTTGCTCCCAGTACGAAATTATAAACAATCAAAAAAAAAAGAAGAACATTGAAGAAAATATGAAAAAGGAAAAACGTACAATTACAATTTATACATAGTAAACATCGTATTTGTCCCTTAACTTCCTCTCTGACCATAGTACTCCCAATTAAAATAAGATTCCTAGTGAAGATGGACCCTTAGCAACATTAAATTGGTATACGATATTTTCGTCCCAAAATTTATTTTTTGTTTCTTATTCCCCTGGTTTTCCTCTGTGGAAATGGACAAATGTACACACACTCGTACATTCACAACCGGGTGCGTATTTACTTACTCACACAGAGCCTTGTTTTTCTATTAGAAAATTCTAATTAATTTTTAAATAAGTGAAATGCTGTCGAAATAGCCTCCGGAGTTCGAAGGGCGCATCGGCCACAACGATGGCCGAAAACAATTTAACGGTATTTAGGAATGGAAACACAAGTGGGGCGAAATCTTTAAAACCCTCAATTCACATAGGACAGAGTGGCCAGATATGAAAAGTTCGCAAATGATGATGTACATAACGACCAAATCATCCGTAAATCGGTAACCAAGTGCACTGCCATTTAAACATCAAAAGACTTGTAGCGATTTCGAGTTCAGCAACAATAATTGTATCGGTGACAATTAACACCTTATGTAGCAGAACTATTGATATAGATCTCTCTTTTGCAAGTAGCAAGATCGAACCATCGAATGTCCTTTTCTAACGACATAACCTTCTAAATATATAAACTGCTCAGTAGGGTGTTCCTTATATGGGATTTTTGGGAATTTCGTCAAATAACAGGTATTAGCAACGAAGTTGGACATTGAGCTTCACTTTCAATTTGTTATTTACAAAATTACGAATATGTTGTGCGAAATTTCGCATCGATAATTAGTCGTTAGAGTGTGCCGCAAAGAGGTCAAAGTTCAATTTTTGTGTTGAAATCAGTTTATCGCCGCTGAATAATTTCCTGTTTTAGATAGATGAACTAGTAATATGCCGTTGAATAGGTGAAGTGACGACCTATAAAAGTATATGTTTGGACTTACCATATCTCCTATAGATATCGAGATATTTGCTGCAAAAGAGGGGGTATTTTTGAAGAAATAATTAACGAAAATTTTTTAAACTGCTTTACGAAGTAGGTTTTAGCTGACCACCATATATTTCCACAATTTAGCATACATCAAGTCAAAGTCTACAAAAAAATATATGAGCATGTTTTTAATATCTCTATCCGTTTCCGAGATATCAGGCGTTCAAAATCGTTTTTTTTTTGACATTTAATATTGCAAAGACTAATGCATCTAAACTTTGATCTTTGGTTCCATCCGAATGCACATTGTGTCTTCTTTCTAATGACACCAAGATCTTTAATACACAATTCTTCTTTCAGGAGATATTCCACATTTTACACACCAACATCGTTAAATATTGTTTTTATTTTGTATTTTAAACGATATTTTGATGTCAACAGTGGTTCATTTATGTAAAATGTTTTTTATATTGATAATTATTTGTACACTTATTGTTATGTAAATATCTCAACTTATTTAATCCATAAGATTCCTATGGCGATTTTAGTTGTGCTATAGATGTTAAACCCGTATTTTCAAAAAACCGGTTTTCTAAACCGGATATTAGAAACTCGGTTCCAATATGTTGAGTTTTATATTTTTAGACGTATATAGTAGGTCTGGGGATATAAATACTACATATAAAATCTAAATTTCTTACATCAACGAAATTTGTTGAAGCATTTTTATCACAAAACCACTGTTGACATTCAAATTTCATAGAATAAATTGATGAAAAATATACATATTTGGTGATATATCTATGTTAAAAATGCTATATCTGCTCAATGGGGCATTGGTTGAAAATATTTTTGGTGTCATTAGAAAGTAGACACAATGAGTATTCGAATAGACCTACAGATCGAAATCTAGACTTATTAGTGTTTGCTGTATTAAGTGTCAAACTAACGGGTTTTAACGCCTGATATCTCGGGAACGGATAGAGATATTGAAAATATTCTTATATACTTTTTCGTAGACTTTGACTTGATTTATGCATATTACTAGTTCATCTATCTAAAACAGGAAATTATTCAGTGGCGATAAACTGATTTCAACACAAAAATTGAACTTTGACCTCTTTGCGGCACACTCTAACGACTAATTATCGATGCGAAATTTCGCACAACATACTCGTAATTTTGTAAATAACAAATGGAAAGTGGAGCTCGATGTCCAACTTCGCTGCTAATACCTGTTTTTTAACGAAATTCCCAAAAATCCCATATAAGGAACACCCCACTGCTCAGCTGATTTCAATAAAATGTGGTTGCAATTATCACAAATAGGATACTTTTAGACCCAATAAGTAGCGATGAGACTTAAGAAGTTTATTTTTTGGAAAATAAATGTTAGGCACAACAACATTAACGGGGATAGGTGGATAGCAAAAAAAATCACTGAATATTTTCCTATACAGATATTTTAAAATCAAATCAAGATTGTTAATTGAATTCTACTATACTTTATTATTTATATTTTTATTATCTTAAATGCAAAAAAACTATAAATTTACGTCTCAGCGGTTGGCTGTTACAAAGATTTGTGTTTGTAGAATTAACGTTAAATCTTACTGATTAATTTAAAGTAAAAAACCTTTAAAAAAAACACATAACGGCACTATTTTCTTTACATTTTCGAATTTTCATTGTCTTCCCGGAAAACAGAAGTATCATTGGACTATAATTGTCCTTTTAAAATACGGTAGTAAACAAATTTGATAGTATAGATTTTATAAAAAATTAATCACACATTTCATTGAAATCCTTGAAAGGTTTTTTATTTGGGCTTACGTTTTTCATAGTAGCTTATTAGTTTTTATTTTCCAGTTGCGTTTCCTCCTTTCGAAACCGTCAGATGGAATAGCACTCGATTCGTCTGAAAAATACTCGTTTTCGGATACAATTTCTTCCGACATTTCATGTGACTCTTCCGATGTTATTTCATTCCGAACATTTTCGTGTATTTTTTAATAATTTGGATCCTGTTAATCCTACTCCCCCACTGAATCACATTCCGGAAACATAAAAACTTACGTCATCTCTATGCGTCCCTTCATAGAACTTGTCTTCAAAGAATTTAGCAACTCTCCTCAATACAACATTATTGCGCACAGGATTTTAAAAGCGACAAGTTTTAGAATTATCACTATATCCCAAAAAAATTACCTCTGGGATCTAATTGTCATCTCTTCTCTTTTGCGATATGAATTAATGCTTTACAAACAAAAACTATCAGGTATTTAAGTTTAGTTTTGCTCCCGACCAAATCTCCAGAGGACTTAAAACGTTTAATGACTTAAAGGGTGTTCGTGTGATTAAATACACAGCAAAACATACCGTTTACTAAATTACCCGTTGCAACAGCTTCACCGCTTTTGTTTAAAACACTGCACTCCTTTTGATCAAACACGACATTATATTCACTTTCCACAATCCTTGAAACCGACAGAAAATATATATATATATATCAGGAACGTACAGAACGTTCTCAAACGTTACCAATTCATTTTTAAACTCGCCTGTCTTGACAGCCATATCAATGTCACCAAGTACTTTTACAAGCATTGTTGAGTTATTGGCAATTGTAACCTCTAAATTATTGTGTTGAAAACCACTTTCAATGTATTCATTTCTTGTTTGTATTCAGTTCACTTACACAGAATGCGCCAACCATAGCATTCCCCTTTTTCTTAAAATCAGTTATTATTCGGACACTTCGCTGCCATATGCCCGTACTGATTACAATTGTACCATTTGGGTCCCTTGGCTTTGCCCCATTTCTTCTTACCGACAAATGCTAATTCTGTTGTTTCAGATTTTACGTCCTGCAGAAGTTTTAGTTTGATAGAATCTCCCGTAAGTTTAATTCCTGAACTTTGAGTTTCCATAATCATTTGTTTATACTCATCTGGAAGCCCAGACATTCACGGATATGTGGATATATGGACTTGTCCACCATCAATATTAGCTTAGCTTCAGCTTGAAAATATTCCTCTACTAGAAATTTCCAATCTTGAAAATTCTCGCTACCTCGTAGCTTTTTCAACTGAATATTCGATGCCATATCTAATCCGCGTACAAAATTATTGCGTATAAGGGCCCGTAATCTGTTATTATGTTAAAAGATTCAAACAGAATGAAAATTTATTCTTTCGTTTTGTGACAATAAAACAACAACCATATAAAACAATATTGATTTATAAAAATTCGTAAAATGCAAAGAATATTGTTGAAGAGTTTATTCTCAATCTCCAACAAGGGTTTTCTCAGAGTTACTTTAATGCGTGATATGATAGTGATTATGTCGTTGGCTATCTCCGCATTTTAGACATTTACCAATTATAATATAATTTTCAATCGAACACAAACTTCTCTTTAAAGTTTTTGTTTCGTTATTGCTGTCTTTTCTCATATCTACGAATTCCATTCCGTATTAATTTCGACATTTGCTTCGCATATTTCTCAATCAGTATATTATTTTTAGCAATGCGACATTAATGGTAAGCCCAGACTTTGGTATAACAGATATATTCTTCACATTTGTAATGGGGTAAAGAATTGAAGCTACAGCTAAAATCCTTACAAATTGCACACAAATTCGCAGTAATATGGCTTTGGATTTGTAAGTCCTTTTTGATGTTCATTCGTCTTGATTTTCGTTCGGTTTTTATAACATTTTTATGATGAAATCGTGGTGCCCGCATGGAATAGCCAAAACGGCAAAACAACATCTTATCAGCCGCCACCAACCCCCAAAGGGGAGAGCAGACATTTGCACTTCTTTTGCCAATCCCGTAACCCCAGCATTATAAACATCCAATACTGTCGTCATATGAATCATAATAATATCCTTGAGTTACCAGTTCATATAAAATCGTATGGGTGTTTGGTCTTGCCCAGCGAATGTACGAGTGCGCTCAGATACACGAGTCCGTATTTTTATGGAGAAGCTTTGGAGCCCATTAAGCTTATGTATGGCGAGTGTGTGCGTACGAGTGAGTGAGCGTGTGTGTGTGTGCGTATGCGAGCGGGTCACAATCAAGATAAAAATTGGATTTATGTGCATTTAATGATGAGACAAATAGGATGGATTTTGCGGTTCGTTTATTATTACTGCCCATACCACGAACGTTTTTCCGCTCCCAGTGCCACGGAATGACATTAATGGTGTTCATGGCCACGGCATGAGCTTTGTGTCGCAGTGAAGTTGTAATTTGTTCGGTATTAATAGTTAAGAAATGGTAATAAAATGTTTGCAATACTGTTATTAATCCAATGGATGTTATAAAATTGTGCGACGAGTGACAATTTATGGCAATTATCTAGAATTCCAAAAAAAAGGTGTAAATCATCCTCATCAAAATTCCAGTGAGCATTTACGAATATTTTTTTGACTTTAAAGTAAGTGGAAATGAAGAAATATCAAAAGCGGGGTTCTGATATGCGGGGATAAAAATGAGAAGATATTCTGCATCATTCGTTTTGTCAAGTTACATGCCATAACAATTTAATATCGATTTAAAGTAAGTAAGTATCATATTTGTCACGTTTTAGACTCTTTTGTTTGACATTACATAAATACTATATGAATGCGTATGATTATCATAAGTAACATTCCACGTAAATCATACGCCACCGAGTACAACAGATTTATTGTAACTGCTACAAAATAAATCATGTTCAAAATCATTTGATGAATGGAAAAGTAAAACTGTTGCTTACGTAGACAAATTTCCCTGTACGATACTTACTAACTTCAAATCGATATTAAGTTGTTATGGCATGTAACTTGACAAAACGAATGATGTAGAACTTCTTCTTTTTGGGGCTACTTTTACGTGCTGTTCTCAGAATTGAGTCCCAATTCAATGAGCTGAAAAATGTTGTACTGTATTATTATTAATTTAGTATTTCACAGGAAGGAATATACGTAATCCATAATATTAACGTTAAATTTATGAATTAAAAAAAAATTTTTCACAGCTGAATAATCGGTTTATTGTCAACATTCTTCTCCCTTTTATAAAAAACTTACTGCCTTATTCATAAAAACTTATAAGAGGTTTATAAACCATTTTTAAGCAAATTTTGAGAAAACAATTTTCATAAACGATTCACATCTTCAGTAAGTTAAAGTAGAATTGTCTCTACTTTAAGCATGCTATACCTTGACGTTTGTACGATTTATTGTATATTTATGAATTTGAGATTTTTAGTTGAGTTTTTCGCCATTTTTACTATTGGAAAGAGTTGTTGCATGTATTCATTATCTTCTTACTCATTACGCACATAGAAAAGTGTGTAAATAGACACTTTTCATTCATGAATTACATTTTGAAAAAAATATCTCCAAAATTCTTTAAAAATAATTTGTAAATAATGAAATAATATTCGTGATGTATAAACAATCAAAACAACATCAAAACAATTACAATGTAATCGGTATCCGATTGTTATTTCAACATGAGATAATGAAAATAAAATTTTTTAATACCATTTTTACTTTAACGTCTTTCATATCTACATGAGAATCGTAGTCAATGAAAAATTCAGCTACGTAGTTATTATAAGTGCAAATATCTGTTTGGTATCCGATTATAAAGCTTTTTTTATACATCATTAACGACCAATAACAGTCGGCGTTGCCACCGAAACACATTGGGCTGATAACAAACGTTTCTGAATACAATTTCTTATTAAATGTTTTAGAGACAAAAAATACTTTAGCTAGAAAACGCTTCATATCCACTTTCGAAATTTTTTATGAATAAGGCCGTTAATTTCTATATTAGAAGTTTCATTTTTAAGGCGTTACATTTCACCTTTGGCAGGCAAAATAGCGATAATAGTTTTCGAATGTCGTCGAATGCATAATTTTTTAGCAGAAATATTACCCTATATTTGTAAGCTAAACAACTTTATAACAATTTAGGGCCTAATCATTCATTTTCCGAAATTTGAGTGATCTCGGTCTTTTTGCTTCCGAATCCACAACAAGTGACCCATAAAAGTAGAAGTACTTCTGGCCATGTTGCTACTTAAACTAAACTAGTGTTTGACATTTCAGGAAAATGTGATAAGCGTAATGGTATACAAAATTGGACAAAAATCGTAAATTTTGGGTTTTCAAATCGTCAAAACCTGATTTTAAAAAAATTCTTTACACAAAAATTTACTCATTTTATCCTGTATGTATCAAACTAATGCAAAAAAAAACAATAAAATACATTTTTTTTAAACATTTGATAAATTAGTTTACATTTATAATACCTGTCACTATTAAACTTTTTATGTACGTCTGGCTTTACCTTTAAATCATAACAATTTGCTTTATTTAATTTAAGGAAGTCTTTTGTGAAGAGAATACCTTCCATTAACCGGTCTATTCTGACGTGGTTACAATAGACTACTTTGGTTACAAAATCAAAAAATCGGTATTCCGAATCCTTGTTACCGTGACAATTGTTACCTGCCAAAATGGAGGTAACAAGGTAGTTTCAGCTCTTTGGAATACTATTTTGAAATTGAAATTTTAAACTATTTAAGTCTTGGTTAAAACACTTAGCCCTTTTTGCTATGGAAATGTAGTGGCAAAATGGGTGGAAAGGGAACAACCGCCAAGAAACATGTGAGACGGCAGTGGCCAATTCTCCATGACACAGTATTTGTCCAACATTTTCCACTGTCCACTTAACTGGGGTATGTGTCGTCTCATTAAGTTCAGTCAAATGTGTATAAATATCTAAAAAGTAAAAATATGTTTACTTTTCTATATATTGTGTTTTCATTTTTTGTTTTTCAAAATTCAAAAATTAGCTATGAATTGTCAATAATTTACATTGCACCACAAGGTGAACTTTTCCTTGTTACTAAATTGCCAGAATATCCGTAACAAGAATTGGTTACAAAATTGTAACAAATTTACAGTGACAAATTTTTGTAACTAAATTATTAGAATAGGGTCGTAAATCTCTTTCTAATCGGCTTCTATATTTATTTATATTTAAATTAATTTGACTAAATGGTCTTTCTTTTTGCCGGCAAATGTGGTAGTATTAGATTTTTTTTTTTAATAAATTTTGTTAAATCTGGAATAAGAAGTTTAGAGTCCGCACGTCTTAGCTATTAGACTGTTTTCCAAAATGTCAACAACTCTACGTTGTTACTATTAAATATATTTCTAAAATCTAACTGGGATACTTCGCGGAATTCGGAGTCAAAACTTTGCAGTTCATCGTATTCAATAAAATGTTGATACTCTTTTACAATAATAGAGAAAGACTGTTCTGGACCATATATTAAAACATTCGGATTAATTAAGTTTAATGATTTACATTTATTTTCAAATTCAAAACGTTTCAGAACTTGATCACAAATTGATCATTTTGTTTCAAGCAAAATTTCACTTGCATATAAACCTAAATACATTTTATTGTAATTTAGCATATTAGAGGTTTCCTTATAGTCTGTTAGAACAATATTATTTCTGTCGATAAAATTACTCAGTAGCACATTTTCCTACTTCAAACTCTTGAACCAATTGAAACCCACAAAATCTGAAAGCTTGTCATAGTAGAAGGAAACCCCTACCTGGGTTTTGAATTATTAGCTAAGGTTTCCTTTTAATTCATTTTTTAAGTTTTCGACTGAGAGGAAGATTTTAGTAGTCTATATCTCGTGAACTATTCCAAATATAGCTCTTCTCTCTTCAGCAAATTTTTAGCTTTTAATCAGATCTAAAAATTTTGCCTTGAGATAAAATCAAGAAAACAACAACATCTTACTCAAAACAGCAAAACTGTACAGAAATCACTTTCAATTGTACGTATATCGAAATTAAAAATGCTATGATTTTTAAAATGAAATCGATACAAAATAGAAATAAATCAAAAAAAAATAAAAAATCTATTGAGTGAGATTATGTTGTGTTTTTGATTTTATCTGAAGGTTAAATTTTTAGATCTGATTAAGAGCTAAAATTTTACCAAAGAGAGACATCAACATTTTAAATAGTTCACGAGATATAGCCTTAAGAATCAGTACATGATTTTTGAACTTTCTAAAAAGGAATAATAAAAAAACCTTAGCTAATAAGTCAAAACACAGCTAGGGGTTTTTTTCTATTATCATTAGCTTTCAGATTTTGGCGGTCTCAATTGGTTCAAGTTTTACTGCTGCACTGTGTTATTACTTATGAAATTACTTTAAGCAGTCTTTCCATTTCTCTGTACAAAATATGTATTTCGGTAGTTTCACTTTGAAAAATTTTATTTGTGGTACATATTAATAATAGAAAGTAAGGGTCACTAAGCGCAAACTTGGAAAGGCAAGTTGTAATTTGTAAAAATCGTCATTTAAGGGGTAAAAATCGCCAAATCGTCATTTTTGTTTTTTTTTTTGGACAAATAATCGTCAAAATGACGATAAATCGTCAAATATACTATCACTGATCATAAGTGTATATTTTAAACAACCTTGTAATTCAAAGCAAGCCAGAGAATAAAAGAAGAGAATAAACAACGTAGTATATACTCGAAGATTCTGCGAATAACAATTTAGCTTATTCCAAATATTACATGTGCAAGGATAATATGAAGTAGTCCTATATCATCATAAGCATATGATTCACTGATATGATCTACTCGTAGTCAATACAAATTGGTCAAACTGTTACTGTTTCTTGTCTTCTTCTTTTTTTGGCAAGTGTTGTTAGTCTTGCTGCGGCTATTTCCGTTTAGTTTCCTATTTCATTTGCTGTTGACACAATTACATTCACTTTGGTTATTGTTTATTGTTATTGTTTTTTAACTTTTTGCTGTTTACGAAATTGGCAAAAGCGGCCACGACCACTTCCAGCACGAAGCTGGGAGGAGGAACTTAAGTTTCTGCAGTTTATTTTAGTTCAGTTTGTTATTATTATTGTTAGGAATTTCTACATTTTGTTATTGTTTGCGGCGTTGCTTTCCAATTTTATGAGGTGAAAAGTGTTTTTAAGTGTTTCCAAACACGAAAGCCAAGCACTTGATGGACTCACCCCAACATCCAGCTAAGCGGTCGCTATGTCGTACCCTCCGACGCCACCTGTAATTCATTTACTCATCTATCTATCATCACTACTCCACAGTACAACTCCGAATTGATATTATTGTTGCGTGGCTCTATGGATAAGTTTGTTGCAAACAACACTGGCAACTTGTAAATGTATTACGGGTGTTATCCCTTGCCAAAAGTTGTTGCTGCTGTTGAATTGTTTTATCATTTCAAGAGCTTTTAACAAGAATTTGAAAACAATTCAGTTGTTACAACGGCAAATGTTATTTTAACAACATCACCAACTGCAACCAACTTCATTCGAGTCACGCGAACTCTGGGAGGACTATAGTGCACAACTTGACGGCAACAAACATCAGGATGCAACCTCTGCTAAAGGACTCGTTTATGTGGTTGCATTTAATTTATGCTTGCGTCATGATACAAAATTTAATAATTGAAGCCGTCGTTGGTGGATACGTTTTTCTACACTTTATTGAAGAGCCGTTATCGGGAGAAAAATGTCTAGCCTTTGTTGCACTCTTATCGGTCAGTGCAACGCACTTAACTGCAGTGTAGCAAAACAATTTGGGCACAGTTAATATTTTCAGATGTAAATACTGAAATGAACACATGGAACAATAAACTTATTCTCTGTATTTTGTATTTTGTAAATAGTTTCACATGTTTCATTCTTCCCATATATTAATATGTCAGGCATTGTAGACAAATCCTTTGGAAATTGTCTTGGTTACAAAATTGCATGTTAATTGTTCTTGTAATGTTGATGCAACCTCGAAATAAGTTTCCAAGATTTTGCCAACTACAACTACATGCAATCTGTTTATAGTGTATTTATTAAACGCACTTTATGGCGAAAAACAAGAAATAGGCAACATAGTCAAAAGTACAAATCGGCAAAAAGTAGTCCTTGATTAATCATGAATATCGATCGGATAGCAAATGACGATTCAGCATAATAAATACTATTATGGGAGGAAGTACGGTGCGCGGATTTGAAAAAATGTTATGTCCTCAAATATTCTTCACACAAACTACAAAACTTAGGGCAGAAAACATAAACTTTTTCTTTCGACCCTATCTAGTGTACTTTCAAGTCTCTTTTTATAAGTTCTCTTGGTGCTTTTCAGTGAGTCATAAATTTAAAAAGAAATTTAGATTAAACATACTGAATGTTGCGAAGTACATACCAGACATACCATTCTAGAATGACAGGTCGAATTTTCATCATTTTTTGTCACAACACTGATTTTACGGAAAATTACGATGTTTTATCTGTATACTCTAATACATTTTTTTGTAATCCTTGTATTTTCGTCATTGAGGCTGTACGTCTTAGTGAAAAATTTTAGTCACAAAATAAAAACAATACTTGAGAACTTCACAACACTGGTTTTGGTAAACAATTTCGTCCTGCCTGGTTCTTTGACACTAATAAATAGCTATTAGGTACTAAGGCGCATTGGTTAGAAATTTCTGAGAACCTAGTTAAAACGTAATCAGGCAACAATATATACAAACGTATAATCTGCAAATACATAACAAGTGGTTTAGTTGCTGGTGAGGCGTTTAACTTAGTTTCATTTGTCTTAATAATAGTGCTACCCTATTAATGCCTTAGCCTAATTACATTAGTTGTTTTAACTAGAGTAGCAATCTAGTTAAAATTTTGCCGTCTTCCCATTGTGAAAACTGTAAAAACTTATTTAATGCCACTCAGAAATCCTTTGACAACGTGATTTCTTGCACATTTCACACATACTGTGCAATTTCAGAAATATCTTTGTTTGCACATTGTTCATGATTGTAGTTGTACGAGTTTGTGTGAGTGTGTAAGCGTTTGAAAGCATTCCTTCCAGCATAACTGTTATTGACATCAATAAACAAAGACGTAATTGACGACAATCTGAGTCCAAAGAATGAGTATTAATAACTGTCATCGCCAATTGTGAACCGGTAAGGATGCCATGAAACTATGAGCTCTCACAGACACCTTACATGAATGTATGCATACTTGGTTATATTATGCCGCGTTTATGTAAACCATTCTTTATGCGAAGCAGTCTTAGGATTGATCTAAAACCAAAGACCTCAGATAATGTATAGCATCATAATAAGAAAAATGTAGCGTATTGAAGGAAGACACAAAATCCATGTCTACTCCATGCGTTCAGTGCAAAATATGACGAGTTGAAATGCGCATGCTCTTGCTGAATGATTATACAAACCTACATCTTTATAAAACAATTCCATGATTGGCTGTTTTCCCCTTAAGCGGATTGTCTGTGAGCATTTGGTTGCTCTACATTGAACATATTTTCCTCTATTGATGCCGACTGACTAAGACTGTTTGTATTATCTGAAAGAAAGTTTAAACTAAACGCCACAAAATATAATATACATAATAAGTAAATTTTCCATGGATAGTGCAAATATTGCTTAATCGAAAACAAAAAAATCGTTGATTGATTTCAAAAACAAATCTCTTAAAATCTGCATATAGCAAATTTCATGGTGTATAGGTGAGTTCGAGTTTGTAAGTTTCTATATAGTCGTGTCTAATATAATTGCTGTCGTTTTAATGATATCGATTCAATATAAAGTTTCTGGAAAACAATTTCAATTTAATGCCATTGATTATAAAATCCTCGACTGATTGTACGAGTTTGTAGCGATCCTTTTTAACCATGACCAAAGTGTACCACATGTGGCATTGGTGTTTGGAACTACATATTATACTAGGACACTGTCACGCTAATAATGAGAGTCTTTATGCCACATATTCAATTATAAGTTGATTTTACTATTTGGCTATCGTTATTAAACCGCTATTGCTTAGAATTCAGTTGTCAATGCAATTAGTTGATTGTTTTCCTAACAAACATTCATTTGTTGCCGTTGTCCTTATCATTATTATTGTTTGTCCTGCCATTAAGCGTAACGTTTAATTGCTTTTTTTACAACTGGATGGTTTGCACTTGTATATGTGTGCGTCGGTCTGTGTTGTAATCAATTTTAAGATTACGATCACAATTACAATTGTGTAGCTGGGTAATGGTGTATACAAATAATACAATTTCTACATGCTATGCTAACTTAATTTACTTAAAAACTTCCCAACACCTTTGCATTCGCTTTCATGTCTGGCATAGCGATGTCCTCGCCTCACCTACCCTAACTGCAACCAACCGGGGACAATTTAGCCTCGTTTTAACCTTAAACCCAAAATAGAAATTTCAGTTTAAATAACTCTGTATGTGTGTGTGTGTATGTTTGTCGTTGATTCGACTGGGAATGAACTGAGTGACTGTAACAAATGAATTAGTAAATGTAAAAGTATAAAAGTATAGGTGTATAAGTATGACTTAGTGTGTGTGCCACATGGGGGACATTAAGTTACAGAACATTTCCGGCTGCGAGCTGTTTGACACCAAAATGAAGGTATTGCGTGTTGACGCCAATTGTTTTCGAACCAATTCGACTTTGAACGGAAATGTTAACGTTGTTCTATATGAACTCGTAATCGTGTAAAACAGTGGGCTATTGCATTGAAATGGCTGACTTTGATGAGCATATGGTCTATGGTGCAAAATTGTTAATTTTGCATGAAACTTATTGCTTTCTACATTGTGTACATTTTAATGCTCATCGGGGTAAGGGTGTTTGTCGGCTTGCTTGGAAATAAATCTATGGTCCCTGATATCATTTACATTCATTACATCGATACCACTACATATGTACGTACGAAGCTCTATTCACAGTATTCGAAAGCCAAAAACAATGAAAAAATATTAAAAGTTTCATGATCAGAAGAAAATGAAACATATTTTCCCCCAAACAATAGAGTGGGTAGACGCAAGTATCTTTAAACTAAAACAAATATGTTGCTTAATTCACTACATGACTATGGTACGAATGTTCTGTAAGGTGTTGCTTGCACTTTTAAGCGGAACGATATCCTCCTATACGGTACCATTCTACCACCCCCGCCGTTGCACGACGCAACGGAGCAATTGTTATGTTTGTTGTAATTGGGGTTTTTTTTTCTACAAAACAACAAAGTAAGAAAAGTATAATTTTCACTAATGGATCAAAAGATATACATACATATAAACACTTGTTTGTAATTTACTTCTCTGACTAATACGGTGCATATCCCAGTGTACGAGATAGTATACTCGTTAGGATGGCACTTAGCTAAACATTTTCTAAATTTGTAACCACACTAACAATTATGGTTCATATCTAAAACTTAAAAAAGTCGAAAATAACTACAAATAGTGTTAGAAATAACAAGTTTTAAAATGAGCTTTATCATCTAGCTACTCAAATCTCTTATTATTTCAATGTCCTTTTATATTAAATCCTTATATCTTTGGATTTTATATGTAGGTGGTAATCGGGTAGCAAGATAACATGAGAATAAGAATTTTGTGCGTTTCAGAATACGGTTATATAATTGTAAAGTCAAATAGATTAAAAGTCAAACTTCCCCGAAATCATTGAGAAAATACTCGAAGGTTTACTCGATGTATTGCGTCCACTATCCATTTAAGCCAATATATCTTAATCTTCCTAAAAAGTTCTGAAAATAATTTCGTCTTATTATACAAAGGCTCTAACGCCTCCCCCTGGTAGTTAAACATTTTTCCACAACAAACAAATATTTAGTTTCGGCCTTAAACAGCATTTCTAAACGGATTAAATCAATATACCTTTCTGAGTATGACGGCTTTCCGCAAAGCAAAGATAAGTAATATGCAGCTTTCGAGTCGGCATGACTTTGAGAGGTATTGGTAGGGAAGAGTGGTCAGATTACGAAGCACTGTATAAATGATTAGATATTAGGATCACTGCCTATCCCTATACAGGGTAAATTCTAAACCCTATGATTTCAAATAGGTTTCAAACAGAGTTATATCACAACTGTACTAAAAAAGTTTATGAGTACTAAAAATAATTCTATAGCCGTATGGAAAAACATGGTAACTTAATTAAAAAAAAAAACGTCAAGTTGTAAACGTATCTAGAGATTAACATATAAATTGGCATTTTCAGATTTTCGTTTTTCAAATAACTTTAAAATGAATAACTATATCAAAATTCCAGTCTGACAGAGTGATAGTTAATGAAACACACTTTCTATTTTTGGTGTTATCTCAATTTTCGCAGAATTGGTACAAATTTGTATTGGTGCTATAAATTCATCAACCATAGACATTGACTTTGCCAATTAAAATATTTTGTAGTAACAAAAGACTGAATATTAATTAAATGCCATTTGATATTGAATAAGATATGTTGTTTTTTGTTAGTATGGCAGAACAAGCAGTGTGCCAAATTTGTTTATTTTTAAACTGTTTCAAATAAAAATAATTTTAAGACTAGTCTAAGTATATTTCTATGTGTAACAAATTTTGTTAAATAATGTTCGACGGTGTTCTTCATTTGGCTACCAGAAAGTAACCACTTAACTACAATTCTCATGTTTATAACAAATTGATACTAAAATAAGGCCACCCTAATGCATATATGTTTTCGCGTTAGCGTTGTGTACTGCGCGACTCAATAAAAGTTGCGTTTCAATTAAGAAAAGTGCTTTTTAGTCATCACATTGATACAAATAACTACACATGTCTACACACCCCAGGCTGTATGCGTGTGCAGAAACATACATATACAAATATTTGTTTGGATGGACTAAATGACAACGAACCTGTTTGTGTTGGTGTGAACCGAATGTCACATTGTTTGTTTATTTCGCCGATAAAGATTTATTATTATATGGCGCGTGAGAAGACCCAACGGGAAACAATTGAGTGATGGAATTGTGCAGTAACACTCCAACGTAAATGATCCAGAACACTGTCATTCACACACCCTAGAATGTGGTGTCACAAAAATTGAATTTTAAAAAAAGCTCCCTTGCCCTCCTAAAATTTTCACCAAACATACCTACGACCCATCTTCACCTCCTTAGGGTGGAAAGGCGTAGCCAGGATCTAACGTAGGCGGGGGCAGTCGGTTTTACACTTCATGTTGATAGTATGTTTACAAAAATTAAAACTTAATACCTAATGAAAAATCAATATTAATTTTTTTGACAATGTTTTATTAAACAAATGTAGACTAAAATTTTTTTAAAAAATTTATGTTATCGAATTCATGTAGTACAAAAAAATTCATTTTTTTAATCTTAGTTGTTTTTTCCCCCTTGTTAGGGTGCTCCCATTCAAAAATTAAATTTATATAAGTTTTGCTCCCACCGCTCTAACTGCTCCAAAGGTGCCATCTATAACCATATAAATATCTTGATACAACACTATCGCGACCCTAGTAATCATATTATCTTCAGCAATCCTAGGAACTTATTACATTATTTGAAAACGGAATACAAATAAACAGAGAACAAGTATACATATTTTTAAAAATAATCTCTACAGGTGGCCATTATGCAATTATGCAAGCGTATAATTTGAAGATTGTATACAATGTAGGTCTTATTAAAATAACAGATTGTAAATATACTGGTATACTGCACTTACCGTGATTGGGAAGATGCTCTTTTTCTATACTGGTTATTTTATACTATAGGTTTTATCAGTTACTAATAATCGACAATATTATGTTAAATGATTACATGTCATATGGTTATATTTCAATTGGCATCACAAGGTCAAATCTTATTTTTTCACAGTTTTCATACAAATAAACAAATTTAATTTTACATACTTTTGCAGTTGAAATGTTATGTGCCTTAGACTTATGTGTAAATGCAATGTACATATATACACATATGAAGTAGGCAATTCACATTGATCATATTTAGGATTTCTTTCACATGCAAGTATTAAATTACTTTCCTCTTTTATTTATAAATGTTCTTAGCGTTGTATTTATTTTACATCCTTTTCTCCGCAATATCGATGACTTATCCAAAATAAGCTTTACGTCTTGACTGAAACGCATTTCAAATAGCAATCCCCGATCCGTGTACGTAGCCTGTAGTATGTGATACTCTAGTTGAGGTAGATGTAATTTTTCCACAATTATGAAACGAACATCGTCCACTGCATCGTCGGATATCCTAAAACAGTCTCGTAAAATAAGGCGGTTTGATTTCAAGTCCGGGGAAACTGAATTGGCGCTGGTTGTTTCTTCTGTTACTGTTTTATCGAAAACAACTAAAACAAAATAAAAACATTTTTGCAAATACATATACCCATTTTTTTCTAAGATGATTAGGATGATTAGCTCACCAGCTTGAGTTAACACCACAAATCCTAATGTTATCAAATTCAACAACAATATCGTTTTCATTGTTTTGATTGACATGAGTAGCGCTACAGCTTCTGTGGATGTGAAACGTTTGAAAACGCGACGGCGACTGACTACTCTTATCATTATGAACGAATAAATTTCTGCCTTATGAACGAATAAATTTCTTCGACTAGAGTTACCAATGCATATGTAAGAGTAGTAAAACTGAGATTTTTAATCAGTTTCCGGTACATATTTATTTATCTTTGGATGCTAAAGCGAGAAAGCATATTGTAGAACTGTACATTGTGTACAGAGTACAAAACATATCGAATGACTTAACAACTAGATACCACTATTCATTGGGACGAATTTCAAAAGTACTTAAAAAATAACAATGAGAAAAAATAGTTTTCCTTTTTTTTAAATTACACAGTGCAACACACTTTTTCGGGGGTGAACCAAACCAATATCAAACGATAGCATTTGACCTCAGTAACAAAACCCTAAACTCCATTTTGCTCCACTACGTCACAATTTTTTTTTACAGTGGTTATAAGTTTGATTTTTTTGGTCAAAAGTCGAATCAAAGAATATGAAAAATCATCTGTAAAAATACGTTTGGGGTATTTCATGTCTTCGGAGACCTATATTAAAACAATCAGGGGAATATTTTCTCGGAACATTTTAACCCTCTAGCTGCCACCCGTATGGGACATTTTTGACAGTTTGCTCAACACTGTTTGCTCAAAAATAGACTTTTTAACATTTGAGTTATTTGTCTTCGGTGGCTCTTAGTGAAATTTCCCGGAGAATATTTCTATCGAAGATTCTAATCCTTGACCTCCGTCCAAAGTTGACTTTTAGAAAGTTTTTTAAAATTGGGCCAAAAATGTCCCATACGGGTGGCAGCTAGAGGGTTAAAATGTTCCGAGAAAATATTCCCCTGATTGTTTTAATATAGGTCTCCGAAGACATGAAATACCCCAAACGTATTTTTACAGATGATTTTTCATATTCTTTGATTCGACTTTTGACGCACTTTTTCGGGAGTGAACCAAACCAATATCAAACGATAGCATTTGACCTCAGTAACAAAACCCTAAACTCCATTTTTCTCCACTACGTCACAATTTTTGTAAACAGTGGGTTAAAGTTGGACTTTTTTTAAATCACAAGTCAAATAAAAGAAAATGAAAAATCATGTGTAAAAATAGGTTTGGTATAGTTCATGTCTGCGGAGACATACATTAAAATGTAGCTCCAGCTCCTACCCTTAGGATAAATTTTGAAAAACAGCTTAAAAGTCAAATTTCTCAAAATGTTCAAAATAGGTGGCAGATAGAGGTTTAAAATGTTTCGAGGAAATATTCCCCGGAAAATTTTAATGTAGGTCTCCGAAGACATGAACGATCCCAAATCTATTTTTACACATGATTTTTCATTTTCTTTTATTTTACATTTGACCAAAAAAATCTAACTTTAAACCACTGTAAACAAAATTTGTAACGTAGTGGAGCAAAATGGAGTTTAGGGTTTTGTTACTGATGTCAAATGCTATCGTTTGATATTGGTTTGGTTCACTCCCGAAAAAGTTCGTTGCACTGTTTGCTCAAAAATAGACGTTATAACATTTTATTAACACTTCATTTTGATTTTATTTTGCAACCTTTGACTCGTAGAGGTTATTTGTCTTCGGTGACTCTTAGTGAAATTTTCCGGAGAATATTTCTATCGAAGATTCTAATCCTTGACCTCCGTCCAAAGTTGACTTTTAAACAGTTTTTTAAAATTGGGCCAAAAATGTCCCATACGGGTGGGAGCTAGAGGGTTAAAATGTTCCGAGAAAATATTCCCCTGTTTGTTTTAATATAGGTCTCCGAAGACATGAAATACCCCAAACGTATTTTTACAGATGATTTTTCATATTCTTTGATTCGACTTTTGACCAAAAAAATCAAACTTTAAACCACTGTAAAAAAATTTGTGACGTAGTGGAGCAAAATGGAGTTTAGGGTTTTGTTACTGAGGTCAAATGCTATCGTTTGAAATTGGTTTGGTTCACCCCCGAGACAATGACCATCAAATTGTGTCATAGTGTTATCATAAGCACTTTATACAAATATTTTGTTAAAATATTTTAGGGGCTTATGAGCTTAAATCGATATTCGCAGACAATAGTTGGCTTATCGGATATGACGTCGTTGACAAAGTTGTTTTAAATAAGTCAAGCTTATCCGAAAACCCAACTATAGCTTGCCGAAAATCTATATAACCTCCTAAAACACTAATTAAATTAAAAAAATCTTTAAAAAAAAATTTTTATTAGAAACCATCATTGTAACCCAAAAAACTAATGATACAGTTCGATTCCCCGGGTCCGAATTTGGGTAAAACCGTCGAGTCCAACCTTGTCTTCAAAAATTTTTGTCTAAAACTATCACAGTGTAATTAGGAAAGTTTTGATAATATTGTTATTTCGCTCCGCTTGGGCTTCAGCCTAAACTATGTTTCAATATCAAATCTTAAATCTCCACAACGTAAAATGTTGTGAATTCCTCTCGATTTTAATATTGTGCAAAACTTGGCAAACAAATGTAATGTAAAATTTAGCATGCAGGAAAATTTTAGTAAAAGCTAACTTAGTTAAACCAATTTGTTGCCAAGTATATTTCGTGACGTGTGAAGCATATTACGATGTACTCGTATATCTATGAAATTATATTGATCAAAACGAAATATGGGAGAGTTTGTTTGACTTTCAATAAATTCGCCTACACACCGAGAGCGTTATTACATAGATTTCTATGTAGACGTTGGTATGACTGTGTGATATAAGATTACAAAAAACCTGATGCAAAAATTATATTATGTAACGTTTGAAAATCAAAAACATTAAGTACCCAAATCATTTCAGTAGACCAATTGTAAAATTCATTATTCACGTAGTTTACCCGTAACAAATTGTTTTCAATATAACCAATTTTATCAATAGCAGTTAAGGAGAAAGAGAGGGAGAAAGAGAAGATTTAAAAGCGGCTTCTCTCTCTATCTCTCTAAAGGCACACATGTCCCGACTACCACATTATATTTGCAATACAGAATAAGAACAACAAATGCCTGTTCATTTAATAAACCAACTCTGAACACCTGTCAAGAGTTCATCTGATGTGTTGCAGAAGCATAAAGTATTTCTATACATATTATCGTGTATTTATAACAAACTTCAATATTAATAGGTCTGTTAGTAAACTTCAATTTGGTTTCATTTAAGACAATTTTCATCTCCTTTACAAAATGGATTGCCGCAGTAATGCAACTTAAATCCAAAGTAAATCCAACCATTCCCCATTCATTTGCTTTACACTCAATTCGTTTGGGATAAACGAACGACTGTCTGTACATTAATCGAAAAGAATCTACTAAAAGGGGATCGAAAATCAGTTGGAAAAGAATTGAATTTTTATTTAAGTGATGATTTGAAACCGTTTTCAGAAACACTTTGCATTTCTGCAAGACGACCGAATGGGAAAATAAACAATTCCAGTTTTATTTGTTTTCATTCCTTATTGTTTTATCTGCCGCTGCAAATGGAAGGGAGGTCGGAACAGTGTTTGCCGATAAAGTTTTTTTTGTTCTCCTCTCCACACAGTGCTAAAGAGCCTTATGATCCTTTTTGCATAACAAACAACAGCCAATGAAGGAGACGATGTTTAGTTCAGATAGCTGGTGGCACTGCCACTAATGCCCCAACCCCTCTGCTCTTTCACCCTGGCATCCGATGATTGTATTGTTAGTGTCGGTGTTTCATTGTTTAAGCTTTTAAAATATTCATAGAAATACTTTGATGGCGTAAATGATGAGCCATTACCAAGAATGGTTATTGGTGGGTAAGAACCCTAACACACATACACACACTCAAGCGACAGAAGTAGCAGTTGCCGAGGGAGGAGAAGAAGAAGAGGAGAGACTTGAACGAGCTCAAGGATTCCTTGAAGAAACACTTGTCCCTCGTTCGAGTGCGTTTCGTGTGTCCTTAGGCCAGAAAAAGGCACATAATGAATGCGTAAACTTTATGCTATTGATGAGCACAGCGCTTGCTATTCCACTCACAACGGATTGCCTCATTCTGCATCAACAACAACGCAGCAACAGCAGCAGCTGTTGGTATCATCGCAAGATTCAGTCATCAGCTCAAGTTGATTAAATGAAGGAATAAACAATGACATCGAAACAACAAACTAGGGGGGAAATGTCAATATTTTAAGTGGTTTTTATTATTTTTTTGAGAAGCTTAACTGGCAATGTGCCATTGGCAATATCTAGCATAAATTATATCCTTTCTACGGATTTACTTAGAATATCATAAAGTTTAACTTGGTTCCAACTCGAGATATGTCGTGTACATTTCAAAGCCACCAGTAACTTAAAGCTCGCCAACCAAAAACTGCCAACGAAATGGTGGAGATATATATTTTGGGTAAGAACAGTAAAAGAAAATTGTCAATTGTCAATATAAATATTATACTATAAGTAATCCTATTCAGGGTATGTAAGGCATCGTCCGTTCAATAAATTACGCTCAGTCCTTTTGTTAAATCATAAAATGGGTACAAATTTTGGGAGATGGGAAAAATGAGACATTTTCACAGTTTTATAATCAAATTTTACATATTAGCATCCATTCGGAATAAGTAAGAAACTTACCCATAAAATGCATTTTCAGTTTTGACTTATTTGTGAATTCAAGTTGGTTTTGTAGCTTTGGTGTATTCAGGGACTTATTGCAGACTTTAATGGAAAATATTATTGTAGTACATTTTTACCTGTAGCACCTCAGTTTCCAGGGTATTTGTACCTTTCAAAAGGGCATAAAAGACCCATATATTGAGGAGCTAGAGGTCTAGAATGTCCAGCAAATATAATTCTCGTAGTATTTAACGTAAGATTGCTAAACAAATACTATACCTTATAGTGAAAACTTTGACCCCCCCTTAAATTACCCCCAGACTTTCACAACAAATCCGTTGTCAGAACTATGTTTTTGTTTGTATTCCACAGTGCTATCGTCAGTATACGCAAAGCAAATTGAAGCATTTGTTAAGCAATTTGCCACTTATATTTACTGCAACATTTTTCGTAATTATCTACATTCGAATAATGTGAAATGAGTTCGATTTAGTAAATCCCTCTTGTAACGTTACACACACGTCGCCAAGTTTTTGGTGTGTGTGTAAAGAAAAAAAATATAAAGCCATCATATAACGTCAATTTTGCATCGTTGTAATCGGGGCCAGCAGACGGAGTCCACCATAAATTGCAAATTGACGATAACCACACGAACCCGACTTAAATCTATTTAAATGCAATAAAAATGGTGTCATAAATAACTCGAAAAGCTATGTTGGCATATTTTTCATACCAGAATTTATAAAAATGTTGTCTATAAACAAGAACAACAACAACGACAATCTGAACACTGTAACCGCTAGCCATACTCACCGGCCTTCTCCTTTTCCATCATGCATTGAGGGGATCTCTGACCACTGCACACTGGTCCCAAATCCTTATTTGTTTTTTGATAGCAAATCAAAAAAATTAACACAATAATTTGAGATGTTAAAAAATTGAGATGTGAAAAATTAAGTTGGCAACACTGGCACTATTTCAGGTTTTTAAATATGGATGTTGTAATTAATTAATTCAAAATTAAATTATAATAAAAGCAATTTTTTCCACAATAACCTGAAAATTTTTTTAACAAAATTCTACTGGGGCATAAATTTGTACGACGTTAAAGATTTAAAAGATTTCGTCAAAGTGTGTACTTTTGTATAGAGCTCTCGAGCACTTGTCCGCAAAGTCCTTTAATTGTAATTCTATTAGATCATTATTATTTCATTTTTGCAAAACAAAAAACGAGCAACACATAAATCCGAAATTAGCAGCAAATAAAATAATACAGTGTGTAAAGTTGAAATATAACGAAATTAGCTCATCATGCGTTAATTGCGTTCAATTTATTGAAATACTTCGAAATACTTTCCGAGTTTATGGGAAACAAAATAGATTTGGAACCAGTGTGCACTGTTAGGCCGGCAGCCAGTGTACGTGCGCCGAGATAACACATCCAGCAACTACGACAACACCAGCAGCAACTGTATGAATGTCAGAAGAGAAAAAAACACACAATCTTGTGAAATTTATGTGTGGTCAGATTATTCATCTTTGCGATGTATTTTGTTGTATTACAATGGGTTTAATACCAGATGATGTCGTTACTTTTCTATTATTTCGCGTATGAACACGTTGTGCTGCACACAAAAATATATCTTTAATAACATTGTCGAAAAATGAAAACAACACTTCCGTGATTAATTGCAAACGGTCAAGGCCGTATGTTGCCGCTGTTAGATAAAGAAACCAACAACAATAGTTTATCTAGTTGAGAAGCACTGAGTATATAACCCACTCTCTCGTCGTTATTTACTTATTTAAATTAAAGGACGGAAACAATGGTATTTGATATACAAATGATATTATGATGATGATGCATTGCTATAGGGTTTCAAACGTTTTAGCTGAGACATATCATTGGTCAATTCCATTGTCAAATCCTAAAAGATATTGTATCAACGTATTACAATTGTGGGGGCTAAACTTTAATAGTTATAATGTATACGTAATTTGGTAATATAGGAAATTATGTTTAAACGCAAACAGATATGTGCTCTTATAGTTATAACCTGATAACTGCTTCAATCACATATTCGAATATTGTCTCATATCTCCATATGGTCAAATGTATCTATCTTCTATCTATATATATAAAAGAGGATGTGTGTATGTATGTAATGTAGGGACTCGAAAACGGCTGGACCGATTTTGATGAAATTTTCAGGGAATCTTCCGAATAATCCCGCGAGTAACATAGGCTACACATTGTTTGGATTTTTCTACATTTAGGGGGTGAAAATGGCAATATTCGATAACACAAGGTATTCCGCGCTTACAAGAAGTAATTTTTTTTGGTTTTTAAATGAGCACAAACCGAAAACTTCAGATATATATTTTTCGAGACCTTCTGCGTAAAACTAATTTCCCAGCAAAGTAAATGAGGTATTACAGAAGCAAATCTATGTATTGGTTAAAAAGTTATGACCTCTGAGAGTTGGCATACGGAAATTAAGTTTCTAAAAATCATTTTTCAGAATATTGGGCGGGATAAAAAACAATGTCAAAAATATACTATTCTCTTCGTCTTGGTCTCCAAACATCGGGATGGTACGTCTGACGTAACTGAAAAATTGCTAAAAATATACCTAAACCTGAAATATTCATGCTTCTCAGCGCGAACTAGGAATTGATTGTAGACATATAGTTTCTAAGCGAAATTGTCTAAGAATTCATCGTACATTGCGATACTGGTATACGATTACCACGTTTTTTTAGACGCGAACAAATTGTTCCGCCCTAATGAACAGTCTATTTGGAACTTAATCAGTAAAAAGTGCCGAGGCGCTGCCACGCACTTCAATAGTTAAATATTTAAACTGTATCAAATAATGGTCCGTACACCAGTTACTTTTCAGAAAAAAATGCAATATTCATTGTAGTTATACTGGAAAACACCTTTTGTTTTATTGGGGCACAATTAACATTTTTAAAGTATGTCAGAGATAACATAAGCAAATATTTGTAAATAACCTATATATGGGGTAATTTTTTTTGACGTATAGAACTTCTTTTAGTATACTTTGGAAAATCACCATGTAAAAACTACACAAGAACAACGTTAGCAAATCTTGCAAATTTATTTTCAAAATGCACGTTCTGTTCGCAAAACTTATGGAGCCCTTTGTGAAGTTGAGGGTGCATATAATGATCCATCTGAGCAGCTAATAGAAGCCATCGACGTTTTGGACGTAAGTGTGACAGGGGACTCGAATTTATCAAACCAACGCCATTCTCAGCAACTCGGTCTATACAAATGCTGAAGAAAGATCTTGGCCTGCATCTATATAAGATCTAACTGGTGGAAGAATTTGAGCCAGTGGACGATCAAGTGATTTTTTTATTTATCATGTCATTGCACATTATTTGAACGAGAAATGGTTCCAACACGACGGTGTAATATGCCACACAGCGCGTGAGACCATCACTTTGTTAAGCCAAACATTGGTGACCGAATTATCTCAAAAAAATGGTAATACGAGTTCAATACAAAAATAGTATTCCGGAATATTCTTGATCCGTGTGATAAGAAGACATGACAAAAGAAGTTTTTATGGCTAAAGGCATGAAGCTTCAGACGGAATTTTCATTTGCGGTCAATAGGCGGAGAAGGTATAACAAAATGTTTTTATGCCCAAAAAGATAGTTAGTATCCGCTACTACAGATCAAAATAAAAATTATTTAAATCAGCGGAATGTCTGTTTCCGATTTTTGGAAGAAGTGGCTTTTCGCCCTACATACAGAAAAAACTTAATCTACATGTAAGCACTATAGATATGACTTTGCTGATGATGAAATGTGAAATATATTACAAGTTAATGTGCAATAGCGAAGCATTGCCGGGCCCACTAGTATATATATATATCTTATGCAATACATTTGTTGTTCTTAAGTGCTGATAAATATTATCTTAAGAAGTTGTACTGATTGTTGTATAAAAAATGTATATCAATTAACGTTGTCCGAATTTCCCTATAAAGTAGTTTTCTCTATAACTATATATCAAAAATCCATTGCTGTACAATTAATGAAGACGTTGGAACCAAAGTATTCTAAGTGACAGCTTTACCAACAATCAGTTTATCGCACAATGACATAGAAATATCAAAATTCTTTCATACTACACTGATGTTTCTGATCTTCAGTGCTTCCATAATTGAGGTATTACAATGTCTTACTATAAAATTCGTGCATCCAGCTAAGTAACAGTAACGTGGAACGCGTTTCCTTAGATATTTCAGAAAAATGCTGCTGTGACGTAGATTTCTATGGTTGTGGGGACGTCAATTCTTTATATTTTCTGGAACAAAGAAAATAAGTGAGTAGACAAATCTTAGTTCGAAATAAGTTTTTACGGTTTATAAGGATATGTCTGCCGCAAAATACTTAAGAAAATGTCACATCTAAAGTGCATCCCAGTTTTCGGTGAAATGTCTTTCGATCTGAGAATACCTTTCATTCATATATTTTATATGAGAAAGGGTCGACATTGCTAAGAACAACAAGCGAAAAAAACTTCGAAACAGTTATCATATGAACAAAAAATACAGAAGAGCCACATAAAGGCATTCTAAGATATTCAGCTTATAAATGCGATGTGGGACTGTGGGTAGTTCTTTTTAACTCAGTTCTCAAAACTGCTACCGTAGAAATGAATTGCTTGCGAATCATGTCTATTGAAATCCATAGTAAGTATATTAACCAATGCTTTGGCACTAAGTAATCCTATGCACACACTGCGTGTGTACACAGCATGAAGAGTGGTGTAGTCCATTTGTATAACTTTAAAGCTTTTAGCAACTTCACCTGCCGTTAAGCGTTTGCATATCAAATTTAGCCACCTGGCAAATTTGTATGCCCATCATCAAGTGCTTGTGTCGCATTTTGCGAAATCACTGCTGGAGCATTATTCATTCAATTTTCAATTTAACCACGAATTCAAAGTAAATCCTCTTTTAAGAACTTTTTCAATTTGCAGCACATTTTATGATTTGCATTTTGATTGAGATCTCTCGACCAATGGATGACGTCATCCAACACCTGGGAACCCAAAATACGAATTACTTTTACAGCATTGCCACTCAATTCATTGAGTATTAAAGTTGTCGTAAAACTTGGCTTATTTTAAGCGATAGATTAACACGCAAGTAATATTCTTTGATGACACGACTTAACAGAAGCATCTGCTACATGTCATTTACTTCATGAATGTCGGAAATTAAAACAATAACAGTTATACTCCTGCAATAGTTGTTGTACAATTATCAAATACACGAACAGGTAAATATTGATGAAAGATTTTGTTCAGTTTCACATGAGCACATTCCCTGTTCATATAAAATATGATGATGGCGTTCAATAAAACTTATATATGTAGTAATGAAACCATCGTTATGTTTGTCCACATGATCCCTTTGTACGATGCCATTGAGTGGTTATTTAGTTTCTAATGCGGAGCAATTCTTTGAAATTAGCTTTTGAATCGATTGGACAAAAGCCAAATTTCCTGGTAGATAATTTGTTCCTTCATTATATTGTGGCTCATTTCGTTGCGGAATCATAAGCCAGCCAATTACCCCTTCTGCCAACCGAACTTGTATTTGTCTTAGTTCGCCATTGGTTGCAAGAGTCTCTACTGTTCCTGCAGTAGATGCAGACCTTGTATTGCCAAGGGGTCGGCAGTCTGATTTCGTTGAACTGTTCGTTATAACGAAACGAAAATCAAGATAAGCATTTTGTGCAAGGGGAGTCCACGGCGAATAGATGGACAGATACCCGTTCGATGCAAACATTTGGCGAATTAGTCAGTTCATCATTTTGCGGATATGATGGTTTGCTCGTCGATACATGAAAATCGTTATGCCAAGTCGCTAGGCTGCAAATCTCTCCTGCAATCTTGATTTCGATTCGGTTGTTGCTTACAAATTACATTTGGACTGTGCTGTGTTTGTATTTCATTCAATGAGTGTATTTTATATGATAGCCAAAGGCTGATTTATATTAATAGATTTGAACTTTGTCTTACCTCCCTTTGCGGTGGCATGCAGAGCTTGCAGCATTTTCATTGCATTAGGTTTTGGTTTGCCGCAATTGCTTCTCAACTGCGGCAGCCAGCGATATCGACTTCTGCTGGGATATGATTTCCGTTTGCACTGCATAAGTAATTCATTGAACATCGTTTGGCTGCTCAGTATGTCCTGGCGCATGAAGCTTTTTTATTACTCCGCCAATCCATAAAGGAGTCATAAAAATTGCCAAGTGTATGCTTTGTGAATACAAAAATGATTATATTACGCTTCGACGGTTATAAATTATGTAATCAAATCATAACACATATTAGATGTATATGCATATGTATGTATGTATGCAGGCATGAGCATGAGATCCATTGTATTTTTCTACTCTAACAAACGAAGGGTTGTTTCCACAAGTTTTATGGAATTTTTTTTATCATAAAATTGAGTTTATTAAATTTTTATAAGTTTTCAAAGTAGAATATTTTACATAAAGATTCTGCAATATTAAAAATTAAATAGAAATGGAGAAAGAGAGAGAGCGAGAGAGAGAGAGAGAGAAATTTCTTATTGATCATAGTTTGGGGCGCATAGTTTCATGACAAAAAAACAAAACTCAAGATTGACGAATTTCGGTTAGCTTAATTGCGAAATTTGAAGCTTTTGTAGTTGGAGATAAAGGTGTCATAGATATAGGCTTGCATAGAAGTTGCAAGGCAATTGTCAATGCAGTCAAAAACAAGTATTTTCAAGTTAATCAGCTTAGAAATGTTTGTCTGTTAATGCTCCCATTTTCAAACTTATTCAGTCAACATGACCTACAGTTTAAGGACAATTTTGGATGCCTGTTTTAAAGAAATTTTTTACCACAAATGGAATAATTAATTTTTAAGAAGTATTCAAAGTCATTTAAACTCATTGCTATTCTAAACATATTATATAAACCTATACAGAAGTTGTCTAGTGTGTTATGTGAAAGAATAAAGCCCATTCTGGCGAACCTGATTGAACCTTATCAGTGTGGCTTTAGACCTGGTAAATCCACAACCGACCAGATATTCACACTACGACAAATCCTGTAGAAGACCCAAGAAATTCAGATCGACACCTACCATCTGTTCATCGACTACAAAGCTGCATTCGACAGTCCGATACGACAAAAATTGTTGGATGATATGGCTGAGTTTGGTATCCCCCGTAGCTAATACGACTTTGCGGGATGACACTGACTGACACGAAGTCTTCATTGAAAATTGGCAAACATCTGACAGAGCCATTTTCTACAAGACAAGGCGATAGTTTGTTCTGCGATCTCTTTAACATCGTAATAGAGAAGATCATGCGGATGGCTGCAGTAAACAGAAATGGTACCATGTTCAACAAAAGTCACATCTTACTCGCGTATGCTTATGATACAGATATCATTGGACGTGGATTGCGAGATGTTACTGCGGCTTTTTCGAACATTGAAAAGCAGTCGGCTGAAGTGGGTCTGGTGATAAATGAGGACAAAACCAAGTTATTTGTTTTAACGAACAAAGAGTTCACTCATCTGGGACGCTCCGTGAACGTTGACAACTACAACTTAGAAGTGGTAGATGATTTTGTCTACCTTGGCTCCGTCATAAACAAAAATAATAACGTCAGCCTGGAAATCAAAAAACGAGTATTGATCGCAATTCGCTAAGCAAGCGATTTAATGACAAAGCGCTCTCTTGAAGAACAAAGATCCAACTCTACCAGACTCTGATCCTACCTGTATTGCTCTACAGCGAAAAATACTCCGCAAAATATTTTGGCCCATCATCGTTAACGGGGAGTACCGTCGTCGAATGAACCGTGAGATGTATGAGGTGTACAACGACATCGACTTAGTCAAGCGCGTTCAAATAGAACGAATGCTCTGGCTTGGATATGTTGTACGAATGGACGAAAACGATGCGGCTCGAAAAGTCTTTGGCAATAAACTCGATGGGCAGCGCAGTAGGAGGCAACCAAAACTCCGATGGATGTACCAGGTGAAAGAGCTGTTAACTAAGCTTGGTGTGACTAACTATCTAGCGCAAAAGACCGAAGTGCTTGCAATACTTTTCTGCGTGCGGCTACTGATAGATACATTTCTGTTGTTGCTGCCATTAAAGAAAAAGAAGAAACAGAAGTTGAGTGATCTTATCTAAAAACCAGTAAGAAAGTTTCAGTCGGGTAACCCGACTAACATATACCCTCACCCTCAGTAAAGCAAAAAAAAATACTATTATTTCTGGGCGAAGTGGTACATTTGTATGGAAGGTACCAGAAGGGGCGTGGCTAGACTTCCAATTTTTTTTCCAAACCTTTATCCTGTAATATCTTTACCAAGTATAGAATTTGGGGACGATCGTGTCGAGTGTATTGATATTTTTACTCCATCTCTAAAGTGGGCGGAAAGGTACATTTGTATGGGAGGTAACAGAAAGAGGCGTGTCTAGACTTCTAGATTTTTTCTCTAAAACATTATCCTGCCTGAACTTTACTAAGTACAGAATTTGGGCACGATCGCGTTAGTTATATTAATAATATTAATCGATTTCTAAAGTGGGCGGTACCAGATGTGTATTGAAGGTACCAAATGGGGCGTGGCTAGACTTCCAGTTTTTTTCTCCAAAAACTGTATGCGGCTATAGCATTAATAAATAAAGAATTTGGGTGCGATCGCGTTGGATTTATTGATATTATTACTCCATCTCTAAAGTGGGCGGGAAGGTACATTTGTATGGGAGGTACCAGAAGGGGCGTGGCTAGACTTCCAATTTTTTTCCAAACCTTTATCCTGTAATATCTTTACCAAGTATAGAATTTGGGGACGATCGTGTCGAGTGTATTGATATTTTTACTCCATCTCTAAAGTGGGCGGAAAGGTACATTTGTATGGGAGGTAACAGAAAGAGGCGTGTCTAGACTTCTAGATTTTTTCTCTAAAACATTATCCTGCCTGAACTTTACTAAGTACAGAATTTGGGCACGATCGCGTTAGTTATATTAATAATATTAATCGATTTCTAAAGTGGGCAGTACCAGATGTGTATTGAAGGTACCAAATGGGGCGCGGCTAGACTTCCAGTTTTTTTCTCCAAAAACTGTATGCGGCTATAGCATTAATAAATAAAGAATTTGGGTGCGATCGCGTTGGATTTATTGATATTATTACTCCATCTCTAAAGTGGGCGGGAAGGTACATTTGTATGGGAGGTACCAGAAGGGGCGTGGCTAGACTTCCAATTTCCAACTTCCAAGTACAGAATTTGTATTGATATTATTACTCGATATCTAAAGTGGGCGGAATGAAGTATTTGTATGGGAGGTACCAGAAAGGGCGGGGCCATGTAGCCCATTTGCAATACCATAAGTAGTGCAAAATTTCAAAACATTTGGTTGCGTCTTTCGAAAGTTATCGTGCGAACCAGCCGGACAGCCAGACAGATAGATGGACAGACAGACAGACGGGCATGGCTCAAACGACTTAAAAAGTCATGAATCGAATTTGGTTCAAAAAAACCTAGGGTCTAAAGTCACTCTTTCTATGTGTTACAGTTTTGGGTCGTATCAAATGATATATACCCTCAATCCTAAGGGTGATGGTATAAAAAGAATTGTGGAAAAAATCGTTAATGTCCACCCATCCAATATTCGGTTTCATCAACGAAATCGTTCATTACTTTGTTATGCCTAATTTGATACTGAATTGATTGTTGTTGCCGATATAGGTTACTGCTGCGGAATTATGTTTTAATATTGTTAATTCTACAGCATTTCCGATAAATTATGTTACTGCAACCGATTTGTGTTATTAAAATATTGTCTTTAAAAAAACACACACACACAACTATATTAATTACAATAATATAAACGGCATAATTATATACATACACACTTCAGCCTTTACTGTCTAATAACTTGTAAATAAATATATAATAACAAAAGAATATGAACACACAATCAAACTACATCATTAACATTTCTTACCGTATTAAGAAATAAATCATTTGGGGATACAAAAAAAAACATCCAATAAATTGTGTATGCCTAACTTTGTAATTATCATTTGCCATTCTGACTTTGCTTTACTGCAGATGTAACAACTAATTTCGTATTCAATTTAAATCAAATTACAATTACAATAAATTAAGAATAATTCACAAAAATCATACTCATATAACATTTCTGTGTGCGCACTCGTACATCCTGACCGAATATATTTATTCCACTCCCCTCCACTCATGATGCTCCTCGAGGCACTGCTGTCAAATGCCTCAAACCGTCCCACTTGGACCGACCAAAGCAAACACGAGATTGCACTTGTACTCGTATTTGGCAATTTGGTTCCATGCCAAGAAGTTTAATGAGGCATTTGTTTTCACCACCGAATTCAACACACTCTGTTTATCATTCGAAATTAGGAACAGAAAAAACTAATGAGAGCTCTCTGTGTTTGTCATAAGATATATAAGGGCCATTACAAATGTCAGTCTGTTTTTCATGTTGAGATGCATTAATTTAAACCGACTTCTTGCCCTTCGCCATCGCTATCGTTGTCTTTGTAGCATTTTGGCTTTCCGTAACATGAAAATAAATGTTATATAGCAAAACAGGCGCCATCAGAGGACCAACTAATTTCAGTGTGAAGCAAAGAAAATCACAAAAGACGTAGAGCCAATAACAACAAAAAAAAACCAAGTCATAAAATATTACAAATCATTACATTAGCAGTCATTTACACGACCCGACAACGTGGCTTGACAATGACAGACCAGGGTGATGACAAATTTTGCCTCAATTGAATTGAAGTGAAAAAAACAGATGTCGATTATTTGTATGGTGACTGGTCGGGCATAATGAGTTCACATTTCGCCTGTCTGTGACACTTTTTCACATTCTTCGTTAGAAAATATACTTAAAAACGACAAATAGAACCGATTTAGTGAGTAAAAAGATACGCATTTGTTAATGTGAGAAAGCCACTCACAAATTCTTTCTGAGATTAGTAAAATTGGTGTTGCGCTTTGTTACAATAGTGTAAAAATTTGTTATCCCTTAAGTTAAGGTATGAAAAACACTTCCTCACGAACATGCAGCCCTTAATCATAAGGGACAACATTTGTTATTACATTAGGACACTTGAATAATTTATGAAAGTATATCTATAAATATCATGTTAAAAATAAATCATTATTTCATCTAGGTGAACTTTAGAAGCCCGACATAAAGGATATAATATTGTATTTAGAACTGATCTTCTGATAAGAAAGTTCATTTTTTAAACCCAAATTAACTAAATATTAATATTCCTATTGTCGTCCTTGAAGATATATACATACAACTTCCATCAAGCACAATAACAATTACTCAAGTTTAACTCGAACTAATAATTTCCTGCTAAATGAATCAATTATGTATGGTCACCTCACCTCAGGTGTAAAAAACCAACAATTGTCACGTCCGGAATCTTGATATCTTATTCGGACATCTGTCTTAAAGTTGTGCGCAAACACTTTCGTGCGGTGTCAAATGCTGCATTAACTTTTCCACTCATCGCACAAGCACTCCTGTCACAATGTGGCACAATGGACGTTAACACCTTTAATTCTTTCTACCTTTGTACTTGATTTTGGATTCTTAAATTGTTGTCCCGCCTCAATCTGTTCCGTTGTCTCCTTCAGTGTTTTATTTCGGATCGTAAACTTTTTATGACGCTATCCCACGTGTGAGAGCGAGTGTGCTTTCACATGTTTTTACCGCAACTTACTATTGTTGGTATCGCTTAGATTTCGGACAATTGTGTCAAAAGCAGTTGAATGGAAGACCTTCGTGTTGACTTGTGTAAGTTATTCCGTCACAGCTACTCTATGGGACGAGAAAACGAACAACGAAATACTACAACGACTGCACGGTACTCCTTTTCATTTTCCCAATATTTAGTCACGCAATCACTTAAGTTGTTATCCACTAAACGTAACCGGGTGCGAAGGAAATACAAATTCGTACAACAGTTAGTGATAAATTATGATATTATCAGAGGCCAGTACAAATTGAAAATTCCAAGGACAAAGCTATTAAAATGACAAAATGTATTTGTTTTTCACTTATTTGGTGAATTGTTATATAAATATATCGATACTTGTGTGTGTGTGTGTTTATTTGAGCAACATGACTGTCAAATAGAGCCGACTCTATGATCATGAATGTTATAATAAACAAGAGCATATTATTAGTAAGTTTTTTTTCATATTTTAATTACAAAGTATCGATTACACTGTGTTACAAAATTTCGCTCAACGAAAATAACATGAGGTTTTACTATTAATTGGTTACAGTAACGATTGTTACTGTTGCTTGTATGATGATGAAATATAATAGTCAGATTTCAGTACAGATTCAATATTATATATATTCAATACTTACTATCCCTTTACATCACATGAATACGATATAGGAGAGCTTCTAACATTTGAGTGGTTAACACGCTTCTGTTTTTGAACTCATACAAAGGGACTTACAGTTTAACGAAGATTCCGAACGTCAGCTGTTTGATTCTCTTTAAATAGGTTTATTTGTAGCGGATAAATCACAATGGGCGTGGCAATATTCTAAATTTTTTCTTTTTTGAATGAATTTCTAGTTTTTGTTTCTTGACGCAATACTACTGCCATCAAATTACACCAATCTTAATTGAGATCTCTTTAAATGTCATACCAAATAGGTCTTGCGTGATTTGAAATACTTTAATTAAATTAAATTTGTTTTGTATGTTGTAACTTCATCACCTTATTATGCCCAAAAATATACCAGTTAGCTATACAATGTGTGCTACATTCATTTGCATAAGTCTGTAGTCATAAACACTTATATTTGAATGAAGTGTTAATTATGCAAAACGCTTAATGTGAATTGCTAATCCAGTGTTGCTTGGTGTATGGTGGGCCCACACCCTTTCAGGTTGCCCACGTGCGAAGACCGAAATCGTAGGTGGATCTTGGAATAACGAATTCAAAAGATGAACAGAAAAGAATTGAGAACTGAAACATAACGTGCCTGTGGCATAGCCGAGGAGAACGGTCGTCAGAAGATGAAACAAAACAACTGAGGATGAACAAACAATTTTAATTAATTTGTTGCATGACCACCAGCCAGCAGAACTAAGAAGCATCGTCGTCTCTGCTCTGGTCTGCTGATGCTCCTGTTGCCGTATTCTTCTCTCATACTCCCAAGAAGCACTGTAGTAATGACAAAAGTTTAATGCCCTTAGGAAACTGAGATGCTGCAGAGAACAGCCATTCTACAGCAACTAGAGTACAACGCCGACCGCATAAGCAACAGCTTATCGAGTGGAAAACCTGTACAGAGATTACATGAAGACTTGGAGGGCCTGTGTCGTTGTCTGTGTTTGGTGTTTGTTGTAGTGCGTACTAAGTACACACATACTGGGGCACACACTCTATATATCCCTCAGCTTCGTCCCCATTGTGTCGGACTAATGAGTAATTATTTTACCTTCAAAACTTTGTATCGGTCGTGGGTTCAACACAAACAACCGCAAATCAATACAGACAAAATGGGGGAAAACTTTCCAATGACCACAATCAAATGTTGCTTCGTTTTATTCATTAAAAGCTTATCAAAATAATCAACGAAAACAAGTACAACAATAACAGATCCCGAAGTTGAAGAGATAATACAGAGCTGCAGCGAAAAGGATATTGAGGGGTGAGGTAAAACTTACTTTATGCTTAATTAGTGCGTAAAGAAAGAAAGTACACAGGAAGCGGAAGTTTTATGGTAAAAGAAACGGAAACTGATTAAACAGTTCAGCATGCGTGAGCTCATTAAAACTTGTGTTGTAGTAGTGCTGCTGTTGGTGTTACTGTCAGCAGTCATAAAACAAAACTACTTGTTCAACGATGATGATGATTATGACGATGAAAACTAATGAAACAGTTGCTTTCCTACACTCTACCTACAAACTGGCCACTTTGTTGTTCTTCCGGACAACACAACAAATACCGAAATGTCTTACCATGAGCGCAGTAGTTCAAGTTCTATAGATACTTTAACCAGCAATCAGTGATCTGTTGATATACTTGTATCTATGGGAGGAGGCGAAAGAGTAAACTATTATACGTTTGATAAATTTATTGATAACATTTTAAAGCCAAATGATTTAACATTCAAATGCCTTGGCATCGCTGATTTACCTGTGAGCATTTGAAAGTAATATTTGCCTAATCGCCAATTTATATACCACCCTCCATACGAGACCATTTCCTTTTTGTACTTGTACCAACAGTTAATTAGTAACAACCATCACAACTGAGAAAAGAAAGTTGTTATCTTTTCTTTTAGGATGCTGATGGCTTTTGTTAATAAAGCAGCACCAAATGTAGAAACTTGTTAATATTCACTGATCTTAGATTACTCCGAAACAGATGAAACGACTTAACATTTCACCACACGTCGAACTTAGTCCCACTACCTCCACTGCACACATGTCAGTATCTGTTTTAATATTCATTGAACACGAAAATAATTAGGAAAATAAACAAACACCAAACAGGGCTATGGTAATGTCCCGCATGTATGCGTTAATTTGCGTTGGTGTGCGTTTGCAAAGAGTCCTTGTCAAATCGAATTACACATACATGTCCCTGTGGGTAGACATATGAAAGTCGAACGCATAGATGCGTGTGTGTGTGTGTGAGTGGCAATGCGTGGACGTGGGCTTGGTATTGTAATATTTACCAGATTGGACATATAAACACCGCAGTACACGTTGTCCATGTCATGTTTTACAAACTAGTTTGGGGCGACAGAAAAAGCTCTGTAAACAATTATGCCAAATAAACGGTAGCGACAGTAGAGAAATTGATACAACAATTGTGAAAAGATTAGTTTTTAGAACAAATTATCTTTAGAAAAAAAAAGAAAAAACTCATTCTAGAAACTTTAATAAGCCCCGGAAGGGATCTGCAACGACCAAGGAAATATTTGACATACAGAGAATAGCGATATGCAAGTCATGAGTTTTTCCAACTACTTATGTTGCGACCGGTCGTGGTTCGATTCCCAGCTCCAGTCATCGACATTTTTCTTTCATTGCCAGCCACGTCGATGTTGCCGACAGCAACTTCGCAGTATAAGTGTCGAGTCAATCGGTTTCATTGCGGCACCAAACAATATTCATATTTATACACACATGCAATCCTAATTATGAATGCCCACTGTAATAGTAACCAAATCAAATACAACACATAAATTTACCACAATTTGTGGCCTTTATTCCTACTCCAGCAACTCGGATGCAACAGTGTCATCGACAACTCATAATCGAACATGATTGTTGTCAATACGACCATATTGAAAATGAATAAATGTCAACACATACTCACATTAGTGAATAAGGGCTTATGGGGCCGAGTTGAAATTTTCACAATTTATATTTAAATTTGTACTCTGAATAGTATCTACGTGACTATGAAACGCAACGTACGAGTGTTCTTAATACTGACACATTGACGAAATTGTATAGAAATAAACCAGATAAGAGTCTACCATTATATTGAACTGATCTGTAAATTTGCATATTACTGTTACTTCTTCTGTATATAAATGCATTTTTGTTGTTGTGTTGTTTTATTTTAAAATATGCATAACTATGTTCTCATCAATCCAAAATAACGGCACTTGAAAAGACAACTAAAACAACTATTAACTAGCAAAATTTGTGAAACGTAGAAAACATTTATATTTCACCGTCCATTCAGGTGATACAAGTGTCTGTTTTATTATACACTAACAAAAATTAAACTATTGCAGTTTTATTTATGTTGCACACTTTTCAAATCTAAAATCGCACAGACGCAGTGCAATTTGTTACTTTGTGAAGCTTATAAGTGAGTCGCATGATCATTTTATATAATACTCATATTTAAAAGGATATATGTGAACTACAGTAAGTCAAGGGAATGACATACCTTTCACCTAAATCGGACTAGTGGTTCTCGAGTTATGCAAACAGAAGAGAATAAGACGTGACAAATTTCCCTATTCGATACTTACTAACACAAAGTCGATATTCAATTATTATGTCATGCAACTTGATAAAACGAATGATGCCGAACTTCTTTTTTTGGGGGCTACTTTTACGTGTAGTTCTCAGAATTGAGTCCCAAATCAATGAGCTGAAAAATGTTGTACTGTGTTACCAGCGGACCAAGTTCGTGTTCGTGACTAATGCCACACCGACTGTGACTTTCGACATGAATCACCCACTAATCAAATATTCAAACTTAATAACTCAATTCGCCACCAAGCCTAGAATAAAGTTTAGAATGCACCTTATACTTCGTTATATAGATCAGCTTGAAATGACGATATAAGCGCAAAAACCAAGCGTTTAGAATTATTATGCTCATGTGTCGTATAATAGATTATAATGATAATAAGTACTCTGCAATTTCCCATTCACACACTCTGGCCCACAAATCATAATAACAATTTACCTTTTGAGCAAAAATGCTTCACTGTTGTATAATTGGAGCATGCAAATAATATACCCTAGTGAATTTATATGAATATAAATGTATTTATAAAAAAAATTGAAATAAAATGCTATTTTGACAATGTCGCCCAACTTATGAAAAGACTATCTAATTATTTTGAATTGAGGGTATGCGAATTATGCCCTTTCATCTCGAAAATGGTTCAAGCTTTTTGACATTTTTTGAACAGTAATATCTTTTGTAAAAAAAAAAAAAATTTCTTTCATTGTCGGCTCCCCTCGCATGTTGTTGACAGCAACTTCGCAGTATTAAGCGTCGATTCAATCGTCGTGTCTAGTAAGAGCTTCTCAAACAGTGACGTTCGCATTCGTCGATAAACAAGTAGGTGCCGTTAGTTGTGAATCTAAAAATAGAAAGCGTGTTAATTCACAACAACGCGAGAAGCTATCCCATGCCTCATTCATGGGGTGCAAAGGGAAATTAAGTTTTTAAGTCTTTTTTAATATCTTTCGTAAACAACATCTTTAATAAAGATTTAGATCTCGGGTCATATTCAGAGTTAAAACAAAACAGCAACAATTACAAGTACAGAGGGGTTTGACTCTGGTAAATTTGACTTTCAAATCTCCTTTCTAAATTTTCAAATTTAATGTGTGAAAGAATATGTATTTTGATTAAATCATCATCGCAAATCTCATTCATCGCATTTACAAACTAACTTTTACTTGCAAATGCCACAGCAACAATGTCAACAATTTCGAATTTGAAACATTAATTGATCTTTCAGCTATTGTTTCCACAATTCCGAAAGTGAATAGTTAATAGTCCTATAAATACCACATAAAGTCCACACCAATTCCTAAATGGCTGAAATAGGAAAGTAAACAAATGCTTGCAACAAATAAACCAATTTCGAATATATGTAAATAAAGTCAACCTTGCGTGAGTCCTTTGTTCATAGACTACGGAAATTAATTGATAAATATGCACAAGTGTCAGGTATATCGATGGTATGATGGGTGTGACGTACACACATTGCCACATAAATATTAACCACATTTGGAAATCAAAGCCAGAATATTAAACATAAATCCAAAGACATCAGCTAGCATGCCAAACGGCGATTATTAGCATGATTTTCAGCTGCCGCTATCATTATAGCTCAACACTGCCAGAATAGAGGCCGTGATGGTGAGCGTGTCAAAAGCAATATGCGATTGGATTCGATGAAACATTGGTATTATTAAAATACGATAAAAAGACAATAAAGTAAATACCATGATGTATTCTCAATTGTAGCTTTTGTGTCCTTTGTTACACGCCGGGACGGTGTCTGCCGAATAGAAAAGCGATAACGGGAAGGAGTGCCGGGACAAGTGAACAGAACCAATATTGAAAAGGTGACATTATCAATATTTCAATCACAGCTCATGGTACAAATTGTGTCACCTCCGTCGACAAATTGGCTGGGGGAAAGAAGCACCGAGTATAACATTACACAGATAGGAGACACGCTACGCATTTGGACACGGCACATTTGACAATGCAAATAATGGGGTTAATCTGTCATGCATTACATTTGGAGGGGTTAACTTCGAGGTGGCACTAATGGTTCAGATAAGCATTCCATTATTATAATTACAAAAAATAACACAAACAAAGATTTACATTCGTGTGTGTTTGTTTTGCACTCAATTAATAGCGACAGTCGCATAAGAAAATGTATGAGACTATAGCAATTGTGTCGCACATTCAAGTGGGATGCACGACATTATTGAAAATTGATAGTGTGTCATGTGACTAGTTCATTAAATTATTTATTTATTCATTTAATATTCAACTTTGAGAAATTAATTCCTAAATAAAAATATATTATCATTAGTCGCTACAGCTAAAGGCACTTATGAACAAATGATTGAAAAAAAATTAACAACAAGATATATATTTTCAATAAGAAGAATTGTTATTTTATTTTACTTTCATATTTTCTATTTATAGCATTAAAACTAATTGCAGCTATATCATATTAAAAACTTATTGAATGGTAATTAATTTAGTAAAAAAAAACTATTGTATTCATGCATTGATGTACATGTGTCCCAGACAATGTCTAATCGCAGACAACTCCACACATCCAGAAATACAGATTCATATAAATTCTTGTCCCAGCATAGACGGAAGATTTGTGCCCTATAAAAGCAGCTTTATATTTAATGTAAGAAAATAATGAAATCCAGATTTGCAGTAATATTACTATGATGTCCCTTTTCAATTCTGTTTATTCTTTTAAAGGACTTAATCATCCTAACTATGCAAAAGTATGTTATTGCTATTTTGCCATATGTTTTTAATATCTAGTCTTTATATTATCATTAACACAGTGCAACAGTGAAAAAAATACAAGATCATGACAGTATAGGTTCGATTCTACTATCGAAGGGTACTAAAACCCTATACTCAGTTTCACCAGATTGGTGAAAATTGCGTCCCTCAGAAAACATGAATAACTTAACTATTTGTTAACCGATTTTTACAAACAAGTATGCGTTTAACTCGTGAAAGCGTGCACTTTCTGAATAAAATAGTAAACATTAGGGTGTCCTTATAAAATAGGGGCTACAAACTTCATCAAACTTAAAAAATATCGAAAAAATTACAAAAGTTTGAAATTTCGAGACAAAAAACAAACAGATATGATAAGTTACCAATATAACTATATATATGGTTGGAAAGGCCGCAGTCTTTTCTTTCTAAATCCACTGAGAAATTTTAAATCGGTTGAAATTCAACCACTTTACTGGCTTATAAGTGCGTAAAGATTCGAAAAAACTGTATCATAGTGGACTTTATGAGCTATTTAGGTTGCCTAGATACGTTCAAATCGGATTGATTTCTTCACGAAAGTTGTTCATCTCTACCAGGGCTACAATTTTGGCGAACATTGTTAGAGAAAAATTTGGACTCCCTCAAAGTAATGCTCAAAAAAGTTAAAAAATAATAAATTCTTCTTCAATTTTTTTTGAAAAAGAGCAGGAATAACCAACCTTTTTGACATAATTTGTTAATAAAGTTAGTGCGCAAAACTCCCAGCTACATTATTGCCGAATACAGTTTAGCGCTATCACGAAGTGTGAGCTAGCTGTTGGACAAAAACTGATGACACCTTTTTTCATGGGGCTCACTGATTTTGAGAATCTTTAGGGGTCCATAAAAAAAAATTGGTCACCAATCTGGCCAAACTGAGTATACGGTTTTATTACCCTTCGATAGTAGAATCGAACCTATACTGTCACGTTTTTGTATTTTACAAAAAGTCTTCATTTGTTGCATAGTGTAATGAGTGTATTGTTCGTGTAGCATTGAAAATATATATGTAGTTTTACTCAATATTATTGAAATAATTAAGCGAATTGGATATTTCGTATGTTGCAATCGAATAGTTGTTACAAAAACATAACACTGTGAAAATTTTCTGACTAATTGTCTGGGAGGTGAGATATTCCAAGTCAGGGTGAAGGTACTAGGCCAGGATAGTAAAACTCACAAAGTGTTTGGTATTCTGGCTGATTGGCAGATTAGCTGTTGCACTGTCCCAACAAACAAAATGCTAAGAAATCGTATCCGAAATCGGCCCGAAGTAGTTACATAAACGTATGAAGTGGTTGACTTGAAATCTGACTGAGGGAAATCTGATGTATGTACGACATGTCGTACCGACGTCTGAACGATTTCTGAATCTAAATCAATACGTCTAACCGATTTCAGCCTAAAGTCTTTAGGAAAATATCTTCTGATATTGGATCCGAAATCGGGCAGAAGTCGATTCTTATAACGTATGGAGTTGTTAATACGCAGTCTGACCGACGCAGCTGTGGGAAATCTGATGTACGACACGTCGTACCGATGTCTGAAAGATTTCTGAACGTAAATCATTGGAAAATCTGAAGGGAAATTCGTTGGTTCTTCACTAACAATTTGTATTTCCTCCGACACAGAGTTCCGAACTCGATCAGAAATGTCGAGCAAAATAAATACAATTTCACTTCAACAAGTCGTTCAGAATTCTGTACGATATCGGTGAGAAGAGTTTAGACAATGTGCAGATATGTCGGATATCAGCCAATGCTAAGGTGTTACTAAACCATAAATCCACAATATTGAAATAAGTACGTATGAATAATATAAAATTTACATAAAGTTAATATTACTCATACGTTGTACATACATATGAAGAGAGTACCATATGCAAACTCATAATTGGTAACTTCATCACTGAGCAACACATTTCCAAGTTCTTAAATATTTTAAGCACAAACATTAATTTTACGCATTGAAATACGCTGCAAGTTGCGGGATATATAAGATTGACATTACTACAATTGATGTTCACATAACGTACAAGAGCGCCAATCACCATTGATACCGTAGTCCATTGACAGTGACGGATCAACAAAAATTTTTGTAAGTTTTGTCATGACATCGTGAGTCAAAACCTCAATATTTCTGGTAACTGCAGAGACTATATCTATCAACTGTTTTTGGAACGTTAACTTGTATAAGAATGTATGAAAAACATTTGTTTGAAACTGTATTAATATAACTTCACTTACTTATGCAAACTAGATGTTTTCCTTCGATATAAAAAAGGCTAAAGACATTAATTATCAAAAAATTTTAATAACAAACTTTCCACACTACTAATTTGGTATTTAAAGAACCCATCCAGGGCCTGCTTTTCTAAGCGAATCGAAAGAACTTGCCTCTCCATGCCGCTTTATATGCAACATGAAGAGCGGATGGGTGGCAACTAGGAATATGCGGCTTTTTCTTATTGGATTAACATTTTTTTATGAACAGTGCATTAGCATTTTTTTTTTTGGTTGTGTCTTACCTTCTACATAAATTTGTACACTGCTGGGAAGTAATTAAATATAAAAAACATACTTTTAGAAACATATTTATACACTGCATGTGCTATGAGAGGAGGAATTGATTTGAGGTTTCCTTCCGGAAGTTATTAGGTGTGTGGGAAGAAAAAGACAAAAGTTTTTCACACGCGCTGTTTTGCTGGAACATCGAAGTAGTTCACAAGAGCTTAGGGCTTTTGTGTCTTGTGCAGCACGTTCCTTATGGCAAATGAGAAAAGTTTAAAATTTCAATTTCTTTGTGCTCGTCATCAATATATTTAAATTAAGGAAATCATTAGGAAAAACTTTGACTTGAACCTGGTCGATGAACGCACAGATGTAAAATATTAATATGCAATACTTATATAATTACTCCATGTAGATGTGGATGTTATGAACCTCAAGTCAGCGATATAAAATTACATAATCGAGTTGAATAGCAAGCGATTGGTTTTGTTGGTATACCGCTAATAAACCTATGAACGGCTATGTTTACAAATTCACAAATTTAGACTAATACAATTGAGACATCTGCCCATTTAATGTTCCTATATGAATAATTGTAACGTTGGGAATCCGAATATATGTTGTTGCATAATATAGACATGGTTAGAACACGCGATTACCATGAGGGAGATCCATGGTTCGATTCCTGTCTCCGATCATCTACATTTCTTCTTTCAATACCGGCCCCCTCGATGATATCGACAGCAACGTTGTAGTACAGGGTCGAATAAATAGGCATGTCAAACAGTGACTCGGAGTTGACGATAGACAGGTAGGTACCATTAGCTGTGTATCTAAAAAAATAGAAAGCTTGTTGATTAACAACAACGCGTTCATGGGGTGTAAAGGGAAATTCATTTTTTTTTAAATTAAGTTTGATGAGGAAAATACGATATTTATCCATGGATGATAACTACAAATAAATACTCTCGATACAAATAAAAATGTTTCTTATTTGTTCCAAAAGTTGATATTTAAAAAAAAAATAATATTATCTAAAGGGTTTTTTAAAAGCGAATCAACGATACGCAAATTTGGAATCCGTTTTTGGCAAGCAGACATGATTTTCTATAAAGCAGCGAACTTCACAGAAATAATAAACAGTAGTATAGCATTTATAAACTGTTTTGTTACAGTTTTTAGTATAGAGAAACTAATAAATACGCTTAGATATTAATGTAAAATATTCAACGCCAATAAATTATTTTTATGAAACTACATTCAATAGTGTTATATCGCCAATTCCTATAATAAGTAGCACAAAAAACCTTAATAGGAAGTACATCTTAAACTTCTTCAGTTTTTTGTAAATAAAATATGGAAATAAGAAATTATTATCGTTATTATTGTCGATATCGACATGTCAGGTAACTGACTTCTCGCCTACGTATCTAGATACCATTTAACACATAATGCCACTTAAATCCGACAGTTTATTTGGATTAGCAAAATTAACAGTTATAAATTTAATTGAAGACATAATACCTTTTTGTTATAGCTATCCTCGCAACAGATCCAACTAACAGACTTTGAACATTGTTGAATCTGCAACAATTGAGATGGTGTAAAGGGGGGAATGTAGATTGATTCAGCGGGATTGGTGGAATAGGAATGACATGACAGAAAGACAATATCAGCATAAATTTAGTACCACCAAAAGAGAATTAATGTTGATGTGATGCGAAGCCTAACAAAAACTATGAGCCAACAGTAGCAAGCAATGGCGACGTGGCAGCAATCTGTTGTATACAAACCCATACACGCCCATGGAATTCTTGTATGTGCGAAGGCTGAATGAGAAAAGGCTACGATGAAAATGTTGTCAGGCGTTGCATAACTAAAGGCTGACAAGAACAAAGCAGAAAAGTTGTTTGCCTCAGCCTCAAACACAAAAGCCATACATCTTTATGCCATTATATCCTAAATATGAGTGACAGGCTTTAACGTCGGCGAGGCAAGCATACCACTGAGCCCGCTCCGTATGCTGCGGGTAAGGCATCAGAAAACACACAAACAGCCACGCATAGATTTTAATTAACAACACAAATTGACACGCATCGCAATTGTAATGTAAAGCGACGACCATCCTGCCTTCATAATGACAATGATTATCACATGACAAGTATACGTGGGTGCAGCAATAAGATTGGTCAATCTTACAATGTTGTTTAATAATGATCATATCAGAGAGGAAAAGTAAAATTAGAAATATCCACATAAAATAGAGTAAATTCAAATATTCTTATAACTTAACCAGTTTGCTTAATATTCGCAAACGAAAATTTCATCGATGTTGATGTAGAATATTAGCAACTGAAACCTATATTTATTCGACATTTCGCTGTTACATAAAATGGTGCTACAGTCATTTGGAACTTGGGGATTGACCTAGTGCATAATGTAGGTCTGGTCGAGTACAACATAAATTTGTATACAAAAGTTTCATTAAACATTCAATTCAATCTTGATCTACGTTTTGAAAACAGTGTTTTCGGGTCTTTCCTTACTTTTGAGTTGATCGGTTCTAAACAAATTTTTGATTAGTAAACGGTTTTGGAAAGAAGAATCTTAGACCTCATAAGGCTCATAAGTGAGCAGACAAGAAACCCCGACTTTTGAAACGTACGTCAAGACTTTGAGGTTATAACAGATTCATGTTGCACTTGACCAGAGTTCTTCAATATTTTCCATATTGTTACAGTGTGTAACTTATTTCATACAGAAAGAAAAATAGGAGCATATTTCCAGCGATTCAAAAAAGCCATCAGCATCAACCATCATTTGTCTACAATTATTAGAGGTAACTCGTTAAAGTGCGACACTATTATTGTTGGAATTGCATTGGATAAGCGGACACCATTTCAATTCTCGATGATGGTCGCAGCGAAAGCAAACAAAAGGCTTTCTTTGTGTTTGTGTTCAACGTATTAGCTGAATTCCTGCATCTGTAAGTAATGGCTGAATATTCATGACAACATTCTATTGCGCCCGATCCAGTTGTTGCAGGTGAACTCTAGCTATGAAAATGGAAACATCGTGTAGGTCTTCGCGGCATTAACTTTACGCATCCATTGCGGTCAAGAAACCGGTGTGGACGATATTTTGCATGGGTCCACCTTCATATATGTGTATATGTATTCATTAATGTCCATGATGTTGACAACATAAATGTGCGCAACATTGTGTAACGTAAATCTCAATTAAGAGGAGAAACGTGTGAAAAGTTGGTGTTAAAATTTGTTTTCCTTGAAAGCTTTTAAGGTTAAAGGTGTTAAAATTTTGATTTCATTTTTTCTCCCAAACCATTCGACCTGTGGTGCTTTATGGGGATTTCCTTTACTTAAATAATGTAATAAAAATATAGATGTTTGTGTGTTCATACACGTTTTATCACTTTGGGCACCATAAATGAATGTGTATACATATACATTTACACGTACACACTACACTCATACACGTGCCGTATACTGCTGTTCACTAAATGAATCACAAAGTATAAAAAGATATTCCAATGGATTTGGTTTGGGCATCTAAGAACGTTCCTAATGATACAAAAGTTATAGAGGATTTGTCGTCGGAATAACATACTCACATTAGTTATTCAGAATGTTTCTTCTGAACCCATTAGTGGAACATCTTATAAAAATATAAATTTTCTGATACATTAGGTTCTATATATTTTTAGGAAAATCACTTTATATACATAGAGCTGCATTTAAAATCAGGCCCTAAATGTAACACGATGAAGGCGAAGTTACCATGAAATTCGTAGTGATCACCAGTTTGTTGCCTGTCGCAGTTACAGCATGCGCATAAAAGTGGAGGACCTTCAACTGCTATCGTTTGTGTATGCACGTTGTGTGTGTGTGTGTGTGTGTGTGTGTGTGTGTGTGTATGTGGGTACAGTGCACCTTTACGAGCACATTTCCAATCCAGGCCGTGGCATTTATGGCGGTTTTAAGAGATATGGCTTGATATTCATTTACTGCTTTTTATGCACGTTCCTTCGCTTGTTTGTTGTTGCTCCCACAGAGGTAACACATAATTTCTAATTAACTTTTTGCTAAAAGCAATTTAAGCGAACAACACAACAACTACAACAACGTCACTCACCGGCATTGGTGCTGCGGGCGTGGTAGAAATTGTCATAATAAAAGCGTACAACAACAATCTTTTTACGAGGCCTTACGGGACCACACAAATATGAGAGGACGAGAGCGGCGCAAGTAACTGATACCCCATCAGCTCGACTCCACCCAACCTGAGGATGAGCTTTGCCCAGAAAAACGAGTCCCACATTACGCAGAAGCAACCTGGGAACGCAGGACACTGTCGGTGATACGAGCCCATCGCAAGACCGCCACAATACCGGCCACAGCACCAAACAAATGTCTCAGGCGAACAAGGCGGGATAGCGTAAGTATCATAAAAATGCGTTTTCGTTGTTTGTTGTTTGTTCGTTTTTCTTGCTGACTACAATTCGAGTATGAAAATGAAAATTTATATCGAGTCGTAAACGCATACAGAAACAAAGATGTACCCAAGCGCGGTAGTAGTAAAACCCCAAGGCACCACAAATCCATTGTTCGAGTGTAGCCAGTGAGTGAGCCCGACGGGGAGAGTTCTTATTCGTTCTGTTCAACATAAATACATATATTGAACACGAGGGCGGTATGAAAATAGTGATGTAATATTGATATCACCTAAAAGCATCTGTAGCGTGATGAAAGAGAGAGAGAGTGTGTTTTTTTTAAGAAAAATGAATTTTCGAAAATTTCCCTTCTTTAAATTTTAAAATAAGTAACACAACACACCCAATCTAATGCCAAAACTTCTTAAATCTTAACTGCTAAAGAAGATCCCAAAATGGATTCGAATAAGAATTTCCCAAACAAGCATTCCTGAATAATAGTTCTCCATACCTTTGGGATTTAATAATTAGCTGCATACAATGATTATTCATGTGCTTCTCCCAGATAGGTATCATCTCAGAACCTCCCGCAATTAGCACACCCTTCCTCGTCGTTTGACTACGAATTGCGATTCATTGTCTCTAATGCAGCTTTGGTTCTTTATTCGCTTTATATGTAATTTATATCTCGTTATATGCGTAACACGTTTTTATACCTGTACTTAATTTTTATTAATATTTTTATTTTTTTGTTTCATTTTACCTTTCAAATGGAGGAGACGAAACAAAGCTCGTAATATATATTCATCATAAACATCATTTGTGAGATCGTACGCGTGTGAAAAAGTTAATTTACTTTGTTCCTTGTTATGTGCTGGATGTCATTAAAATAAATATCATTTCTACTTGGGTTTTCTTTAAATGTCTCGGATATATAAAATGGTTCATGGTTGGTTCATAAGTATTAAGGCCATTAAGATGATTTTTAATTACTTTGTCATTCAAGTCTTGTAACCCGAGGCGGATGTGCTCACATTTGTTACATATGTTAAATATTGCACATGAAAAGATGGTTAGCTGATTATAGCGGTTACAACGTTTTAAAATGCTCTTACAATAAACTATCGCAGAGTGTACAAAATGTAGAAGATACGTAGGTATAGAAACAGAAATTAAAACTGGTTCCTATTCAAGTTCGAAATGATATGGGTCATTGGAATTGAGATAGATGCATTATAGGTAATATTTATAATGAAATAAGGTTATCACTTGTTAATAACTTAAACCGTATTACAGACGTTTCGCACCGGTGGTAGATTAAAAAAAAATAAATGGCATATAGTGACACTTGTAAAGTAATAGTGAAATGTTATATGTCAAACATTTAGTCAATCTTTCAAGATCTGCTTCAGTAATGCGCTATGACTGTTTATAAAACTCAACCTAAATTATAAACTTTATTATGTGAAAAAATGTACTGTTTAGAAATTTACTTATGATCAAGCACTCTTTTGAGAATACAGCGAAAACCCGGTGAAACAATTCCCCACTGACATGAAAAGTTCTCCCATACATCGAGTCATCGATATCATTTTATGTATTAAAACAAGGGTTCGCATTGGCTCGCTCTCAAGGCGCTCTTTTCCTGAAAATTGGCTCATAGCTCGCGAGCCAAGAGCCAGCTCGAGAGACCATTTGAAATTTTGTGGCTCTTGGTTCGCGAGCTAAGTACCAAAGTTATGTACCAAAATTCCTTTTTATGCCAATAAGCCCAAAAGCACTTCTCTGTTGCACAAAGTACTTTTTTTTACCAAAAAGTACTTTTAATGTACCAAAAAGTACTTTAAAAGTACCAAAAAGTACTTTTAAAGTACTTTTCGGCACAAAGTACTTTTTATTGCACCAGAGTACTTTTTTTACCATAAAGCTCTTTTTTTTTACCAAAAAGCTCTTTTTTGGACTCTTGGCTCGCGAGCCGAAAGCTCATTTGAAATTTTTCAGCTATTGGCTCGCGAGCCAACTCTTTGAAATTTTGTGGTTCCTGGCTCGCGTGTCGAGAGTTCATTTTAAATTTTGTGGGACGAGAGCCAAGAGCTCTTTTGTAGTTTTCAGGCTCCAATACGTACTGTGATTAAAACCCATTTACAATGAATTGTATTTTAAAAAAAATGTGGTCCCATGTAGTATTATTCGCAGTTTTATAAGAAAAATAATACCATTTCCAATTTTGTTAGCAATTTATTTCAACTTACCAGCTAATCTAATGCAATTTGTTATATCGAGTGTTTACTGTATCTAATATAAGAAATCAACTTCTGGTACCGCAATTAGAGATGGTCCATAATATGAAATCATATTTATCATATAAAGATTAACTCCATATCAATCAAAACTGATATTATTTTTTAAAACTTCTGTAAAATTATAAAGACATATAACAGATGAAAAAAATTTAACGCTGTATTAAATTTTCAGAAGTTCTTTATTTATATTATTGGAGAAACTTTTTCTATTATAAAAAAATATATAAATATAAAATAATATAAAGTATAGAATCTGTCAGTGATGTGATATTATAACTTATAGAATCAATAACTTTAACAATAAAGTTTGAAATAGGTAGTCAAAAACTATGTTTCTTAGTGCAGTCAATGAAATTTAAAGAGGAATTTTTTTGTGGAACATTTTAACATCCCTTCTCGACTTCTTACTAGTCCTTTTCGACCTTATTTCGTGAAAAGTCTGAAAGGACCTTAAAATTTAATTTTACAACATTCAACCCGTTTACAAAAATGTTTCTTCGAATTTTACTTAGGGTACTCTAAGAACAAAAATTTATATTTTCAACTTTTACTTTTCATTTTGTCCCTTTTCAAAACACTGTATAAACATCTGTGTAAAATAGTCAGAGTATGTATGTTTCTTATTGTTTAAGTGCATTTCGATATCAGAAGTATTCTTCAATGAAATTTCAAGAGGAATATTTTTGTGAAACAGTTAAACTCTCTTTCTCGTCTCCTTACGTGTCCTATTTATGCTATATATAATAGCGATCGGAATAGTGGCTTAAAATAAAATTGTATTACATTAAAATTTTCTAAAAAAAAACGATGCTAGTAAACGTTAATCGGGGTGTTCTAAGACAAAAAATTTAGGTATGGGCTGCGGATAAGCATCTTCTATGATATTATATACGTTAACGTCCTTGAAGTTTAAACTTAATAATAATTTTTGGAATTCACTGTAAACATATTGTGTCTACAAAATAAGAATGAGAAGAATATTCGTCCATCAGCCTAAAAAATCTACCAGAAATAAAATAACTTATTTTTACAAAATCTGTCACAAATTTCTAAACCATTGGTAAAGATTCATTTCTAAAATTTTTTTTTTAAATATAAAATTTTGCAATATTTCTTTTTTATCTAATTAACCTATTGGCTGACAATAAAGTAACATATTAAAAAAAAACTACTATTACATTTCATTCTAATAAGCTGTAGAAAAACCTATTGAGAAAATATTAATTGTTCGGGTACGTAATTTTTTTAACATACATTAACAATATAAAATGTTGAGTTACAATGCTTTTGTAATTGGACAGTAATATACATATTGTGTTAAGGAAAATTTCAGCTTTTTGATTTTTTTGTATTTGTAAACGTTTTTAACTAACTTCCATTAACACCCCATGAATGAGGTATGGGATTGCTTCTCGCGTTTGAATTACACGCTTTCTATTTTTAAATTCACAACTAACGGCACCTACTTGTTTATCGACGAATGCGAACGTCACTGTTTGAGAAGCTCTTACTAGACATGCCGATTTACTCGACACTTGCTGTCGACAACATTCGAGGGGAGCCGATAATGAAAGAAAATTTTTCTTTTTTTTAAGATGACTGGAGCCAGGAGTTGAACCTGTGATCTCCCTCATACCACTAACCACTATGCCACGGCCGGTCGATGGTTAGTAAAAATCTTCAAACTGTTACCATTGCGGATACACCCTTTTGCTTATCCCAGTTAATTCCCTACCTATTAAATATTAAAGAGCAAAAAAAAAACAAACTGTTTCGATAAATTCTCATTTAAATGTTTAATACTTAAGGTAAATTAAAATATTATATTGAACCAAAAATCAGTTTCTGATAGAAATAAAACATATCTGTATGCTCACACACTTTGACTCTGGGCTAGATTTCGTTTTAAGCACACCCTTAAACTATAACCACAGTTGCCCTCTCCCTCCTTCTTGCTCCACTTTATTACAAGTATAAACTTCTCATATATTTTAATTAAATGCTAATAGTTCTTGTTGAAAGCTCGCACCATTACCAACTCATGATGACGTTGCTGATGCTGATGCTCTCAATGATAATAACAAAGATGTATGTTTGTGTCCTCCACATAAACACACAGCCACACTCATATCTGCATACATATGTCAGGGGATGTGTAACTGCTGATGTTGCCAAGTGCCAAAAACTGCACAAAAAGAAGAACAGCAGAAATGAAAACATCTTACGGATTAGCATTTCGAACATAAACTTTATAAGGATGGATGCTCCTGCATTGCCACTTGCGTGAGAGTGTTGGTGAGGACGAGTGTGTGTGCTTACTATTGCAGCTCGCACTTTATTATTCGAATATGCCTGAAACACTCATACTCGCATTTGCAACACTCCACCACAAATGCAGCAGCGACGAATGCCCTTAAAGCAAACAAATCTAACAAATCCAACTGCAACACAAACATGTCCACAGCCACGAACACACCAACAAATGTACACTGCCATTCGGTGCGCATAAATTTACACTTTATTGTGAAAATATATTCACTGGTGCCTTCTTTCACACGTTCCCACACACACTCGTACACACACACTTGCACATTCAGCGCTATTCGCATAAAAACGTCGAGATCTTTTTGCTCTCCAGCTCAGTCTCTCTGTGTGTGGTACTTGTCAACTCAACTGTTACATATCCTGAATTAATTTTCAGCACTTTTTTGTCCACTTCCACTTTACATCAACACATTCCCTCCCACACACACACACACACACTCGCAGTAGTGAATGACATAGGTCTGGCTCGGGTACGATTTCGACCACACAAAAATCTCTCCGCACAAATGGAAATGTCGTTTTTGTTGCCACAGATTCATACAAAATATGATTCCATAACTGTCTCCGCGTTTTGTTGTAGGTCTGGCGCAAAGATACCATCAATTCGAAAACCAAAAAGTCTGCAAACTTTTTAATTATAAAACCATTTTATAGCTTCTGTTTTTTCCCGACTTTTTTTTCAGTGTTTATAACATTTTATTAACATCACACTTATAGGACGCTTGGACCGAATATCTTCTTAATACCGTTTGCTGCTGTACAGTGGCGACTAATGTCAAATATTTACATAAATATTATTGATAAAAAACGCAAATATTGCATTTGAGATTAGGTTAACATTATGCCACTAGCAAATTTCGCAAGTTCTCCTTTAAATACAATTACGCGTGCGCATTGCATACTTGAGACATTTCCAGAAAGATTTCTGCAGGTTTCAAGGGGTTAAGTGTCGCCAAATCAACACTTATGCGACTATTTTAGATATCTATGTAGACAATTTACAATACCTGGATAGCTTTTTAAATTTTTTACACACTCACGCAAAAAGACTGACATCCTAAGCCACGAAAGTTAACGTTCGACTTTTTGAAACAAAGCCGTTTTTTAATAAAGCTTCTAATTATAGCAATAAAAACTCACCTGTCTAAACTTGTTCCTCTACCTATGAAAATCTAATGAAATGTTTGAATGTGAAAGACTAAAATTATTTAAATTTAATAATGTGTCCGTATGATCCTGATCATAGGGTGCCAGAGGATTCTCAATGATTCTCATGTTACATGTATTTGGCAGAAAGCATTGCCTCTGTAATGATTGGTCAGTAGCACTGGCGAAAAAGTCAACAGTAAATTGCTATCGATATTTCCATAAGGGATTGTTAACGACTATTATTCCATTGAAAATATTACTTCGCGAGAAAGTACTTAAATATTTTCTACCAATATAAATATATTCTACCGTGCCAATTAACCACTGTGTCGCATAATGATGGTGTAAATGATAAAGCCCTTCTGTCGGTAAAAGAAATAAATAAAAACAATTGAAACATTAAATACGCCTTTTTTCCATTCCAACAACAAAATCTAACAAAGCAATTATTATTTGACGCTTTCACTGACTGTGAGTGAGTGATTTAATGGAGACGTTGATGCAAAACAATAACAAGTGAAAATGATAAAAATACAACAACAACAAGGAACCTGATAATAACATTAACAGTTAACTTCAACAAAAAGGACTTAACTTCCTCCTCCCACCATATCCCCTCAGACGGTCTACAGCCTTAACACGCCGCCTCATTCCAAAGCCACCCAAACTTAGTCGGAAACAAAGCAGCGGTTCGTTGGAATACATAAACACGAAAATTCAATTTTCCACAATTTCCCTTTTATAGTTTTCTCATGCAGCTTATAATAATAAAAAATCATAATATTAAAATAACAAATAAACAACAAACAAATAAAAAGCGGACGACTTAAAGGAAAACAAACGACAGGATCAGCAAAGTAACTCACTCACGCGGGTAGCTCGATAAGTTTTGTAACCGCCAACCAACCAAATCCGTTCACAAAAGAGACATGGTAAGTAAAATTAATGTAAATATTTAGAGGTTTGTATAAATACATTTGTGTAACCCACATAGGGAAACCTGTATTATGTTGCATCATTTCTTTTGCGTATCGACTGAGTTGGCGTATTTTCCTTCCTTTGTTGCCTCCCTCATACAAAGTGTAAAACATAGCCATAAAAACTCCGGAAATGAGTAGAGAAAAACAGCGACACTTTCGCAACAAGGCTTCCATTATGTATTGTAATAAAATGACAAGCTCTAATTTTGTCATAGTGGTGGTAGTTTTAATTCTATTCCCACAGTCAAGTTGTAAACGAGCCCAACATCACGACGAAGAAAATCACAAGCTAAAAGGCACACCCAAAGCATAAACAATATTTACATATTCCTGGAAATTCTGTCAAATAACCATAACAGCAGTAATAGACCAGTGACTGAAACATATTGCAGACCTCCTCCCGTGCCACATTTGTCATAAACAGTTTCATTTTAGTTTAATCCTTTTGACGTTTTTGTTTTACAACTTTTATAAATTTGTTACAGTTTTATTAAATGGAATTGAGGTCTAAATGATACTTATGGAAAAATGTTTCATTTCCATTTTATGGATGACATAAAACCCCATCACGATTGGGTCCTCAACATTTTATTTCCAACATCAACAATTGGTTAAATTGAGTTGAGAACACACATTGTATTGTTTAAGTATAGTATGTATGTATGTATCCTTAGACAAGTAACTGGGAAATATTTACATATACACACACGGCCTCGCCTGTGTAATTCCAAAGACCCATCTACTAGTTTTATGTATTCTTTTAAATTGTATATTTTACTGAAGTTAAATTTAGGAGGGTGTTGATACAAACAACCTATTATACTTAAGATTTTGATTACATCCAAATTATATCGGCTCATAAAATGTATCCCTTAGCCCTGTCGGACTTTTCTAATTTCTTGAAATCATTACCCTGTGATGTTGTGGTTTTCTAAATAATTATGTATATTGTGAATTTATATTTGGTAAGTTACATACAATCTTTGTAAGTTGCATGCAGTGTTGTGGAATTATTGTTGAAAAAAAAATTAGATTTTGAAATATTTTAATCAATGTAATGTTGCTAATACAACCTCAGGGAAAACGAGAAATTTTCACAAATTGTTTTAGAAGTACAAAAAAAAAATTGATATAATTAATATAATCTTAGTTTAAGTAGAAGTAACATAACAATTCAGATGAACACTAATTTCAGCAACAATTTTATAAATATTAAAGTGCATTTGTCATCTTAATCTTTTTTTCATGAAACGTCAAAGCGGTGTATACATATTTGGTACCTATCTACATAAACAATTTTTGAAGCTGTGGAGAGACCACAGCTGCTTTATTGTCTTTTATTTTTTAAGACAATCTCTAAATTTGTCATTTATACATTTGTACTGTAGATGCACAACGTTAGTTTAAAAGTGCTTAAAAACGATTTAAGAAAAATAATGCCTAATTATGAAAGACTTTTTTTTATCAAATGAACCAAATTTTGTTATAAAGAGGTTCATCAAATTTCTTTTATGTTTTCAGGAAATAAAATTCAAAAAATTCATTAAGATTGTAAATGTTGCCCCCTTCCATAGAAAATGTTGATGTTTAAAAAGTTTGTTAACTTATGAGCAAATTCTAGGTAATTAAACCACAATCGTAGCTGTAACTTTTATCCACGTGATAAATAATTGAGATTTCCGAATGTAATAGAAAGCTAATAAGAAAACACAACAATAATGTAAACAATTTTAAATAGGAATGTGAAGGAACCTTCCCTTTAGAAGCACCTCTTATTTTGATACCATATAAGATAAGATTGATTTATACTGCGCATTGCTATGAATCGTGGGCATTATGATGTACAATCAGTAAGACTATCCCCTTAGTTTCCCTAATGTAATACCACATGGAAAAATATAAAGTAAAATAATTCTGAATTTATGTTACGTTCGTCATTTGATGAGGTATTATTGTACGGTCTAAGATTCTTCTTTGCCAAACCGTTAAGAAATCAAAACTCAGTTAAGAATTGACTGAGTTATTTGCTGATAAGTGAGAAAAGATCCGAACACTCGGTTTTTGTACCGTATGTCAAGATTTTGAGGGAGTTAGTAAACTTTGAGTTATGCAGATTGATGTTGTACTCGACCAGACCTACAACAGGCACTAAGTCACTCCCCAAGTTCCTTAATTTTTTTGTGTGTGATATTGGAAAACAATGGCAAGGACATGCTATGATATGGCAAAGGTTATGGCAACTAATAAACCTAATTTTCTAACCTTATGTATAACAATATAAATTACACTATCGTTGCTTCTGTGAAGTTAGTTATCCGAGAATAATATGTAAAAACTTCCTCTTCGAATTTTAACAATTTGCTAATATTGAATTAGACTGCTGGTTGCGAATCAAAACCGCTCTCTCGAGTCTAAAACTTCACATAGAGTGCATAGCTTGTTGTTGATAAAATGTTAGAAACAACCAACATTTACAAATATATAGTTCAGCGTACATACTGTAGCGTATTAACTACGCGTTACTCATACGTAAAATAGATTAATCGCAACAAGCAACAATTTCATATACAGTGAAATTCCTCATTACGGACAGTCCTTATAACCGGACATCTGCAATAGCCGGACAAAAAATACGGACACTGCTATTGCATTAATGTTTCCATACAAATATCATTCCAATAACCGGACGCTCTTATAACACTAGTTTACAGTCATTTTGCTGCAGAGTTCTAAATAATTTTTTTCTATAGATTTCAGCCTCCTAAACACGAATATGAGATTTAAAAATTTTTCCTCTGATTAGTTTTCAAGATATGAATTTTTGAATTATTTTGCAAATTTTTTATGAGATGCATCAGCTTATTGGAGAATAATTCGTAAACTCGTCTTATGATTTGAACAATATTGGTCTTCAAGTAAAGGTAATGTGCTCCTCTAAAACCCTTCTATACAAGCTTTTAACATCGGTTGGGTAGTTTTGATGGTAGGAGCATTTAAAGTTGAAAAAACTAATATTTTTGTGCAAAAATCACGGTTTTAAATTGGTAAAAACATTTATTAAAAATATTAATCGCAAAAATAAATCCAATTTCATAAATTGAGTATAAAGATTGGACTTTCCTGACCAAAACAAACCATCGTTTATAAAAATTGGGTGATAAGAGGAAGAGTTACACGTTTTTTAAGAGGTCCCTACATATTTTAATTTTTTTGATTTTAAGCATATCACGGTAGGTTTAGAGCTAAACTTCACGTTGCATGAAAATGACAATAAAAATTGAAAATGCCACTGTATTCTAGGTTGATCATGCATCACAAAAATGTTTAATTTGAAATCCTAGGTGATCATTTTTTGAAAATATCGATATTTTCCATTTCTGCCGACTGGACCAAAAGTCTTTTTACTTTTCAAAAGATGACAGTAGAAAACTGGACCAATGAGATAAAAACTGTTTATTTATTATCAAAGTATACAAACAGGGAATCTTGTATGATGATTGCTTATTTTGACATTGCTTTAACCTGGAGGCTTGATGTGCATTTTAAGCCTACATTTTTAAAAAATATCGATATATTTAATTTTTACACCGCGTAACCGCCTAAGAAGAATTTGTTCAGTATTAGAAAAGTGGAATATTTATTAATTGCGATATATGTATATAATATGATTTAAAAATGAAAAATATAGATATTTTTCAAAAATGTAGGCTTAAAATGCACTTCAAGCCTCCAAATGAAGCAATGTCAAAATAATCAATGATCATACAAGAATCCCTGTTTGTATACTTTTATAATAAATAAACAGTTTTTATCTTATTGGTCCAGTTTTTTACTGTCAGCGTTTGAAAAGTAAAAAGACTTTTGGTCCAGTCGACAGAAATTGAAGATATCGATATTTTCTAAAAATGATCAGCTAGGATTTCAGATTAAACATTTTCGTGATGTATGATCAACCCAGAATACAGTGGTATTTCCATTTTTAATCGTAATTTTCATGCAACGTAAAGTTTAGCTCTAAACCTACCGTGATATGCCTAAAATCACAAAATTTACCATTTGTAGGGTTCTCTTAAAAAACGTGTAACTCTTCCTCTTATCACCCAATTTTTATAAACGATGGCTTGTTTTGCTCAGGAAAGTCCAATCTTTATACTCAATTTATGAAATTGGATTTATTTTTGCGATTACTATTTTTAATAAATTTTTTTACCAATTTAAAACCGTGATTTTTTCACAAAAAAATTTGTTTTTTAAACTTTAAATGCTCTTACCATCAAAACTACCCAACCGATGTTAAAAGCTTGTATAGAAAGATTTTAGGGGAGCACATTACCTTTAATTGAGGACCACTCTTGTTCAAATCGTAAGACGAGTTTACGAATTATTCTCCAATAAGCTGATGCATCTCATAAAAAATTTGCAAAATAATTCAAAAATTCATGTCTTGAAAACTAATCAGAGGAAAAATTTTTAAATCTCATATTCGTGTTTAGGAGGCTGAAATCTATAGAAAAAAATTATTTAGAACTCTGCAGCTCACAAAAAATAAAGATTTGTAAACTGGTGTAACCGGACGCGGACACCATTTCTCAAACCAGTTTGATCAAAAAGTCTCTCATTAACGGACAGAATTGAAGTTCCCAATACAACAAATTCTCTTCGTATTTGTCAAAATGCATTTATAGCAAGTGGTAGCACTAACACAGCTGATTTCAATGTTTGGGTTCCATTCTGACCTGTTGTTCTGTGCCTCCAAGTAGAACAAACGTCCTGCTATAACCTGATAAAAAATTTTGGTATGTATTTGTGTTGATAACAACAAAATTGGTGATTCCCCGTTTATCATGTATAAATGCCCATATTGATACGCTGTGTGTCAAAGAGAGGGAGGTATTTCCATTCAGTATGATAAATAAGTTGCATGTGAATCATTATTAATTTTCTCTTAAAGAAAAAATGGAAATTATTGATATTAACATATTATTAATTATTCATAAATTTGTACAAAATATAAAATATAGGACAACTTCTAATCATTTCGATGCATTTTCAATATAATCTTTTGTGCTCTCCCAATAAGCGGACAGCTCTAATAACCGGACAAAAACACTGCGACGGTGAGTGTCCGGTTATGAAGAATTTCACTGTAGTTGGAAAAGTTTTGGTACTCCACGAACATATTTTAGTGATATAGTGGGCAATGGGACCCATAAGTAGTATCGTTATTTTCATGTAATTTATGTAAACAATTTCGGACAATCGCTCTGAATGATCACATAGAGTTTTGAAAGAATAAACACAAATGACTCACACTATCAAAGCAAATCATTTATATCCTTCAAAAAATATTCAACTGCATGATGTTTCTTTGCTTCGACCAGTGATATTTGAAAGAGGACAGTCTTAAAAATGTAATGTCACGCACAATTATCAAATAAATGTAGCATTTTCTATCGACGGTCAAGAGTGGCATTCTATTATAATCCCATGATAATCGCTTAGGCTACCTAAATATTATTTTAGTCCGCATTTGGGTTTTTCGTCCAGTCACTACTTCAGTCATTTACACATTTAAAGATTAGAGTGATAACAAAGATGAAATACATAAAGGAACCCAATGAATAATGAAATATTCAATATAAACTCTCACCCTTACACTCACAAACCCCCCCACTCTAACTACCCCAGTATAAACTATTAATTTCAAAACAAATAAACACTTGGGAATTGAGTTTGGCGTGATCCAGTTTCATACTTTTATTGGTTGTCCCTACCACCAGCTCTGCCACCAGCTCTGCCACCAGCAGTAAGCATAACTTGGCACCGATATCATCATCCACAATGGAACAACTACCATGGCAAATACAAGAGACGTCATACACGTCAAACCGCAAATAATCAACAGAAAGTCACGTATCCTTACACCTAAGGTCATAAAAACCAGAACAACAAACTCATCCAACTCAGCCAACAGTCATCAGGCTCTCACACACAAATGAACACAGTACATATGTACAAATATGGCACTTCAGAAGTGCCATCTGGCATATGACAAAATGGAATGACAAAAACAAAAACTGAACCTAGAACAAACAATCAAATATTAGAAGAAGAAACACAACTCGGTGTGAGGTGAAACATATCGACTGGGGTCGGCCAAGGGGAATGGAGAGCTCTAGCAGAAAAAATTAATACCAAATAAATAAACAATGAAATGGATTGAGTGATAGGGCCAATATCAGTTCAAACGGTGGGAGGGAGAAAGGCAGTGCGTTGCGAGCAAGAACTTAACATAATACTAGGAAATTCATATGGGATCTAAATGTCACAGCTCCCTGCTACACTACCAAGTTGTAAAGGTTGGATTCACACCTACCCCTTAACTTAATTACCAACTTTGATAAAGACTTCGTATGAAGTGAGTGAGAAAATTAAAGGAATTCTTAGAGTACCTGTATTGAACAACTAAAATGGTTAAGTGCCGACTATCTTTTGATCATTTGGTGCTGATGGTCCTAATACAACTAGAACTTTCTCGTCTAACACATTTTCTTGTCAATTTTGTCTTTCACATCGATGTAATGGACGAATATAGGAAACAAAGGGCAACCATTGGCAGACTCCAATGGTTCAAGGTACATTATAAAACTATACATATAAAATAATGAAACTGGGATACGTATTTTAGCATTATTTAAGGATTCACAATAATAACAATTACCATAGTTATATAACGATTAACATCCAATAGCAAAATTTAAGATGAGTGGTCATATTGTGGCGTTATTTCATCTTACTTCCGTGGTTTCCACAAGCAATCGCTTATGTCACTTTTTGTTGATTTTGAGTTAATGATGGCAGATTGCATATTTTTTCACTTCTTTTTAGGTTTGAAGAAGTTTTTATCCACTATTTTATTACAATACCCCAATGTTTATTATTTTCAAACGCATATTTGTTTGTTCATATTGGTTACATTGTGGTTAAGCTTATCAACTTTTACGATGAACGCCATTTTCATTTAGTATTTTTTGCTCTCCTGAAAAATCGCAATTTGGGAGATAAGCGGTTGCTTGTGAAAACCACAGACTCGCCTTATTATGCCGCCCTCATTCTAACAAATACTATATATTAATCCCTATTAAGGTATTAATTTAGTCGTAGTATGATGTGGCACGTGCCTCAATTCAGTGAATACGGAAAAATGAAATTATTAAACAAATACGATAGACCAAAAGCCAAAAATTCCTCCGGTATGTGTCGCCATCAACAGTAATGCTTTCGCATCTCTAGACACAACGCCCACACTAATGCACGGCGTGACACGTATACCCACGCACATACACACACACACACCTACTACCGTAAACGCGTTTGTGACGTTCAATTAGCCGTGTGTGTGTGTGTGTGTCTGACTTTGTGCGTGTGCAAAGTGGAAACATTCATAAATTCCATATGTTTAATGTATCTCTAGGGCATTTTCGGACACGAAGCAAACACAAAAATGAATACAAATAAAACATATGGAACCTTTCGTTCTCATTTCAATGTACTGCTGCATGCATGTTACAATGGATGTCTTCCGCAGCCTAACAAAAGCAATTAAAATTTAAAGTTTTTAAATTAAAAAACCACAAGAGCCCACGCCCATCCTTTATTCCGGTGTTAAGGTGCAACATATGTTTCAAGGATTACTACATAATATTTTGCACAAAACATGAACACACAAAGTTATGTTAGGTACTCAAGTGTAACTTCCTGCGACTGCCACATTCTAACTTATCTACAGAATACACACACACACACCCACACAGCTGCGTTTATACCTGAATTTGCTATAATGTTAACTTCATGCGAGAGGATTAGGGCTCTGGCAGAACCATTAATTCATATTTGAACAAAATGAAGCCTTTCGGTCTTCTTTGGGTCTCAGCAACATTAAGTTCATCGCAATAAAGGAAAACGACTAAAAATGATGCCTACTAATGCTGTGGTAAATGAGCAAGCAGCTTTGAGCTTTGGCTGGCATCACTTTCTCACTCACTACACTTATTATTATAATATGGAAAATAAGCATCTGATCGATTGTCATATGTCCTTGTATCTTCTTCTGTGGTAAGATTTTGGCTAAAACGGGACAACAACCGATTATTTTATACCTAGCATCAATTTACCAAACCGTTCTATATTTATATTTGGTTTGCCAACAAGGCAACCTCCCACCCCCCCTCAAACGCCTGTACGCAACCACATGATCCACACCAACAACGATATTACACGCTTTATTAAAAGTAACGGCAAAGGTAACAACACATTTCAGTGTTAGAGGGTTAGCATTTGCAGCAGGGATATGGATATTTCTATTTTACAACACATACATATACCCATGCAACACATGCCGTTGCGGTGAAGAGGAGTGAGGGAGGAGCATCCATTTTAGGCACGTTACATATAGAACGGTTTTAATATTGTACTTCACAAGATGTTCAAACAATATTCAAATACTTTTGGCTGTTACCAAAATAAAAATAAGAGATCCCAATGTCGGGAACTAACATTTTGTTATTTTATGAACATACACATAGCTAAATCGTTACCGCACCCTAAAGATACCCTATATACGTCAGATCAGGTTCTTATTAAAATTGTTGTTTGCTTTAGTGCAAAGACACGAATAAAACGGTTTGCCGCATTATCAATAACATTGCTCACAATAAAAATTACCTATTCTTGAAAAAGCAGCTTGTGCTTCATAATGCAGTCTTATTTGAAATATGGACATTTCCAGCAAATCACTACTGTGGTATATTAAGAATTTAAATTTCAGTTAATAACACAATTTGCGGCTATTATTTTTATTAGGTATACAAATTGGTTACTACCAGAACTAAAACATCTGATCTACCTCACCATTTGACTCGATGGCAGAGTATTTTTAAGTCGCTGTGCTCTGCATAAATTTCTAATATTGATTCTACAACCATCCACATCCGACAACCACCCAAATACAGCTTGGCATCAACAAATGTTGCCGTTAATATAAAATGCAAATGTTTTATTTTTATTATATTCTTCATTGAATTTTTCCATTGTTGCGTTTGCTTTTTGTGTAAAATCCCACAAAATTATGTTTTGTCAAAAATATATCCACATGCTTCTCTGTCAACACACGCAATTACACAACGTACGCTCCAAAGGTTTTCAAAAACTCATTTAGTCGGATGAAATTCAGTAGTATGTGTGCAAACGTGTTTTGATCACAAAGTCGCAGACACACTGTTACATACACTCATGTCGAAACAATTGCCATGAGATGGAGCAAAAATGTTTTTGTGGTAGTTGACCTTAGTGGTCAATTTGGTTTAAAAGGGTATCCCCGTAACAGCAACTGTTACAACTCCACCCTCTTATGGGAGTGGGGGAGGGAGACAAATGTTTTTATTATAATAGCAAAGTCATGCTGTTTGCCGCCCACAGCTGGTTATATACAATATAAGTACTACTTTGAAATTCGGCTTTTTTTAACACAATCACTAGACTACAGTGCCCAAGTAAGTAGTCTGCTATATAAAAGACTGAGTCGTATCAACCTCAGTAATAAATGAACCGGATGTTGTCCACATCCGTTGTGCATACATACGGAAATGAAGAAAAATGAAAATTTTAATAATATTAAGTTTTGATTTTTCACATGTTCATATATCTACTACTGCCCATCACATCATCGGTCTGTGCGGCCTTAGAAGCGTTTAACTAACAACAATTGAAATCAGCCAATGACTGTGTCTAATCTCAAACTGTCCTATTCTAACTTTGCATATTGGGCAATGGATCTGAGTACAAGTACAATATTTGTACATCCAATGCATATCAACATACACAACTCAGATGTCTACAAAGAGCTTTCTCCCAACGCACATACATACATACTTATATGTACTTCTGTTTTCATGTATATTTTCTTGTGCGGGTATGATATTGGGGTTTCCGTTGTACATTGTGGACTTGTCAAATATCGCTTTTACAAATGTTTATAATATCAAGAAATGACATCAGTGATGTGGCAAATTTTATAACCCAAATAAAAACGTGACATCACATTTCATTGCATGATTGTCATAGTTGACCTCTTCTGACTAAAGAATGTAATGGAAATCACACAAAACAGGATGTATATGATGAACATGTACAATTTGGCTCTAATATCACATTCGCTGTGGCGATAAGAAACATATTAATAAAAACAATAGCAGGCATCTGTTGGCGGACACCCTTGTGGAATAAATTAAGTATTGCAATTGCCTTTCAATATGTATGAAACAGATTGACTTATACCGCCAGGAGATTATCTTTGGTCAGAAAACAAATCCCTATTTATGCGTTAAGATACAACTATAAAATAAGAATACCGAGCCGAGTTATTAATTGACAAATCAATTAAATTCTTAGAAATTTATTATTTTGAGGTTTTTCTTTAAAACAAACTAAACGAAAAACATTGGAAAATGTAAACTGTACACAAGCACAGACATTCTAAACGGTATTGGTACAATTATCTATTTACATGAAGAAGATTTTACAAAGAAGACAAAAAACTTTGAACGACGTTTTATTATAAACTGGAACACATACTACGATAAGAGTTGACTTAATGTAACTCAACCCAAAATTTAAGTCAATACGCTCGATCTTGTCGGAGTCTACATATACATGTATGTTTAACTCTCTATGCATAGAGAGATTTTATAAATCAGAAATAAGAATTGTTACTACTATCAATCAATTTCCACATGATTAAAACTACGTGTTAGCATTTTATTACTATTGTTTAAACGCCAATGAAGTAACCCTTCGCTTAATTTCCTCCCCTACTAATGTATCTGGATTTATCCATGAAAGCTCTCTCTCTCTCTCTCTCTCTCTCTCTTTCCGTTTAAATGGTATATATGTAGATTTATAAGTGCTAAAAGGTATCGAGATCGCTCCTTAGCGATCTCTTTGTTAGTAACTTACTTTCCCCCAAATCGCGCGGTCTTTACTTTTACTTAACACGCCCACCATTGTAACAAAAATTTTAAGCGATTAGTGTCCTTTTTCCTCCTTTTTTGATTTTATAGTAACCACAATCGAATGTGCATCATTTGATTTTCATTTGCATTTTTTTAGAACTTTTTCTAAATATGATGACAAATTTACATCAGGCCTTGGGAGATTTTACGTAATCATTGTCCGCCTTCTATTCCATTTAACAAACTACAATTGCAACAAATCAACAGAAACAACAACACCACAATGTGGAATAGTTGAGAAAAAATTACAAATTATATCATTTACACGTAGTAAAATGTTACGAATCCTACCCTCTACCGGATCCAGCCATTACCAGTGAGTGGCTCTTCTAGGATATATACATATGTATGTGGTAGTAGTGATGGTGTTGGTGGTGCTAGTGCCAGTGTCGTTTCCTCATCCGTTTCGTTTACGAGAATGCCCTAAAGAGCAGTCATAGACTATCTATCGTTTGTTATCGTACTTAGAGTCTCTCGACGTATCTTGGCATTCATCTTATATGTATGCAAATTTATTATGCATGAGATTAAAAGTTTTCCTTAAAATAAGTTAAGGATTAAATTTTTCATTAGAATTTTGCCTTTTTTTATAACCAACAGTTTTACACTACGCTCTCACTCACAGACACAGACACACACACACACACACATATAAATAACTTCTAAAGACAATGAACAGTGGCAGCAGTGTTTGTAACTTGTACATTTGTCCTTTGGTGTGCATGTGTGTGTGTGTGTGTGTGTGTGTGTGTAACTGTAGACCAAGTCGAGGACACGTATGTTTTTGTGTGTAAATACATGTGTATGGGAAATTAGCTTTGGCAGAAAAGTTTCCTTAGGGGAGAAACAAAAGCAAATTGTCTTACAACAAAAACAAAAAAAAAATAGAAAACCGAAAACTTCTTCTGGATCTTTTTTTTCAACTCTAATAAGTTGAACATGGAAATAAATTTACAAAAGATGGTCTTGAGCACGCAAATACAAACAAATGTTTTTTTTTATATATTCCGCCCTTCTCCCACTCGCCACCTTGACTTCACCCCTTCGCCCAATAAAAGGGTTTCGCAACATTTAAGGTTGCAGAGCTCCGACACGGATGGATGGAAATCTAATCAGTTTAATGTATGCTCTGTTAACATGCGAATAACTAATGCGATTTGTGTATTCGCAAAGATATTCAGTTGCGTATTCGTATTCCGTTTATGTTTTAATCACATGAATGCATAATGAATGACTGAGTGAGTGAGTGAGTGAGTGAGTGAGTGGATCAATGTATGCCAAACATGGTGTGGATGTGTGCGTCGGTGTATGTGTGTGCCCGCACAAAGGATATTCAATCAGGATGAGCCTTAAATGCAAATCTTGCCTTGAGCATATTTGGTGAGTGAGTGCGTCAAACAAATGACAACCTCCAACCTTACAATCCGTTGTTGACATAACTATTAAACAGCCGTAATTTGTGTATATCATAAAACTGGAAGGAGCTGAGCTGAGCAGCTCCTCATCCATTTTCTCAACAAATTAAAAGCACGAATTTCAATTATTTAAGTTCATTAAAACATCCACGACCTGTTCTCTTTGCATCTGGGTGAGCACACAAACAAGCTGTTTGCCGACAGTGGGACGTTGTCAGCTTAAGTGGTTTCAAGATCGTCGACTGTAACGAGTGCGTCCTAATGACAACCGTGTTACTTCATTAAGACAAAAAACATCAACACGGCCAACCACAGCCAACACATTCAAACCGCCTGTTACTTGCAATTAATGTAGCGGCCAACTTAAGTACGGAGCAGACACATTCTCATAATATACTTTGGCATACAACTTTTCAGAAGTTATTTGCCTATGTGTCCACATCCTTATACATAGTTATACATATATATATATATGTATAGTTGTACAAGATACACACATTTACAAACACAAATGGAACATGTTTAATTGCTTTTGACATTAGACATGTGCCTCGAAACGAGAATACACTCTGGAAAAAAAATAGATATTAAACAGAAAATTAATTATGGCCGCCGATGATTGCAGCTTCAAATATTTTCAGATAAGCATTATTAACTGTTTGTTGTTAGGGGAAAATCCAAGGATTTTGAGCAAAAACAAATTTAAATTGAACCCAGTATGGTGCTAAAGACGTTTTATATTTGAATTTAGTTCACATTATTTTCGAAAAGCAATGGTGCGAAACTGATCTAAGAAAAAATTTCCTTTTTTTATTGTTTGTATTATATAGACATTAACTAAAATTAAGTGAACTATTTTAATAACGATTATTGTAGTAGTAAATTGAAAAAGTTAACATTCAATTTTAAATAAGGATAAACTAAAATTTGGGAACTTTTCACCCCTTATTGAGCTAAAGATGTGTATTCCTTAAGTTAAGTTAAACTTCTCTACAATATAAGTTCACAAGTGTTGAACTAAAATCCAATTCAAATGAAACAATTGAACAAATGCATTTAAATGAAGTTTATTAATGATGAAAAATAAGAAAATGTTAGTCTCAAAAATGAAGTTAATTAAAAAAATATTTACGAAATTTAAGCCCTTGTAATATTCTGGTATTGCTCGTTTAAATGAAATTTTGGAAAAATTATGTAAAAATTTACTATATTTGTCTTATAAGAAAACTTTTTTCTTTAAGTGTATGTTACGTACTTTGCCTTAAGAACAAAGATAAATATGTTGCAACTACACCACACTTGTTGTAGCAAAACAAGACGCACTTAACCTGAGACCACCGATGCTCATCAGTACACTAGTGTGAAATGCTAACCTGCTATGACAGCGTAATGCTACTTAAGTCAATAAATGGATGGCTGCCAATAATCCATCCGTGGAAAAAAGTAATACAGCTAGAGAATATAAGAGTACATTTATATTGTTCTCTTGTTTAGTCAGTGGCTACAAAAATTGGGGCATAGGTGAATTAGCATTGACATCACTATGAGTGTGGTGACGTCACCATGTTTTAAGATCGATTAAATCGGATCACATCTAATTTATATATAACTTTGCGGCACAGTAGTCATAGCATGAATTGCATTCCTTCAAATTAAGAGATCCCTTTCTAAAATATCGAATTTGTCAATAAGGACGAATATGTGAAATAAGATTAAACGCTTCAAATTCTCAATCAAAATCAAGAATCATTTTTTAGTTCTTAATGAACAAATCGCAATCATTATACCAAAGTCTGCTGTTAAGGATTCATGGCTGGATCCGAAACAGCTGTACAGACTGACTGGCAATATGAAAAAATCTTTTTGCTAATAAACTTCATTCCAAAACACTGTTCTTGAGCTTGAAATACAATCCAAATCAATATTAATCTTTATAAATCTAAAGTTAAGTTATTTTTGTACTTGACCAAATTTTTGCTACATACTCAACGTCGTCCTAATTCAAGTTAGGCTATTATCGAGCAGGTACTTTTCAAAACTTGTTTATTCCACTTTTGACAAAACTGAGTTTTAATATTTTGTTTGGTAGCATTGAATTAAAATCTTAGCAAAAATATAAATCTCTATAATTATACCAGGAAAAAAATAAACAAAAGGCTTGATTTCATTAAAAGTAGATTATTCTGCTTAAAATATAAATTTTTGGAACATAATATGAATTAATAAGTTTTTTAATCCTACACAAAGCAATGACTAATCTTGACTTGAATTTTGAGAGAAATACATTGGGACATAACTAAAAAATAATTTTCCCAAATTGTGCAAAAATACAAGAATAGGAATAGGAATAGCCAAGTTTTGAAAAGTACGAGTATTCAGTTTAGTAATTTTTTAAATGCAAAAAATCCTTTAAAAAGTATTAATGTAACTTACACAATACAAAATTTTTCAGCTCATTGATTTGGGCCTCAATTCTGAGAACTGCACGTTAAAGTAGCCCCAAAAAGAATAAGTTCTGCATCATTCGTTTTGTCAAGTTACATACCATAATAATTTAATATCGAATTGAATCATGAATTCACAGCATCACTCTCGACGCATGTTTTGCTTATTTCACTATACCTATCCAATATATTGTGCCCACGACATCGAAGGGCGGGACAAAATCGCCGAAACGTTTTAAAAAAACTTACAATATCTACTATTTGCTGCCAATCCACATCACTGTGCACAATTTCTTAATGCTGCTACCAAGGCCCACGTCTGCATTTACGTCGTAGTCATATGTATTTGCAAGTCTTTATTTTTATGAAATTTCCAAGGATCCTTGTGGAACGTTCCGCATAATAACCAGTTGTTGTTGTTGTTTGATGTTACAAGTGCTAAACTTCTACCATGCGTGCGTTTGAGTTTTATTCCTCGGCTTTTACTTTATGGTGTTAAAGTAAAAGATAAGTACTTCACACCCTGCAACACTGCTTACAATTGCAACAAATACCATAAAATCCATATGTAACTACAGCAACAACTCTGGGGGCAGAATGCAGCACGAAACAGTTGTTACGAGCTCTTGCCCACAAATACGGGGGAGTGCTTGAGAAACTAAATTCATAGTTGCAGTTGGCAGAGCTAAATGCTACAATTAGAATTTGTGTCGAATTGGTTTAGCTATAAGCGAGTTGAGTCATATAGTTGTTCTTAGTCATAGTGCTTAACACAAATATGACGATCCTTTATATATAAGGCAGCAGACTAAAATTTACCGTTTACCGCTTTAAAATATATATTTTTAGATTCGCTGTGAATGAGGCATACAATTTCGATTATAATTTGTTTGGACTGGTCGATTGCTCGAATGATGTGTTAAAATCAAAATTATCCCTTTCCGGCTGTCTGGACATAATAGATTATGTTATCGTTACCAATCTAAAAATTGTTCTTAATTCAGATGCATATTTCATGATTTGTGGACAAAGAGTTTCGGTGAAACCCAGCCATCTACATATAATATTTTCCAAATATTACATCACTTTGCGAGGTTGGATTACCTTTCACAGTACAACAATTCTAAGGGACTCAATTCTAAGAATTGCACGTAAAAGTAGCCCCAAAAAGAAGATGCTCTGCATCATTCGTTTCTTATTTTGTTTGTTTGTTTTTTAAGTTGTTTCAGCTTAAATGGACTAGTGGTTCTCGAGTTACGTCAAACAAAAGAGCCTTAAATATGACAAATTCCCCTATACGATACTTACTTACTTTAAATTTAAATTAAATTAAATTATTACGGCATGTAACTTGACAAAACCAATGATGCAGAACTTCTTCTTTTTGCGACTATTTTCACATGCAGTGCACAGAATCGAGTCCTAATCAATTAGCTGAAAAATGTTCTACTGTGTTATCTTACATTGGGTTGCCCACATACAAATGGCTTAGCACTATATAATATGAGGATATACTTTTCAAAACTAGATTATTTCACTTTATGTGTTTTTGAACAATTTGAAATTTTTGTGTATTATTAAAAAGGTCAAGATTAGTGCTTTGTATGGGATTCAAAAATTTAGCACTAATATACTTTCAATAAATCCAAAATTTTAAATGGAATAATTTAGTTTTGATGATTGGATTGGAATAGTCAAGCTTTGTTTTGGTTAATGTAATTTAACTTTTCAGAAGTCTTCTATGTATATAAATATCTACGCACACGTTTCAATTGACTCGATTTTTTTTGCAATTTACTCAGAGAGCTAAATGCTTTGAAAATTGATCAAACAAATTATTTTCATCCGAATTATACTATCTATCAACATTCCACTAATGAACGTACAACTTGCCGCGGGTATCGTAAATGTGATGTGAAATATTTTGCATAACGGTCCTCTTGCCGTGACCTCGGCGGAATTGTAAATAAATTATAAATGGAGCAAAGTTCTTATTAATATTTATTTAAACACTTTTGTTTTGTTAAGTACTTAACCACAGCAAAAAGTTAATTTAAACCACATTTTCCCAAGCAGTTCCCAGAAACACGCCCTAATTGTACAGCCTCGCTCGACCCACCCACGCCGGCGACCGCCACCAATGCTAACAAAATGTGGGAGCATAATTTAATTCGCTGTCTTCTGCTCTTGCACAAACACTTTTAAGCCCCTTTGAGGCCGCCACCAACAGATGTACAACTAGCGCGAACACCATCGTCATCACCTAGCTTCCAGACTCCGACTCCAAACACCCAGCTCATGTCCCAAAAGCACTAAAACCAAAATGAATTCATATTTTACAAGTTCTCCGACCACCATCCAAAAAGTGAAGAAGGTTTTTAACAAAACGTTACATGTTTTCGTTTCTTCCTCTTTGCTATTCCAAAAACCAGAGATAGAGGGAATTTTTAACAAAGTTTTAATGAAGTCTTTTTGCGTTAATTTTTTACGTGTACAACAAAAAGTTTCACTTTACTGCCGCATCGCCACTACGGCCGAAAGGAAGGGGAAATGCTGCTACTTGATGATGGCTGGCTGTTACCTTTTTTGGTTCAAATTCCTTTTTTTTATGTTGTATCTATAGCAGAGGCCGTCCGATGAGGATGGTAGTAACAAGTTGTATACATGTAGCAATCTGGCAACCGCAATGGGGGAATATTAGGATGGACAAACATCCTTTGACCTTAGTATGCTGTTATTAGTCAAACAAACAAATGTAAACGAAAGCGATCAATTCAATTAAATAATGCGTTCTTAACATCCCGGCACAACAAGAAATAAACAATTTGGATAGGGATACCTAGGATCACGGCACTGTCACAGCCCTGCCACATTTCGTTGATCGGCAGCCACCTCGGTGTTGTCGACAACAACTTGTGAGTCGTCGTGTCAATTGTTAATTTACACCAAAGCGAGAATCTTTGCCATATCCCTGTTATGAATGTTATATCACAAAAAGTTGTGTGTTTTTATAGAGTTATACAACACATTAATAAATTATGATAAATCATTATATAAATATAAAACAGAAACATTGTTTCTACCTTTGTCCGTTATATACTTTGAAATCAACTAACCGATGTATCCCAAACTGTATACAACATATTATATCTTACATTTTATATTCGAAGGAGATACAAATGAATTTAACGTTGTAATAGTTTTCCCAACATGAAATTATTTTTGCTTTTAATTACAAATATTTATCATATGAAATTACACAAATTTCAACGTATGAGCTTATTTTATTACAATATGATGGACGTATATTGTTTACGTACGTTTCTATTTACGATATATGTATTGCTTAAAACAACTCTACTGAGAATATTTAGAAAATTTTGACATACAATGATAAAGTATTCTTTATTCCAATTGATTAACACACAAGAGTTTGCCTCAAAGAAATTTTAAAATCTCTTGATATTTTGAAGCATTAAGTATGTTATTTATTTTTAAAGAATATAAAGTTAGTCGAGATTAGAAAAGATATTTTTTTGTAACTTAACAATTTAAAATTTCCATTTGCCGTGTCACAGTCGAATATATTGTAAATCAACCTTCAAATAGTGCAATTGAAACTTTTTAAAATATAACTGCATGCGTAAAAAAAATTCGGTCGAGTCACGTCATGTAATTTTTGTCGGCTTCCGCAGTGTAATTTGTCAAATTACGACATTTTAAATCTTACCCCGAACCAAATATGTGTGGATCTTCCACGGATTTTTGTCAGATCTTTTTTCATTTCGATGGCCATCATTTTTTTCCCAACCTTACAGTTGACACTCGTATGGCGGCATCTCTCATTTCAACTTCTTTCTGACATTTTGAGCCGAAAAACAACCTTAAAAGTGGATTTTCTCATTTATTTTGCATATTTAAAGATGTGGCAACAAAATTAATGAGCTTTTATTTGCAACAACCAGGCCACAACAACAAGCATTGACGTACCTTACACCACCCCTGCTCACCGACGAACCCCCACCCACCTACTGCGGACGTTCTGAAATGGGATGGAGAGAATATCACAAAACGGTACATGTACAACATTTAACAATGTATCCGGTTTCATTTTAGTCCATATTCTTCACTCCGCAAAGAAACAGATATTGCAGATTTTATGGTCGAATAAAAGTAAAAACAATGCCGGACCCACAAGCCACACATCACATCCTGTGAGCCAGAAAGGTGCCCATTCCCCGCACGGACGCCTGAATGGTCAATGGGACTAACAGGTCCTAAAAATTCAACAAGACAAAATGGTAATAAATGCTCATTAAATGAAGCATTACAGCCATATTAGTTTGAGTCACGCATCCACACTGAGATTTTCAGATTTTATGTTACACAGGAAGCGGATGTGTTTGTTTATGTTTTTGTGTGAGTGCGGTGCGGTGCGGTGTGTGTGCGTCTGTGTGTGTGGAGTGCGTGCTCGCTAGCTACGTGCAACGACAGAGAACACCGGACTGGGGGTGTGAAAAATTATGTTGTGTTGGTGTGTGTGTGTGTTTTAGCTTGATACGCAAATCCTTCGAGGGATTTTCATGGCGAAATCCTTTGTTATTTATTTGCTTACATTCAGCCATAAATAAATCTTAGCCGAAATCATTTGTTGATATTGACTCGAACTTCAATAAATTTTCATTTTGTGTGTTGTAAGACAATTTGTAAGTGTTCAAACCGACTTCACAACCGGCATCGCCTCCTTTACCTTACTGGCGCTGTGCGTAAATATACATTTGAAACTTAAACAAAACGGCGAAGTTAATAAAATTGAAATGGGCTCAACGTCAACAAATAAGCGAAGAAAATATATTTGAAGTATACATCTAAATTCTAAACTCGAGATTTACGAAATGATTTATGAGCACGAGTCCACATTCAAACACGAGAAAAAAAGTTAAAGAGCGAAAGGATGTGGAAATTGTACATATAAACAAGTTGAACAAATATAAAGTTATATCAAGGCAAATCAAGAATAACATGAGAGTAAAAAATATCCTACTTATGACTAGAAAAAAACTGTCAAAAAATATCGTTACTCAATTGTCGTCTATCTTTAGCAATATGAAATAAAATTGAGTTATCAAGATATGCGATGAAATGTTTCCACTTATTCTTCGATCAGATTGGATAAAGTGTTTGTATTTATTGTGAGAACAATTAATAATAACAAGCGGTTGATTTGATTTGATTTAAAAGTTGCAATATTTTAGATAATATTATCCAACAGTATAATACTGCTATATTGGGTATTAAATGCAGAAGAATAAACATTTCGGCGTCGACCAATTCATTTATGTATAATTTTTCGTATTTTTTTATTTTATTTTGTAAAGCTTTTGTGGTCGTCCATCGACCCTTATATCCATTTTGCTTAGTCCGTAGTCAAGCAGGATTCATCTCCGGACCTCGAGGCCGACATTATTTGATTTGTTGATGGCGGAGCCTACACTCAGAAAAAAGTCCGTACTAAATTTGAGTACAAAACATACTAGATTTGAGTTTGCAAAATTTACTCAAAACTAGTAAATTTGTACTTAAAATGAATAAATTATACTCAATTCGAATATGTTGTACTGGATTTGAGTATGCGTTGAAAAAGTGCATACTTCATATAAGTACGAAATTTTACTCAAATTGCATTCTTCAATATGAGTAAAATTTTACTCGCCTTAAGGAAAATGTTATTCGTTTGAAGTATGGCATGTAAATATTTAAGTTTGCAAAGTGTTGAAAACAAAATTGTATGGAAGAATGTAAGTTTAGTTCGCATTGTACTTCAATTTACTCCAGATATTAAAATTAAGTTCAAAGAAGTTGTAGAACAGAGTACACATGTATGATCGTTTCAAGTATAGATGTAGTAATTTTGAGTTACGGTGTACTAAAATAAAGGAAGATTATCTTCAGGAATATCGTACTTAAAATGAGTATGATTTTCTCAATTTTAGGTTGCAAATAATAAGATATAGGATATTGGAGACTTAAAATGGACAAGCAAACTACGTAAAAATAATACATTTGTAACAGAAATTTTTATTCAAAAAAAACTAGAATTTGGGGACGAAAAACTTAATTGTAGTATGCTCAACTTATATTAAAAGAGAATATTACCCAATGGTAGTTCGAAAAATAATCAAATAAAGTAAGCATGCGTACTCAAATTAGGTAAACATTTACTTAAAAATAAGACATTAAACTAAACTTGAGTTCATTTTGAATAAACAATTGTAACAAAATACTTATTTGAAGTCAAAAAGTCTTTAGCTATGTGCCAAATTTGTTGTCAAAAAGGGTATTCAAGTTGAGGGATATAGTTGTAAATATGAGAAGCGTCAAACTAAAGTTGAATACATTTGTAATTAATTTTAGTTCACTGTGTACTCAAATTAAGTTCATTCCCAGAAATACAGCTCTGTGTTCTCATAAGTACACACAAAATGTGAGTGAAAGAGATAAACTCTATGAAACCATAATGTGCAGCATTCAACAACTGTGAAACAAAAAGAGACAAACATTCGACAGCGATCGAACTATGTGATTTGCGTGTTTGTGTGTATAAGTGTTTGTGCGCATACAAGCTGGTATTTGTTGCGTTTAGAACAGTTTTGTTGAAGAGGTTTAGGAGTAAAGTGTTTATTTGGAGTGCCATGTTACTGTAAAAGAAATAAAATAGTGAAAAAGTGTTTTTCGGAGACTTTGTAAAAGGTAAGTGATAATAAGAACCTTAATTATCAATTTTAGATGTGAATAATTTAAGAAGATTGTTGGCGAAAAAGTCTTTGCGGTGGTGTTCTCAACCGTGGTGTTTTCAATAGGAAAAAATGGGTAAGTACAATTGTGTATTCGTTCATTGTTGTTGTGTGTGTGTGACCGACGAAAATAACAAGCAATTTGAATTTCATTAGAAGCTCCAAAATAAAATAAATAAAATACTTATTCTGAATTATATTGCTATTATGATTTCATTCATTCTTAATACAATTACAGAATTCAATTTTAGAGGTAATTAAACATTTAAATTAATTTGTGAATATCAAATTACAAATTCTAATTTTAATTGAAGGTTATTGCTGAATTTCAAATTTAAACTAAAACTAATTTGTTAATTCACTTTTGATTATTAATTTCCGTTTACTTATACTTATATAATTACAAATTTGAATTTATTCTTGAATTTCAAGAGTGCAATTTGAATATTTAAATTCATTTCGATATAACAAATTCTAATCCAATTACTAATCACAAATCGGAATTTATTCTTTCTAAATTCAATCACAAATGAAATTCCAAATAAACGTACAACATGAATTCAAAATTTTTTTTGAATTTAAGATCAAATATCAATTGAAATACAATTTGTTAAACTGAATAGATTTTATTTTCGTTTTCTAAACATTTCAAACCCCCTAGGACTATTAAAACTTGATTTATCTTCGTTAATTCATATGCTGGAATGTTAGACAGATATTTATTATTGGCGTGATCTAAATAGTTTTAATTCTTGGCTTTCGCGTAATAATACTGCAAATTTTTTAATGGTTCAGTTTGCTGTCAGATAGTTAGACTTCTAGCGTGTGGCGGGGAGGCTCGTCTGTGTCACGGCTACGTATGATTTGAGACCTCCTCTATTATGCTTGAAGCAGTTTACTCATGTAAATAAATAACCGTTTGCAATATAACTGACAATGATGAGACTATGACGCAGTTTATTATGCCGCGGGGAAACCTAAAGAGCAGGTTCTAATTGTTTAGATCAATACCATTATTATATATCAAGTCAAATATTAAATCTATGTAACCATACGGAAAATAGTTCATCTGGACATTTTGTAGACAACTGGCTCATACATTTTCATATAACTTACAAATTGTTATTCTGAAGTCAACTTTGCCGTTAATCAAATTTGTTTAAAAAAAAAATAGAAAAAATTTAAGGAACTTGGGGAGAGATCCAGTGCATGATGTATGTGTAGTCGAATACATCATGATTATTGTTAACCAAAGCATCTTGTTAAGTCTAATATCGGGTCTTTCATCACTTTTGAGCTAATAACTCAGTTAGTTCTAAACCAATTTTGAATTTATTTAAATCTGAGACCTTTCCAACGATATATAAATATATATATTTTACTATACATAACTTGCCACATTTGTCTGATTTTGCCCCCCAATTTTAAACTTTTTTGATTTTGTTCACTATTTTTGAAGTTTGAAGAAGTTTTTAGCCACTAATTTGTTACATTACCCTAATGTCTGTTGTATTATTCAGAAAGTGCATTTAGCCATTTGTAAAACGCATATTTGTTTGTAAAAATTGGTGAACAAATGGTTAAGTTATTAATGTTTTCGAACACAATCTTCAAATCCAAATTCGAAATTAACAACAACACCACAACAAAATATTTTCTTTAACTGTTTGATTTTAGTATGGGATATATTGTACTCGAAAAAAAAAATATTAAAAAACATTTTTGAATTTGGGATCAAATATCAATTGAAATACTATTAGTTATTTCATTTCAAACCTCTTAGACTATAAAAATTTTATTTTATCTTCGTTAGTTCATATATTGTAATGTTAGACAGATATTTATTATTGGCATGATCTAGATAATTTTTATTCTTGGCTTTCGCGTAATAATATTTTAATAGTTCAGTTTGCTGTCAGATAGTTAGACTTCTAGCGTGTGGCGGGGAGGCTCGTCTGTGTCACGGCTACGTATGATTTGAGACCTCCTCTATTATGCTTGAAGCAGTTTACTCATGTAAACAAATAACCGTTTGCAATATAACTGACAATGATGAGACTTTGACGCAGTTTATTATGCCGCGGGGAAACCTAAAAAGCAGGTTCTAATTGTTTAGATCAATACCTTTATTATATATCAAGTCAAATATTAAATCTATGTAACCATTCGTAAAATAGTTCATGTGAACATTTTGTAGACAACTTGCTTCTAAATTTTCTTTTGACTTAAAAATTTGTATTTTAAAGTCAACTTTCCCGTTCGCCAAATTTGATTTAGAGAAAAACACAATTCAATAATTGAGTTAAAGATTTTCATTTGAATAAAAACCTCCACGCGGCATATTATTTTATATTTGCTAATGGAATTTGATTTGTAGTATTCTTTTAAAATAATTGTATCTAATGAACGTGTATTTGCGCAAATTAATGACAAATTCGAATAATATAATATAATATTCGAATATATAATTATTAATATTATAAACCCCAATCCTTCCTCAACTTTCTGAGCATGTTGGCCAAACATTAACTTTAATTTCTTTACCTAAAATTTGAAGGCTGCGAAGTCGTTTTTTGCAGCGATGACGTACAATTTGCTGACATTTGTATATCTGCAGTTGGAAGTGGTATGTATTAGTTATGTAAAATAATTGTATTTTAAAATGAATAACTACTTGTACGCATGCGTGTTCTAGCATCAGACATGACCACGGCAATTCTGCAATATCAGTCAATTGCAAAAACAATTTATTAATAATAATAAAATAAAAGTTTTTTATTTTGACAGCAATTTCTTTCTTTTAAATTATTTATAAGCTTATATAACGTAATTATTAAAAAAAAAATTAAAAACTAGTTGGGGGAAATGCAAATATTACATTAACCATGATTAAACTTAATTTTAGTACAATAAATCCAATTTTCCGTCCGTTTGGTTGTACATTTAAGTATATTCTCGTTAATTTCAAGAAAGCATACTTGTTTTAATTCTTTGTGACTTCAATTAAGGGTAAAAAGCATACAAGCAAGTCTGGACAAACTTAAATATAGTACATATATATTCCACAATAGGATAGCTAAACTTGAGCCAAGTTGACACTAAACTCAAATATATGTTCAATTTGAGTACAATCTGACTCAATTTCAGATCTGATTAGTTGTACATTTAAGTAAATTCTCGCTAATTCTAGGAGAGCATACTTGTTTTTACTTCGTTTGTGATTTCAATTAAGTTCAACTATACTAAATTCCAATACGCATTAACATGTCTCGTACTTAAATGTTGTTTAATTTGCATTAATACGGAGAAAATGCGGTCTTCAATTTAGAAAATTTGCTTTGTAGTAAGTTACATTTTTCTTTTTTTGAATACGATGCAAACTTCCATGATTGCCGCGTGTACTTATTTCAAGTCAATTTGTGGTTGACTTTAGGAAATTTTCTGAATATCGGTAGTAAAATGTAAGAAGTGCATACTCAGTGAAACATCATTTCTCCCTATTTTAGAAATTTTGCACTCAAATCGTATCAAAAAAAAACTACGAATGAGTAAGTGCATACTTGATTATTGACACATAATACTTGCTTATAGTATATGTCGACTAAGATTCAGTAACTTTTACTTGTCTTTATTCCAAATGTATTTGAATGTAGTAACAACTTTACTGAAATCAAGTATGAAATGAATTCAATCTGAGTAACCGTAATACTTGACTCCGAATTGATGGCCACTCTTACTCAATTTTAGTAAATATTTCCTTAAACTTAGTACATGTTTCTCCTAGTGCATACTTATTTGTAATACCAACTTACTGCTTTTGATTCAAATTGTGTTCAAAAATAAGTCGTGTTGTACCCAAAACAAAGAAATGTATACTATATTTTAGTTCGCATTTTAGACGTATATTAAAGAAATTTGCAAACTCAATTTGAGTACTGTGTTACTTGGCGCCATATGAAGACTCATTTTACTCAATTCTAGTTCAATTTTACTTCAATTTAGTTCACTTTTTTCTGAGTGTAGGTAGATGAAATTATCTACCACCTCGAAATTATAGTTGTCAACGTTCACGCAGTTTCCCTAACGAGTAGCTTTTTTGTTCATTGAAACTAATAACTTCGTTTTGTCCTCGTTAACCATTTGACCCATTTCCGCTGATCACATCCCGCAGTCACGTCCAGCAGTTTTCGACCGATGATGTCTACGCCTTTAGCGTACGCGAGAAGTATGTGGCTTTTGTTGAATATCGTGTCACTCGTGTTTACTGCAGCTTTCCTCATTATCATCTCCATCACTATGTTGAAGAGGTCTCACCATAGGCCGTCGCCTTGTTTTAGGCCCCGCCTGGTATAGAATGGCTCCTTAAGGTCCTTGCCTATCTTCACTGAAGACTACCAAAGTCAGCCATGGCTTCGAGTAATTTCTTCTCCAGGATTTGCCGAAGTGTAAATTTTTGGTCAGTTGTTGATTTACCAGGTCTAAAGCCACACTGATAACGCCCGATCAGGTTGGATAACACTGGCTTTAGTCTTTCACATAGCACACTCGACAGGATGTTATATGCAATGGGTAATAGGCCGATCCCGCGGTATTTGAAGCACACACTTGGATCACCTTTTTTTAGCACAGGACATAATACGCTTAGTTTCCAATCGGACATGCACTCATTAAGCCAAGCCGTGCGTAGGTATTGGTGCATGGACCATGGACCATTGGACCAGCAGTTGCTGGAAATGTTCTCTATATATATGCAGCACACTCTGCGTATCTGTGACCAGATTTCCATCCTTGTCCTTACAGGAGGGAAGCCCATTACCGTAGCCTTTTGCTTTTACTTCCTGGTAAAATATTCGGGTCTCACCTCTATCCGTAGATCGTTCTATATCCTCGTTCTCCAGTTCCTTCATATGACGTTTTTTTCCGCTTAAATAGCTGTCTCGCCTGTTTTACTGTCTCTTTGTGCCGTTCCTTCATAGCACGGGTTACAATTGGCTGTAACATTGCCCAATAAGCAGCAGCCTGTTTCTCAGACGCTATGCGACATTCTTCATCATACCAGGATTCGTCTGAATGCGCAATATGCTGCCACAGTGTATCGGGAACGTCAGAAGTAGAGGCGTTGTGTCGTAGAAGTTGGAGTAGGCTGTGGATATCTCTGGGGTTTGCAGCTTCGCGATGTCCAGCTTTCTTTGTGTTTGATTACGTGCGTTTGCCGCTCTGCTCAATCTTGTGCACACCTTGGCTGCAACCAGGTAATGATCCGAGCCAATATTAGCGCCACGGATCACACGCACGTCCATGACACCAGATGCATGTCTGCCATCAATTACCACATGATTTTGGGGGGTTCCGTTTGTTACTTTTTTTCTAGTGTTTTTATAGCCAGTAAAGGACCTAAAGGCGGGTGGCTAACCCAACCTTCAGGGTTCGTCGCTCACTTTCAGCCGCTATTCATGATATAAAAAAATATCGCGAACAACGTTGCCCAGGTGCTACCACGAAGGAGATTGTGATTCGGCTTGAGATGCAAGATTTACTTTACATCCTCAACGGCACCCAAGAATTGGCATTCAATGGCATTCTTTCTATACCTCCTCATAAAGATATTAACCTTTCTCTGTTAACGGAGAGAAAAGAATGTTGATTCAAGTAATAAAGCCAATTTCAATAACAAATTTATATTTTCCTCACAACTAACTAACTATCGAACATAATAGAGAATAGAGATAACACTACTTGTAAATGATTCACTAAATTCATATATGTATTGACATAATTACGAATTGTGTGTTTAAACACCAGCAACTGCAACCGTAAACACATTAATGACAATTTATCTTTATTGTTAATTTAAATTTCAATTTGAGCAAATATACAAACTGCGTCGTATATTTGCCCCCAGTTGTGTTGTAGGAAATATTTTAATTAAGATTTACTACCCGAGCATGCTGCAGTATAAAAGCGAGTCACATGTCAGCGGTCTCTAATGGAATTTATTACTTGGCAGGGCTTTAGCGTCATTTATTGTGCGCGGTTGCCTCCTTTAACTTTACACATTTAATGTGTCCTTTTGTTTGTCGCACTTTTCAAGGTACAACAATGTTATGAGTTTAACAGTGTCCGTACACTGAGGAAAAGGTAATCCAGGGAATCGTCGTAGATTTGGTCAGGGCAAAAATAGAGAAATCCTATTAACCAATTATTATTTAAAAATTTGGCCCACTTTTGAGTTGAAGTGGTTAAGAGCATTTCGATACTGGATATTTTATCGTGTTCTTGTATTGGTTACATATTCACTAGACGCTTCATGTAATGAATGAATGTGTTAAGCGGTTAAATGATGAAACATACATTAAAAAACCAAAATATGAATTTCTTTTTGTGTAGAGTATGTCGGGAGAGTGGCCATACTTTGCTGCTACATAAAGATGAGGTGGGTGTTGTCATCCCTGTTTGTCTTAATAACCTCCTTGTGAATGTCCAGTTAGTTGAGCATAATTTAATACTAAGACAAATTACATATAAGCTTTTCCACTTAAAAAAATCGTAACAAAGGATAATCCAACATACATACCATGTTTTAAGTTGTAGGCAGACAATAGTTAGTAATAACATTTTGGTTTGCCGAAAATAAATCGCATTTTGTAATGTCTACAGAATAATTTTCCAATGATAATATGTTATTTTAACAAACTCATTCATTATTTTTAAGAAAACATTTTAGACGACATTAAAATAATAGATGATCCTACTAGATGATCCTAAAATTAATTTTTTACTCAATGATCCTTAAAATTGATATTCCTGTGAATTTTAGCAAACAAAATTCACATAACTACGTCGCGTTTAGTTGCAAATTAATGCAACTTGACTAATTTTTTTCATCAGAAATGTAGAGATCATTAAAGCAAACTTTTATGTTCATTTCATAAGATAACTGAGTCCGCTGACCACTCTATTTACATAATTCCCTTTTGTCAGTAGATTCATTATTAGTTTACATTTATGCATCATTCAACTCATTCGGTTGCATACTTGCAACTTCTGCTGATGCTTGAATCTCAGAACAAGTACTCTGTTCATCATTCACATTCACATCAAGATGTGAGAGATACCTCGCAGAGGGGAATTGTTTATATAAGTATATGTTGTTCATTATTTACCCACGTAAATCAATTGATGGCATCGCTCACCACACAATGGAAGCCAACAGTCGTTTGAAGAACACCATTCAAATACCGAGAGCATAGAAACGCCCTCAACCTGTCATAAAACTCACAACTACTGCATTAGTACTCGGAATAAGACATCAATCATTCGATAGTTGAAGCACTGCATAACACCACGAGAAGCAACCCAACATCCTTGTATTCAGTTTAAAAATATGTGTGCCATAAATACGTGCATATATTTAATATACCATATTTGTATAAATACATATACCTACATATGCAAGGGAATATTTGTAAGCACCCATACACACACACAAACGCACATCAATCTCAATGACTACATGCTACACATACGTACATATTGAGATGGTTGCATTTGCATGAGTTCGGATAAATAATCATTTTCATTTATCAACTCTGTAGAGAAAATACTTTTAGAGAAAGTATTGATGAGTGTGATGACGATAACGAGGTAAATTATATCATGCACAGTGAATTAAAATGTTGTGGGTAAAAGTACATTTGCATAGGGCTAAATGTTTGCTCACGTTTTCAAAATAAGCAAATATTTTACTATTACTCAAAATGCTAATGGATATAAGATTCTCGACCATAACTTATATAGTAGGTTACAAATTAAGCCGCTAGTTATTATACTACTACAGTAAACTACGGATAAGTGCACATCGCATAAATGCAAAAACCGCATAAGTGCACTGGAACTTGAAGCCATTAGCCTTTTTTATACGTTTACATACAAAAATAGACAGATAAGTGCAACACGTATAAATGCAAAAACCGGATAAATGCACAACTTTTGCTAACCTGAAAGTGATTTTTTAGTACAACTTTGCATGGATAAATGCAAATCTCTCATACTACATAAATGTAGATTATGATTTAGAGAAAATGGAGAAAAAAATATATAAGGTTGGAACAGAAAACACGGTTCAAAAAAAGATTTCAAACTTTTTTAGCACACGTGGTTTAGGTGAATCGAATTGAGTGCAATTTAATATGTATTTTGCAAAAAAAACAATGTTGCAAAATATGATTGAAATGAATCATTAACAGCTCTTATTTTGGCACAGAACTGAATATTTTTAATTTTTTTGTATGAAATATGAAAAACACTAAAACAATGAACTGATTTTATAAGATTTTATTAAAACCTGTTATGTAATGCAAACCAAATATAGTTCCGTCCAAATTGAACTGGTGTTACAGATTAATAAAAATAATCTAATGTTTGTATAAATGCAGTAATCGTGCACTTATGCAATGTTTGTATGTATGCAATAGTTGTGCACTTATCCGAGTGTTGTATAAATGCAAAAACCGCATAAGTGCACAAAAAGTCGCGCGAAAACCGAAGTGCACTTACCCGTAGTCTACTGTAACTATTAAAGACGGTGACGTGCAATAAAGCGAATATCGAATGGGAAATAAGGTCATATGACTTTATTATCACGGAAGGTGTAAAATAAAGCCATTATGGCATTACTTCACCTTTGCATATCCAGCCTCGCTACTCTCATCCATCTCTGTTTCTGTGGCTCTATGAAATAAGGCCCCAAAACAAAAATGAAATAAAGCCCCAAAAATATGTACAGAAAACAACAACAGTGAAATTTGCGGTGTTATTTCATTTTTTTGGGACTTTATTTCATTTTTGTTTTGGGGCCTTATTTCGGGGGCGTGCCCCCCACCGCATACGTCGTAGTCAGCCTCGCATCTTTCACTCTCTGGTATTATTAAATACGTCGTAGTCAGCCTTGCAACTATCACTCTATGACAATTAAAAGACAGATGCGGTGGGGGGCACGCGTCCGCCCCCCCCCTTTCTTTACCACTTCTACTACCCCTACCACACGTACCTAGCCTTTTTATTATTTGAAAGGCTTGCCCCAAAAATTGGGCATTATTTAATTTATGAATTGGGGTGTTTTTTCATTCTTCGTCTTATTTGATACTTGATATTGGGGCTTTGTTTCATAACGAAATAAAACCCCATTTTTGGGGCTTTATTTCATTTTGGATTTGGGGCCTTATTTCTTGGGGCCTTATTTCATAGAGCCGTGTCTGTTCATAAGTCAATAAACATAGTGCTGTGTGAAAGGCGTGGGACATACGCCGTAGTTAGTCTCGTTGTGTACTTAGTCTCGCTACTCTGTCTCTCTGCAGCACGAGAAGAATGCGGTGAGGGACACGCCCCCAATATTAAGCCATATGGCCTTATTTTCCAATCGAATGGAAAAAAAGGCCATATTCCCATTCGAATGGAAAAATAAGCCAAATGGCTGTATTACCTATAGCTTTATTGCACGGCGCCATTATAGACAGTTAATAGAGCTATGTATCAACAGCATAAAAAGTCGCCAATTATGTAATTTAAATATTCAAAGACTCGTTAAGAAATTTCATAGATCTACTGAGAAAAATAAATATGCGTAGCAACTTCTTATTTTGCCGATCTGTTTTAAATCAACCCAATGAAAGTGATTTTAAAAATAATAGAACCAATTTGTTTTCCAAAATATCATTTTCAATATGCATCACATTTGATGAAAACATAGTAAAATAACATATTCCACTCAGAAAGCTTAGCTGAAAAAGTTTTCAATACGATGGAAAAGGGGATTTGTGGGGAAAAACTTTCCTCCATTCTCATGTCAATATAAAAATGGTAAATTCATGGATTGATGCATGGACATTTTTCGGCTGATATCTACTTTGCATGTGGACATTACACATAATTGTAGATATATGTATGTACAGCTGATGATGTACCAAAATGCAACAATTCGTCACAAAGGGGTCTAATGATGAACTCGTCATGGAGTTCGAAACGCGTCATCCTAGTGAGTGACAATGAATTGCCATTTATATTGACAATAAGCTACATTAATAAAATGTACATATAACTTTTTCAACATATATTTTTTTCAGAAAAATTTATTTAAATGATATTAAGCTTTAAGACTTTAAAATTAAATTTTTTAAATTTTTGGTCCAAATCCATTAAACTCTGTTATTTGTTTGCATTGCTGAGATTGTTACCTTTCATTTGATACCCATATCGTTATCATATGGTTCGTGGAAATATTTGATTTAATTTTTTGAAAGTGGTGTATCCTCTTAAACTTTGAAGTCCTTTTAAAAAAAATCCTGACGTTCTGGCAATAAACTGAGAATCCAGTTTTACTACATAAGGTCTCTAGTTTCACGTATATATGGTCATCATCCAGTGTGTAGAAAAAAGTTGAAAATTGTAGCAGGGTGTTATAAAACCAAAGATCTGAAAAATTAATATATCTTAATATACTGGACACGCTTTTGTAAAGTACACAAATATTGGCTGATTCTCTATATACAGTCTAATGTACTCACTTTTAAGGTGTTTTTGAAATTGTCACGCTACTGAACCACTGTCTAGTACACATTTGCATAGGAACCCACAGTACGTCGCCATCACGAGTGACTGTCAAGCAATAAAATATTAAAGTGTTGGCTCTTACTATTGAGAAGCTTCACAATCACTGGAAAAAGTCAAGGGAAATGAACATCAAGCATTTAGCATTTGATTGAACTCTTCTTTGCGGATATATATTGGTTGTTATCTGATGACTATTTACGTGTAAGAGTATTCCACAATTGTCATGATAGGAATACAGGAAAATGCTTTGAAGTCTGTGGTATCGTTTTGTTTCCCTACTTTCCTTTCAACGCAATTACATCGATATGCATTTATGAGGAAGTTTGTTGGGCAGTAATGAATAAAACTATAATGACTTCTGACAAACTGCATTAAATTATAATAGAAATTTCATTTGTGCACCGCCCTTGTGGTTAAAGTCATGATAGAGTTATTATCTCAAATATTCGTTTGTGTTCGGTTTTATGTCAAAACACTAAAAGTAAAAAAGTTGTTCTTTCAATAATGAAAGTAAATAAAGTATATAAATTAAGGCTTCAACATTTTAACAAAATTTTATTGCTCGTCTATGATTTAAGCAAAAATGGGCCAGAGATAAAAAAACTAATTTCCCGCAAATAAAAACTGATCGCAATAAACATAATTTAAGGAAATTGGAAATGTGTTTAGGGTTGCACTAAACTCAAAAGATAATATTACAAATAGCAATTAGAATTTCTTAATAGTTTTTGGCTTGCAGTAAACTATTATCAATTTTGTCGCAAAAAAAAGTTCATTTACCGAGATAATATATAATTTTTCTTAAATATTTTAAATTGGAAAAATTATTGAATCGGATAGTTGTCTCTAGATATACAAAATAGTATCGTATTAAATTTCGCAGCAGCCTAGTTTTATAATTTGAATAATAAATAATTCCTTTTTAATTTTTAGACTGATTTATTAGCATTTGAAACACATCATACTACAAAACATTATTTTGTTTAGCATCAAGCTTCATAATTTGTAAACTCAAAACAATGCTTATTTTATGTTGAATGTATCTTTAAATTAAACGAATTCATAGAAGGGGCTGATAAGGGGTAATGCTACATGCGACAAAAACAAATCACTACATTCATCTAAACAACTCATTTCTTTCCCAAGGCTTCTCTTTCCCCTCACTCCTCTGTTGCACTGAGGCAATAACAATGTCCCACTGAGTATACAGGGAAGATCAGCTCCAGAGCCGGTTATGGTTTCTGAATTGGAGTACGTGTAGACATGATAATTTGTATTCCCTCGACGGAAGCTGCATTTAAGCATAGCCTGAGTATGAAATCATTTGTGGTTGATTTCCCCATTGTGGTTTACTGCAGATGATGATATCGTCGTATTGTGTTATTTTTCTGCTGATAAATGTAAAAATTATTATGTTGTTTTTTTTTTGTTTCTTTAATGTGGCACAACAATGACGATGACTCTATTGCATTAATGGCAGTGCTTTTGATGCTGCTACTGCTGCTGGTCTTGCAGATTGAAATTACAGTTGCTGCTATTATCATTGTTAATGCACAAACTGTTGTTGCTGTTGTCGACGGCGGCAAACTGTATGCCATCCCATCCCAACAGAGGGTAAAAACAATGGTGTTCTCATAAGATACACTGCTGCTGTTGACATGTTAAGCACAATGAGTTACTAATAGGAAGCCACCCACAGATCTCCAAGGTGCATTTGCAACAAGTTCAACAAACCCTGGTTGGGATACTGAATCATTTACACACTCGTGTAAGACCAAAGCATCGATCAAAGTGAAACATTTGATATGGGTGCACTCTGGATTATGACGGTACGTTTCCAACAAACTGCAAATGTTATGTATGGTTAAAATTAGAAAAGTTTAGTTATTGAATGACAGGAAACCATTACAGTAAAATCAAAACTGTTATGTTCTCGCTCTTTCTAGGGAGAGCATATAATTGAGCTATACACGCCATCACAATTGAAAGTATAGTTTTGATCAGCATTTGTACAGTGTTGTAACCGGAATGTATTAAACCCTTCGGGGTACAATTCTGACCTAACCTAAGTTTACCGTGCTATGTTTCCTTGCCCTTTAATCTCACTCCACTTGGCGTTATGGAAAAATGTCTTCTTGTTCGAAAAGCTGTTGTCAAAAGTCAAAAATGGACCCAATACGCTTTCTGATGAAATTATGTATTACGTTTAGTTTCTTCAGTCGTCATTTTATTTAATATCAAAATTTAATTTTTCAATGCCCGATATCTCGGTTAGTAGCGTTATCGAAAGCTGTATTTAAGGAATGTGTTAAAAAATACACATAATTTTAAAAATCATTACATTGTTGGTTAGAAATAAATATCAGATGATATTCGTGTCTCACAAATAAACCAATGTCCATTATTGATTATATTTAAAAACATTTAATACATATAAGGAATACCCTAATATATTTTAAAACTTTGACGTAGCAATTGCTATTTTGCTTAGGAATATTTAAAAACAAACACAAATGCGATTGAAAAACGCCACTGTTAATCAAAAGCTCAGAAGCGTTTTCCTAGAAACACTGCATAGCTGTTTTTTCTTCTTTTTTTTCAAGGTAAAAGTCAATTATTAACTTACTCATTCACATTGCAACAGATTAAATGAAAAAAAAATATGAGACAACTAAGTTCAAGAACATATTTGGAACTCTATTTAAAATGCCACTAAAAAGCTTTCCATTGTAATATTTTTCTATTAACAGCTCTCGAATTTGAAATTAGCAAATAACTAATTGCAATGCAGTCGTAAGATTGTCATCTCGAAAACACCGAACGTCGTTTTTATCAATTTCAGAACAATTTGATGGCTGATATTTTGTTATAGACATAAACATCAATTTGCATTTTACACCGACAATCCTCCCTTTTTGTCCTGCCGACAAAATTGTCGTTGTGACAAATGTTTGGGATGCGAGTAAAACGAAAATCCACTTAGGCTCTTTGTTACATCGAAAATGAGAAATATCGACCTTTATAAACCCAAATGTCACTATAAATTGTGCTTCCCCCATTCAGGAGGAGTGCAGGGAAAGCCAGCAGTGGGGTAGATAAACTAAACGAGACATTATGCCGGTTTAGGAAAATCCAATTTTTGTTTTGTTTATAAATTATCAATTTTGTGACACTTCCCCTCCACCCGCACACAGTGTGAGTGTTGGCGGTGGTGGGCAGGCAGACAAGGGGGCGGGTGTTTGAGAATTGAGCATCATCATGATTATCGTCTCCACGACATTTTTATTCAATTTACATTCTCTTCTGTCGTTTTTCTTCTCTTCTGTCATGACCGCATACATCAATTTCGTAAACTAAATGAGATTTTAAAATTGATTTGCTTCCGTATCAGTCAGTGTGAATGTGAGTGTAAAAAGTATCCAATTTATCAGTGTATGTATGTGTGTGTCCGTATCTGTGTGTATTTTACTGCACATATACATATGTAGTATATTGATAGTACATGGTAGATTGTTTATATATTTAAAGTCGATTTATATATGAGTACACTCGGATGCAGACAACTGTGTATGAGGGATTCACGCTTTGGATGGGTTTTCATGTTCCACTGGGTTGGATCCTTCACGGTTCGTGTAGTCACTCCTCTTGGTGCAGTTGTAAATTTACCACATAACGCAAAATAAACACATTAAAGTTGCAAATTGAATTCCATTTAATCTTCCTTATGGGTAGGCAGAGAGGCTCCGCAAAAGCATCAGCCAGTCACTGCTCGCATCACAACGATTTACCGAAGTTTCATCATTGGCGATTATTTTGTTAAATGAGATATCCTTATGACATCGAGACCACCAGAACAACATTTATAAGGTTTAGCAATAAACACATACATGTAAGAAAAAGTGAAGGTAATGCGGACTAAATTCAATCTGTCATCGTTGTGTATAAAAGTAGTTATCAAGATAATTGAAAGAAAACATTTAAAAATGTCATGAATTGATAACTAAAAAGATCGAGTAAAATTAATAATAATTAAATATCTAATCTATAAACTTTTTTTCTTTGTGTTACCGAAACTTAGGTTGTCTTCAAGAAAAACAAATATCGAATCAAAAAACTTTTTTTCTTTGTGTTACCGAAACTTAGGTTGTCTTCAAGAAAAACTAATTTCAAAATCCCAATTCCGCAAAAAAAAAGTAAGAAAATAGATAAATTGCAATGTTGGTTAATCATTTTTTTAATTTTTTGTTAGAGATTTTAAGTTTTACGCTTCATACATACCGCAATACGTCTATATAATTCGAAAATACTATAACCCTTCGAAACCTTACCAGTCTACTTATGGAATGCCAACTTTACCATATTTATATCAAAATTTCTTAAATCTAGCTTACAAGTCTTTAATAGAGTCAATGCGATCAGTCTTGTCTGATTAATAAATTAATCTAAATGAGATTCTGGCTAATGCCCTTATTCTCTGTATACAGCTATCAAACGAAACATCGAAAAACTGCATAGATATATGAAAGATTCCTCCCATGGCAATCCCATATAAAATACATACCTTTTTATTAATTTTTATCCGATTGACTGTAGCACGGTGTTATTTCAGATCACTTAAAAAAATTAATTTCTCGCATTGTTGTGAATTAACACGCTTTCTCACAACACAACGGCACCTACCTACATAGAAGAATGCGATCGTCAGCTGTTTGAGACGCTTTTACTAGACTCTTATTGCGAAGTAGTTGTCAACAATACTGAGGGGCCGCCGATGAAATAACTATAGATGACTAAGACAGGAGTCAAACCCTTAATCTCCAGCAACCTAAATGTTTAACCAAGAAAGTCAACTTAAATTCCAACTATGTTTCAAATAATCCAATGTAGTATACATTAACTTCAAATTGAATGGTCAGTAAAACAATAATAAACTGCTCTTTAATTAAAAAAAATATTTCATAACAAAACAAGTCCTTTGTGGCATAATGCAGACAACTGTATCTAAGATCTCCATATGACCTAAAATAGTAAAATATTTTGTGAAACTTGCCAGCAAAAAAAACAACAACACCAAATGCCACACAGTTATCAGCATATTAATATTGTCCAATTATTATTGCCACTATTAGGGATCTTATTTATAATCTTAATTATCAATTATAATTATGTCGAAATCCCCACATGAATTTGTACACATGCCAATGTATTGTATCATGTTGTTATTATTGCCATTGTGCTACTGCAAATACAAAGTGTTTATACACAAGCGTACTCGTATTTCAATACATAGCTTAGTTGGAATTCAGTTTCATTAGTTTAATTCGTTTTAAAATACACAGGATCGATTCATTGTGTGGTTTGGTACGAAACACAGATTTCTTTATTTATTTCAACCATTATTTTGTCATGAAAGAGGTTTAAAGCTTTTGGTGTAGGCAAATGTGGTAATGGAATACCAAATCTGTGTCAGGATACCCTAGCAAGGGAAGTTGTCTTAGAGACATGTTTGTATTAGGGCGACACTCATGTGTAGCAATTCTAATACATATGTAAGAGTGATATATGTGTATGATAATGATTTTAAAGGTTAAAATGTATACTACTACTATATTGTAGTGCTGAATATCTGGCCACAAAAACAGAAATGTTAATTTGACTTTTACTTCTAATTTCCGGTCCTACTTGTGGCAACCATTCCCTCGCTGTATTTGAATCGAAACACCCGCATTCGATGCCGTCCCAGTATGTGTGTATGCCCTGCTTGTGCAAATGTCTTTCTTTCGCAAATATAAAAAAAAAACAAGTAAAATAAAAACATATTACCCCAGATTTACTTAACGTAATGAAAGACGTTATATATTTTTGTTTGCACATTTGTGCCATGGAGCAACGTTTCGATTACTTACACCGTAATCCGCATTTCTCCGATTAGAAATTGAAATTATTCCAACATTACAAAGCAAATAAATAGGAAACAGAAATGAGCGAACGAATGGAATCCAAATATTTACTCAATACACATCTCAAGGGGTTCGTTCCTGTCTTCATCACCTATAAATAACAGTAATTTGCAAATGACAAGTCGATGTCATTGGTTTTTTCCCCTCAGCATATTGTCGCAATAAATGACTTTCCAACAAAATCCTATGGGATACAACAAAAAGAAAGATTCAAGTCTTTATTACGTTGTTGCTATGAGACTGAAAGATTATTACAGTGCCTACAAAGCGGATGAAAGTTCTAATGCGATGTCAGTCAAGGCCTCTGTCTTTTAGTGTATTTAGCGTGTTTCGCAGTCATAGCCATGTCAACGTGAGTGAACCATTAAAATCCTAAGGAAGAAATCATGACAAAGTAACGACTACCATTTCTCTTAACTCAGCAGCGAATACACCTCCATGTCGTGCATAGGAACGTCCAGACTCGATGATTAGGAAGCAGGATGGTTCCGTTGACCACTAGTGTCCCTTCGGTAAATGAATGTGATAACCTGCGGTGTTGTACATTCACAGAAAGTTTCCTTTTTAATATACTGTGAAAGCTTAAAAAAGGTTAAATAAAAAGTTTTCTCTTCATTTCGAATATTTGCTAAGGGTAAAAATTACCAAACAGTTATAAAAGTTTTTATTTTATTTTTCACACACCAACAGCTCAGCCCACACACACACACACATTGTAAATGGGAATCACAAAAAAAAGGAAAAACATTTCACGTCTTCCACTAACAAATCATAAACAAAATACAAAATGGGTGGAAAATTTAATAATTTTCTCACCCACACCCGCACACAATCCGGCTAATAAAACACACACACACGCACACCCTGATCCACTTGTTTGTGAGTTGGAGAAGCCATAAAGAAAGATGCCACACACACACACACACGTATGTGCCATTCATATGTAGGTACGAATCATATGTGTAAGCAAGCAATATTCATTTTTCGCTTGACTTTTTCATCTGTTTCACGACAATAAAAACTTTACATAGTTATTGTGAACACACTCGCACTTGGCATTGCCAGCACCCGTCGTCGCCGCCACCGCCATCACTGGCATCGCAAATGAAAGTATTCACAGTCAATTTTCTTTTATGGTTTAAGCAGATAAAAAAACAAGTTTAGCTTCGCAAATGAAAATGTCTAAGGAAAAACACATTTTTGTTTTTGAGGAAGTTTAGTGTAAACAAAAAATAATCTTGATCCCAAAGCCTTCAAATAGCACAACATTTAAACAAACAATTTCAGAGAGGGGTACAGTAATTGTCTACTCTCAGATCTGCAAGGACCCACCTACCTAGTAAGTACGGTATGAATGACGTGTTTGCTAGCACATAATAAGGAAAACAAATACAGGTCTTACTTACAATCTACACCACCTACTGTTGCATAAACCCCAATGCTGGTAAACAAAAACAAACAATATTAACTATAAAAAAATAGCAAATTATAAAACATAACTTTTAACTTTGTGACATGACTGCGCCGAATGTTGTATACCCTCCAGGTCCATAAACGAAATTCTCACAATATGGAATATAATATCTTCTTTTTTTGGCATATATAAACACCATAAAAATTTTTACAATTACAAGCTTAGCTACTGATTGGTTGTTGTTGACGATCGTAATAAAAGATACATAATTTTGTAGTGATTGTAGCTACCCTGGATATGTCGCTGTCCAGTACATTTACTTTAAATGTTTACTTCTATGTAGAATTTTTGACCTTTAATAATACTCCTTAACGTAGCTATATCCTCTCTAACCAATGACAACAATATTATTATGCAAAGTTTTCAACATCGAATTTCGTTTGATGAGGCAGAGTTTGTTGAAAGAGTTATAGCCTGTTCAGCGAACTTTTTCGTGTACGCAGACGTGCCCAGATTACTACCCAGAAGATCAAGTTTTTATTTCTGTAAAAGCTATTTCACTCATTGTCCTTCTATCAAAGTAAAAAGTTTTGTCAATATGTTATTTTGGTAATTTCAAATTCTTTTGCTATTGGAAAATACCAAATTTTTGCAAGATGAGGCCAACATTATTTTTAGTGAATACAGCTGACTGTGAACACTAAGGAGGTCGAAAGTTATATGGGGAAAAAATTTCAGAATTTTGTCGGTGCCCCAAAAATGATAAGTCTTTTCAGATTTTAGGTTACCCAAAGTTTGAGTACGATTGGATAACCCGTTCCGCTTTGAGCTTTTTTGGAGGCACAACTCAAGAACGACTAGTCCAATTTTGATGAAACAAAATTCCGAAATTTAAGAATTAAAATTAAATTTTTTATTCTAAAGTCAACACACATTGTACTAAAACTTGGACTTCTTAACTCCCTTAAAAAACTAAGTTCCTTTATAAATTTAAAAAAAATACTGTTTTTCACATGTAGAACATGTAGCAAGTTTTATACTTTCTTTTACAAAATTCTTAAAATCATATATATTTATAAACAGAATATTGATAAAGACTTCCATCGCGGAAATCAATTACGTTGAAGGCGTATACATAATATTTATTTCAAATACATCAAAAAATAATAAAAATATTAAATAAAATAAAATATTAATAGTCTGAATCATATAAATGTAATGTAAAAAATAACTTTGTTTAATTTTCAACTATTTGGGATGAATTTTTATTAAAAATTACAAGTATGCAGTGAATAAAATTAACTACCAATCGAAATTTATTGTGTATATTTTATCAGTTTTAAATAATTTTTTTAATATATTTACTGCTTATCTTATGCGCATATTATTAGTTTTTTCGTGCATATTTGTGTTGGCCCTGTGTAGAAGTGTTTAAGATGTTCTAAACTGCACGTGTTTGAGTTTGTCGAACCAAAACTTTTCACCACAAAAAACTCTTTTTTGTTACACTCAGAATAAAGAGTAAAAAAACCAAAAATGTTTATCGTTCGCCATTTGACTTACGAATGGTTGAAAAATAAGTTACAAAAACAGGCCCTTAGTCTCTAATTCATTTAACTAGATTTATGTTTGGTAAGTGGAATCTAGTTAAATAAGTTTTAAAATATAGCTGCTCTGCTCCCGCTGACATTTTAAAAATGAACTTTCCTATCAATATATGACGACTCTCATGCAACTTGCTAGAAAGTCGAGTGTTTATTCGACATTTTCGCAGATAATACGTGCACAGAACTTATAAGCAAGTACTTGTACGTCTAAACGCAGTGTTAAGGTGCCTTTCTCTTTAAAAGTTCAGGAGCTTGTCCCAATACATAGATTCATCAATGACCTTAAGGAAACAAGGCATATGTAATTTAAAATGAAACTAGTTACATTATCAATGCTACATATGGAGCTGAGAGTAGTTACAAATGTCATGAAAAACTAAAAGTGCCGCCGAACAAAGAAGAGGTGGCGATAAAAATTCTAGCGGAAAACCAAATCAAAATGGTAACAATTTACACACAGAGCAGCAATTTGCCAACAGTAAATGTAGCATTTTTCAAATATTTATGCATGAATATTTTGCGACAAGAATACTTGTCCATGGATACATTTACATACCATGTATGTTCCTGCCGCACCAAGGCACAGTGCTTTTTAATGTAAAAATACTCATGTCATTATTTGAGCTTAATATGTAGATTAGACCATTTCATTTTACCAATTTTTTCGAAAAGTCATTGGGATAATATATTTTCTAATTCTACTTAAAAAAACAAAAATTTTGGTATATAAAACTTGAAAATTGATCAACGTTTAGGGGTCGCGCAAAATCGTTTAAGGTTTTTGGCTGCAAAAAGGCATGTTTCAAAAATACTGATTTACTTATATGATTAAAAGTTTTGATACGCTTGACCGATTTTAATCAGATTAGACTTGTTTTAAACGTAATAATATTTCGCACATTTTCTGTGAAGACATCAAAACATTTTAGATAATAGTTTGAGTTTAATAACCTTTCAAACCTAAAAATATTTAAATTTTAATTCAAAATTTACCTACTTTGGCCATAAAAAATTTTTTTTTTTTAGTTTTTGTTCTAATTTTTGTATATCTTTAAATGCACAATTGACAAACACTTTCTAACGATACTTTTGATGTATGGCAGGACCATGCAAATGACATATGTTCAGCAGCAGCAATAATAATCAATAGTGATAAAAATTAAACGAAAACTGTGTACTATGTATATTTGTAGTAAAGAAAACGATTTAGGTAATTAAAAACAATACCTTTTTTCAAATTGGATACGATAACACCTTTTGTGTTCTTTTTGTATGTTTTATTGCGTTTTTAGATGACTTGTACTAATTAGTTTTGCTGGTTATTATCCTTCGTCAAAGTGTTGTTCACAGTTTTAATAAGCCCAATAGCAATCGTTGACAACGCTGATGTTTTTCACAATTTCTTTAATCCGTTTACAATTCTCATTCTTGGGCCAATTTGACGGGTGGATAGCAAGAAAACTGCTGTCTACTCCAATAATATTAAAGAATTTCATAGTATTTTCTGAAATCATTTTTGTAACATTTCCTTCGCAATCTTGGTCACCAGGATGCTTTAATGCAGATGTAATTTTAATTAAAGTTCCTTCGGTATGCGTGGGGTCGAAAAGAAAAAAGCCGAACGCGATGTCACTTATATACCATAAATGCCACACAAAAGTTTTGAGTGCAACATTTGCTATCATTTCATTTGATTTGCGGTATTTTTTTAATATTTTATCAACAAAATGTCGTTTAATGGGGCTTGTGTTGCAAGGGGACACGTAAACCAGTTTTGAACGTAAATTTTGACCACAAAAATGTTGATCTGAATTAATCCATTTAGCTCATCACTAGCGAAATAGTAAAAATTTCAGCAACAATTAAAAATTCTATTCATTATATTATACATCAAAAGTATCGTTAGGAAGTGTTTGTCAATTGTGCATTTAAAGATATACAAAAATTAGAGCCAAAACTAAAAAAAATAATTTTTTAATGGGCAAAAGTAGGTAAATTTTGAATTAAAATTTTAAAATTTTTAGATTTGAAGGGTTCTTAAACTCAAACTACTATCTGAAATGTTTTGATGTCTTCACAGAAAATGTGTGAAATATTATTACCTTTAAAACAAGTCTATTCTGAACAAAATCGGTCAAGCGTATCACAACTTTTAATCATATAAGTAAATCAGTATTTTTGAAACATGCCTTTTTGCAGCCAAAAACCTTGAACGATTTTGCGCGACCCCTAAACGTCGATCAATTTTCAAGTTTTATATACCAAAATTTTTGTTTTTTTAAGTAGAATTAGAAAATATATTATCCCAATGACTTTTCGAAAAAATTGGTAGAATGAAATGGTCTAATGTAGATGCCATATGAATGCAAATAACTAAAAGCAACATCGGTTGGAGCCATAAGGATGTATTTGCGACAATACGATAAAACACTAACACTTAATTCATTGAGTACGTTCGTTCGTTTATTTCTATTCGTATTTGAAACTTAAATACAATTTCAAATAAAACACAATTATTCCACAGCAAGAAGGCAAAAAAAGTACTCGTGTGCATCGTTTATTGCATTCCCATTAACGGCCAAAAATTCGTGTATAAGTTCCTAACTGAAGCGTGAGGACCGTTAAAGATCATTCTGCCTTGAGTTTATCGGCTCGGTAATTCATATTATTGATCTGTTTCGCAATTGTGCTTACAACAAACTACTGTGCACTCTCCACCGAATACAAATATTGTTGTTTATAACTCCTGCGTCCTATTCTGTTTCTTATTTTGCATGAATCATACTATGTATTTAAATTTGTAGACTTGCCATTTATGTGTGCTATAGCATAATCTTTGTACGTTTACTTGTTCATAACTTATTTTGTTCTTCTATTTTTGTATGTTTTTATGGACTCTCGTTATATTTGTTTTTTTATTTTTTATATACATATAGTAACTGCTACTATATACTACTTGTACTGGGACTACAACTATACATGTGCCATTTGGTAGGGATGTATGAGTGTGGTTTTAGTAGACTTCTCATAAACCTACAAATTACTAAGTCTCCCAAAATATTTGCGCAGAACACCACATTGGCACATAAAAACAAACAACATATGAACTAAATCGTCATTCTGCTACTGGAATATCTCCCTTCTCTCCTCCATCCGCATCTGTTTGTGTGTCCACACACTGTTCTGAGTGCAATAAAGTCATAAAAACAAAAAAGACTTTGGCAGCAACAAACGAATTGGCCAACAAAACAAATTGCCGGCAAAAGAAGCATAACGTTAGCATTTACAAATTCCCCACAACATGGAATGGAGTGGGAAGGTGAAGTCCTCGTATATTACGCAAGTGGGATATGGGAGAGTTGAATTATTTCTACTGCAATGTGGAAGCAGTGTCAACAACGATTGACACTTTATTTAATTTGTATTACAAATTTCTACTGATTTGATTTTGATATGAAAGCCACCAGTGGAAATGTGCGCGTATTTACTTTACTTATTAGATTGTATAAGAAATTAAAATGCAGTTGCTTACAAAAGGATTCCACAACCTTACTTAGGCTAACAATCAACTTAGTCACTAAGTAACACCTTTCGCGAACTGTTGAAGTTATTGTTAATTGGGTGTCAGTAGCAAGCAGATATCTCGCTATTTCGAGCATTAGTACAATTCAAAATTTTCTTATGTTATTAAGTCACCAGCATATGGTCGTTAAGGACTTCCCCTTTAGTTCTGTTGCTTTCGTCTTAAGCTTTAGATGGTATAGTTGCTTGTCAGTTCACTCGGGTACCATTTGGCAATGGCAACATTTTCACAATGGGTAATAGTCGTTTAGCAGGACTGGATGGCAGACCTGTCTCCAACTACCCCCACAATTTGCTGCAACAGTTGTTTTTGTAGAGCAACACAAGTTTACGATGTTACGTTACAGCTTTTGCTATTGCTTTGCGAATAGTTTTATCCCTAAATTTGTTTCTTTTAGTGTATTTTTATGACCGTTAGTTAGTCCTTATGGAAATCATTTCGAAATTGAAGTTGCAGATGACGATGTGTTGGAGGTTGCTAATCTCACCAAAACGAAATTATACAACCGTTCGTATTATGCATCGTTAGTGTGGCCACAGAATCGTCTATTCGAATATCCGGTTATCAGAATTACTCGACATTTCAACATATTTTTTTTAAAAACAATTGAATAGCGTGAAATCTTAAAAGTGACGTTGTTGCTCAATAATACAAACTAAAGTAGGTATCTAAAACATTGTAGCTACATAATTCTGTCTGTTGACACTGCCGCTCAAAACGCTGCTTCTAAAGTAAACCTTGTTGCTGCTGCAAAAAAATAATATGTACATCGATTTGAGAGCGACACGATGTCGTGGCAGTGAACGCGGCGTATACGACACTGTATACGATAGTTAGAAACTATCCTTTTTTCTACATTCTAGATCCAATTTGATATAATTAGAGCCATACAGAGTCTAAATCTATACTAATGTTATAAAGTTGTTTGTTTGTTTGTTTGTAGAGGGTAATCTTCAAAACTACTGATACGATTTTAAAAATATTGGATAGCTACGTTATCCCTGTCTGCTGCTATAGGCTATTAGCAATTTGAACTTTTAGGGGTAAAAAGCCCGAAAAGGGGCGAAATTTGGAGTGCACATTTATTTTTTAGAGTAGTTGTGCGATACAAAGGGATTTTTTAAAATTCGTACTTTTAGGGCTAAAAGGTGATAAAATTGGTTCCATCACGCAGATCAAACGGCAGAAGTAGAATCGCGAAAATCTATGTGCTTGCTTCATATAAAATGAGAATGCTGCATGACTGGAATTTTTTGAAATTTGTACTTTTAGGACCAAAAAGGATACAAAAAGGGATAAAACTGGTACCACAATCAGGACCAAGCAGTTAAGGCTATAATCACGAAAATTTAGATGAGCAAGCTCTCTATAAAACTATAGGGCTGCATGAAGGGATTTTTTAAAATTTGTACTTTTAATGCTGAAAATTACAAAAAGGGATAAAACTGGCACCATAACCCAGACCAAAGTATAGAACTAGAGAGCTGGATAAAGAACCAAAGAAGATTCAAAAAGGAATGAAACTGCTACGATCAACCGGACAAAATTCGAAATTCGTACTTTTAGGGCGAAAAAAGGACCAAAAACCAAAAAAAACCGTTACCATCGCTAAGACCAAACTGCACAAGGTATAATCGCGAAAGTGTTAGTGAATATCTATTTCAGTGAGTAGTTGAGCGCTATTAAGAAGGGATTTTTCTAATTTCGAAATTTTAGGGAATAAATGGCCGAAAATGGAATAAATCTGGTACAATCACTTAGGCTAAACTGGACAACGTAGATTCACAAAAATTAGGTGTAATTCTTATTATATTGGGTTGTTGTGCGATTTGAAAGGGATTTTTCGAAATTCGTACTTTTAGAGGCACAAGGTCAAGAAAGGGATAACATTGGTGCCATAACCTACATCAAATGGATAATGATAGAAACGCCAATATTGGCGTGAATGCTTATGTTATACAGTAGTAGTGCGATACGAAGGCATTTTTGAAAGCTCTTATTGGGGGCAGAAGACATGGGTGTAAGGTAGACTTCAGCTAATAAGGCGTTATTGAATATCTAAGTTGGGAGCGGAAAAAATAGGCGATGCATTAAATCAGACTAGCTAGCATTCTGATCAAACGTGTGGTTGTAGAAAAAAAAATTAAACAAATTAAAATTAAATATTTGTTTAGCGAAAAGTGTGACCAATGTAATGGACCAATCGCTAGTAAAATATATAAAATATACTCAACATCGTTATCAATAATTTTGTAGGCAGGACGAAGTCTGGTGGGTCAGCTAGTATACAGTGGTGTGCGATGAAATAGAGTCGCACCTAACCAAAATTGTCAAAGCAAGAAAAATCCACAAAAAAATATATTTTTATGGAACTTTTAGTTATTTTTATTGAATTTCAATACTAATCTAACAAAATTGAATATCAGTGTGGAAGTTCAAAAATTAAAAAGGCACAGTCAAGTAAAAATATCTCAAATTCCCAGGTTTTGGCTGTGAACAAAAATAGAGTCAAAGAATTTATCGACTTGAAAGTTAATAAATTAGTGACTTAAATTAAAAAAATGGTTAAGTTATATCTTTCTTTACCTCAGTACTTAGTAGAACAGCCATTACTTTTAATTACTTCGGCGGAACGATTTGGTATTAAATCCCCTAACTTTTGACAAGTCTGTATTGAAATATTATACCACAGAACTTTAATCATTGCCCATAGTTCATTCTTATCACATGTATTTTTTCCTTTAAGAGCTACTTCTAACTCCCGCCACAAATTCTTAACAGGATTTAAATCTGTCGATTGTGCAGGCCACCTTAAAACTCCAACTTTGTTAGTTCAAAATCGAATTTGACATTTTCCATGTGTGATTCGGGTCGTCGTCTTGCTGAAACACCCATCAAAGCGGCATTTCCCATTCAGCATAAGGCATAATGATGTCATTCAGAACATTTGTGTAAACTTTAGCGTCTATTTTACCATAAACGAAACGTAAAAAGAAGAGATTAATTCCTCAAAGAACTTGCGGATTGGCCAGTAACCAAGTGGCGGTATATTTTGTGGTCATATGAAACGAAAGTGAAGTTTTTTTAACTCTCATCGCAACGAGCTTCCTTTACAAAGACCACCCAACACCGATTATCGTCCCCATCAACGAATATCGTCCCCAACACACCATTATGACCATAAAACATGGTGGTGAAAACATACTGATATGGGGTTACTTTTCGTACTATAGTACTGGGCCTGTATTTCGGTCTGAGGGTAAAATTTACGCTACATTTTACACAAATATTTTAAATGGCTTCATGATGCCTTAGTCTGAATGACAAATACCACTTCGATGAGTGTTTTAGCAAGACAACGAACAGAAACACACATGGAGTTGGCTAAAATGAATTTCGAAAACAACAAAATTTAAGTATTAAGATGGCCTGCACAATTGCCAGACCTAAATAATGATGAGAATTTGTGGCGGGAGGTAAAAATAGCTCTGAAATGTAAGAATCCTTCTAATAAGGAATGAACAATGGACATTAATTGAAGCTGCTTGGAAGAATGTTCCAAAACAGACTTGTCAAAAGTTAGGAGATTCAATGCCAAAGCTTTGCACAGCAGCAAATAAAAATAATGGCTATTCTACAAACTACTGAGGTAAAGTAAGATATAACTTTAATATTTTTGTAATTTAAGTTACTTTTTCATTTACATTAAGGTTGATAAATTCTTTGACTCTATTTTTGTTCACAGCAAAAATCTGGGAATTTGAAATACTTTTGTTTGTTTGTGCCATTTTATGTATTGAACTACCACACCGATATTCGAATTTGTCAGATTAATATTGAAATTTAATAAAAATAACTAAAAGTTCCATAAAAAAATATTTTTTTGTGCATTTTTCTTGCTTTGACAATTTTGGTTAGGTGCGACTCTATTTCATCGCACACCACTCTATTTCATGTATATAATAAGGTCCAATTAGATCTATGGTTGGAACATTTTTTTTTATCTAATTAGACATAATTATATAAAATTAGACTCTTAAAATTAATGTTAAATTTTTTGTGAGTTCATTGTAAATTTGTATGTTTCTCTAGTAAAAAAACTATATCACTTTTTAAGATTATGAAAGAAGTAACAGGTAACAAAAATGTAAAATGACCGATCCTTGGACGATGGTTAGGACATGCATTACTTCAGTGCAAATGATCGTGAGTTCAGACTTTGATCAAAATATCTACAGCAACTTTGAAGTGAAATCTTAAACCAAAATACAATTTGCAAATGACAAAAAAAAAACATTTAGAATAACAATAAAACAATATAATTTTAAAATACATCTTTATCATGAATTATTTGCAAATAATATTAATATATTTTTATTTTCTTAATTAGCTCTTAATCATGATTAAGCCAACATAATTTAGTGTTTGATTTTAGATATACAAAAAATCTTCCAGACCGGTTTCTTGTGTTATTTCTATCGCTCTAGTCTCAATCCAATACCTTGGCTTATCTCCCTTCCTTCACACTATACATATAGCAAATGAAAAAAACAACCATCAGACACATACACGCACACAACTTAAGAATAAATTGTGGCCATAAAATCTAATTTTGCAACAAAATTACATTTAGGAAAAAAAAACTCAAATATATGTATGTGTGACTCTGAAGGGAATACGTATATTTGAACTTACACACACACACATACATTCATCCACCCACACCATTAGGGTACATATCGCCGCTGTCCACAGTTTCCATTTCTTTAGTGCCATAAGGAAATAAATTATCCTTAATATGTTTGTTGAATGTTTATGATTGCTCCGTAGCACTCACATGTGTATCAAATGACATTTTTACTATAATTTCATGAAGTCACTAACACATGTGTAATCCAGAGTATGCTCCAAATAAAATATTTCTCCCGCAGTCATTTTTACAATTCGTTGAGAAATTTCAGCATTTCTTTGCCACTCGAGTGTACATAAATACAGACGCTGCATTTGTCAAGAAGAGAGTTCTCAATTTAAAATATCGATAAATTGATAAGCGGACATGCACTTTCAGCAAGTCGCCAGACATGTTGTACGGGTTGATTGTACAGGTCGAAAATTTTACATATTTCTAATGATTACTATTACAGCTTCCAACAACCAGAAATATTACATTAGACTTTAGATTTTAATGGACATATTGACAATTATGATAGGGCAAAATGGAAAGGCTGCTACGGTAGGCTTATTGCATACAGAAACAGTAGTGAAAATCTTGTTAAATTTGGCCAGATCGTTAGAAAAGGAGAATGTCATGCGATTGACTAGGTTTTGGGCCGTTACATATCTATCTGTATTACTTTACTTGTCGACAAGTAAATGTAGACAAGTTACCGACATGTCATGTAGGCACTGATTGTTTAAGTATGCAAATATAAGCCTGCGAGTAGCTCATCAATACTCATTAATGTTAAATTTGTGAAATAAAAGTATGTCATCAAAATGTCATTGGAAGTCAAAACACTATTTTTACATTTTTTAACAATCACTGCTATCACTGTGCCGTAATATCGTCTGACACTAATGTTGTTTTGTTTATTCTTCAACATGTAAAATGAATTACTTAACTCTAAAACTAACTGCTATGTCAGTCTATCAATTTAGATACAACATTTTTATTTTCAAGAAAGTTGCAAACCGTTTTGACCAACCAGAAAAGAAATAATTACTTGTTTACAATACTATGTTAATATTATGTTGCATTTTCGTTTATTTTTGTACCAGCGGTTCATCTGTTTAGTTCAACTCTATGTAATGTTTTATAACATGTGCGCTGTACATCCGGTGGTTGCATACACAACTTGGTATGCAATATGGAGTATAGGTGAATAGTCATATTACCGATCGTTCTTTTGCAGCGTCTCCTATTTCAGCTCTCATTAAATTACAATATTAAAGCCCTTAAATCTGTACCATTACCACCAATGTCATGACGATGTTCATACGGGGACATACATACGTTTGCAGCTAGGTATCCATCCATATGCACATGTCGTCCTTCTCTAAACCCCTACAAAATCTAAGCACATACCAAATCTCAAATGGTCAATAAAGTCGGTATCATTTGTAAGAAATTATTGTCTTTTCAAGCAAAAGTTAAGACGTTACCACAGAGGGTCTTTCTTCCTCATCTTCAGTGCTTTAGCTTCGCATTTTTTTCATTGCCTTTTCTGCTGGCTGAAGCTCCATCCAGTTCATGCAGAAACGATAAATGTGGGTTGTTGTCACAAACAGTTGATAAAAGCAGCATAATGGTCTTCAGCAGCACACGTTTCTATTAGAATGGTTGACATCACCAACCAACACCGACCACCCAACTATGGGCGACGGACGGACTTGACACAAAGAAAAGTGACCTCAAGCTCTGTTTGATATTGTAGTGGTAGTGGTAGTGGTGATAATGCAGGCAGAAATGGGGACGAGTAGTTCAAATGTAAGACCAAGTACGGAATCACAAGTAAATAAATGCTGTGGTGATTTGTTAACTGCACACAATTTTTGCAACGAAGCCAAAGCGATGGGACAATTGTTACAAATTAAAGCTTCATTTGTTTTGGAACAACGGCACACACACGCGCGATTTTGCTCACAGGCACTGGGGGCAAACACCGCATTAGGGTCATAAATAAAAGAAGGGAAAATAAATTTTGTTGAACACTAACTTCGACTCGCTGGCAATATAACATACAGTCGGGCACAGTTGTCCGCCAGTGGAAGGACGATGGACACCCAGGTTCGATCATTTTTATTCCAAAGGCTACTATTTTATTCCAAAGGCCTGTTTAGGGACTTTTAATTCTCTCGTCGCAGTGGATGATATCATTACGGTTATGACTGAATTTGTGCTCCTTTGTTTTGATGTGATCTTATCGTATTTAATTATTTTCAACTTCTTTGACGAAAACAAATGTTAATGTTGTCTGCTCCTAATGCTGATGACAATTTCTTCTCACGTCTTCAAATTTCCGCACAACTGCACAATGAATAAGCTTTTTGACATTAAAGACTGCTCGTGTACACGAAAGCAAACACCTCAGACACTTATTAGTGTGCGTGTGTGTGCATTTTTAGAATAGTTGTATATGCCTGCCTCAGTTTGTTTATCTGTTTGAGTGTGTGTGTGTGTGTGAACTCGTATTTGTTCATGCGATTACACTTTGATGTGGTATCTGCAACTCTGGCAGATGAGTTGGTTTTATTTCGAAGTTATTTAACTTTTTTTGTGTCCGACACTTTCATACATATACGCACAAGTTTACAGCTGCGTTCAAAATAAAAGCTATTGTGGCGTTTAGTCACTCATAAACCTTTAGAGTGAGACACTTTTACTTTGGCAGTTATGTTATGATGTAAGATACTTTTAATCTACACACTGAAGATTTACATCCTTAACAGCTTTGCGTAACTATGAGTTGTTTTATGAATAGCTATTAAGAGTAATACAAATGCTACTTGTTATTTATACAACAAATGGTCACAAAATCTCAATTTCATTTAAAATATTCGAGATATAACGACATATGTTACATTAGTGATCGTGTAGAGAAAAAATCATAGCATGTGTCATACTGACAACCGTACAAGGGGATAATACATAGGTTAAATTTCATCATTTCTAACATCTGAGTAAAGAGCTTTTAATACTGAAAATGTATACGCAAAACCCCCAGTTGATATTGTGAGATCATAACGATACAAAATTACTTAAAAATTGTTTATTTTCTTACTGTAATTGTAATTGAAATTGATATTTGTTAAAGGGAAATACATAGTTAACTTCGAACCGGGACAACACATTCTTTGTTCGAATTTAAACTGAATTAAGACAAATTTCATTAACCGGTCTATTCTGACGTGGTTACAATAGTCACCACGGGTACAATAGACTACTTTAGTTACAAAATCTAAAAATCGGTATTCCGAATCGTTTTCACCGTGACAATAGTTACAACAATTGTTACCTGCCAGAAAGGAGGTCAAAAGCTAGTTTCCGCTGTGTTGAATAATATTTTGATTGTAACAAAAAAAAAAACTTTTAGCCCTTTGAGCTATGGAAATGTTGTAGCAAAAGGTGTGGAAAGATAATGACTGCCAAAAAGTAAAAATAATTTAAATTTCTCTTTATTGTGTTTTCATTTTTTGTTTGTTGAATTCAATAATCAGCTGTGAATTGTCACTTATTTACATTTCACCACAAGGTTAATTTTTCTTTGTTACGAAATTGCCAGAATATCCAAATTATTTTGACCAAATTATTAGAATAGGACCGTAAGTAATAAATAGATAACATGTAACAATTTGGAAATTTTTTTGGCGTTATAAAAATTTCAACTTCTAATACCAGTGAGGGACCTCAGAAATTTTGACAACATGTTCAATGCAAATTCCAAACCGATTTTTATCGATTTGATCCGTGTGCATCTCCTTGTACAGTTATTAAAAATGAGAATTAAATCTTCAAATATAATTTTAAAACGAACCCATTACATTTGATTCATAATTTTCTAATTAAAAGTGACGGTCAAATTTTCTAAACTGTAATATTACTTTTGCTATTATTTTGTCCGTGAGCTGCACCATTTGTATCACCTTCCCTTTCTCTTGAGCTTTTTGTTAATCTTATCGTCCTCTTGATGTTCAACAAATTTCACAATGTCTTTGAAGAATCACAAATACAAACACAGACATACGTCGTAAACAAATTGTTTAATTCAACAGAAACAGCAACGAATCATGATGAATATTAAATGAGTCCTGAGGAACACAAAAACAGCACAGTAAGATATTATTTACCTAAGACTTTCCTCTTGCTCAAGACGTGATATTAATCTTATTCAACCAGATGAATTGTGAGTATAAAAAATAGCACAGTAAGAGCATTTATCAGTTCCTGCCGATGAGTCGATTCAATCATCATTGCCAACAATTGCATTACTCTATAAACATTTTTATCAATTACAATTGCCAGAGACAGGTATTAACAGATAGATGGAATTCTGGTTAAAATTTGAAAAATGGCACCGCACCGACACTGTCTTCAAAGAAAATGTATTATTTATGTCGGCAGTCGTCTTTTAGGCTCTGCATCTTTGTTAGTCCGAGCTTTCCCTTTTGCTGCTCGTACAAAGTGAGCATTAAGTGGTCTTTTTACTGTCACTTTGTTGGCTAATGCGTCAACTGTCGACGTCTGAAGTGCTTCTGTTTAGAAAAACACGTCATTTCGGTATAAATATTTCACAAATTCAGAGGAGTGCAAAAAAACTCCCAACTTACTGGATGGCGACAACATACAATTTACTGCTTGTCATTTAAGTACAAAAACCGGGAAGGGAGAGGACAGTTGAGAGACTCGAGTGGACCACAAGTTAGACGACGAAACCATTCAGAATATAATAAATTAAATTTTGTTGTCATTTATTTGGTTGGCTTGAAAAGTGTACATCATTTGCGGCATTCATTAGCATTTCCGAAACTAAAAGGCACACACACACACACACCGATGATAGACAGACAGGCAACACCGCGACATTTTTACAAAGTATAGTGACAGAGAGAGAGAGACCTGTTCCACTCTCACAACCAGCTGCCGCAATCACCTCCAATATTTGTCATCCATTTCCCGTTGTCCTGTATTCTGTCCATGTGCTGACAAGGCTGCTGAATGGCGGCGGTGGTTGGCGGAGACTTTCCTTGCCTAACCACATTAATTATGTACAATGAATTTTTCAAAATGTCAAAGGAACATTCATTATTTTTTTAAGGTAACAGCACTGAGTTTTTAATTCGCATTCATTTGGAAAATGTTTCATCATTAACCGACTGCTTTTGTGGTGGCAACGGTTAAGATCTTGTCAACTGTCGACTGTTGTACTAAATTCAACAGTTGATTTGTGTACATTCCTCGGAAACAGGCGGACAAGTTCCAAAGGGGGTAGCATTAGATTTTGGCGGTTAGTAATAGGAAGGAAAAGCATTGGCAGTCTTTCCAGACTTTCAAAGAAAAAAATAAATAAGAAGAAGAGCAAACATACTTATAGAGCTTCAAAGATGCAACAGTATTTGTGAAATGTACAGGTAATGTGAATATGAAACAAAATAGTATTTTAGTATATCTGTGGTGAAAAGGAAAAACTGCTTAAGTCTTATTTAGCAGGAGAGCACTTTCCAAGTTTAAACCTTATTTTTAAAAACTTATGGTGATTCTAGCATAAGTGAGTCATCCATTGAATCATTGCTAATTAAGGAACACATTGTTGCACATTCCAATTCAGAATTTTTTTAATTTAAGGAGCTATGATCAAAAAAAAATAAAATAAAATTTTTGCTTAAGTCGACTTAAGCACTTTTTCCTTTTTACCACAGATATTATGGTACATATTTTATTTCAATAAGACAAGTTTGCACATTCACGAGGTTTAAAGTGTATGAGTTATGATATTATTGTATTATATTAATATTTTCTGTGTTTCACAAATATATTTATTATTGTAAATTTAGCTCATACGCTATGGATCGTTATACATAGATAAAAAAAAATCATTGTGTAAATTCAATATGGTCGGAATTGAAAAGTTTTCTCAGATATCCGAAAATACAAAAATTTAATCTTTGAGATACCTGTTCATTAATGTTTTATACAATTATTCGTTTAACTTGAATTACAAAATTATCTAGTTTTTGAAGTCAGGCTTCACGGTTCTGAAATTAACTGTTATAGTTTTTAGCACGGAATCTTTTTATCAACGTTTTAGTTAATTCTATCGGTTAGAGGCAAGCCAAGTTGATTGTCACGTCAAATTTTTGAGAAAAAAATCTACAAATGCTGATAGGAATATGAGGTTTAAACACTACAAAATAAGTGTCGTTAGATATGAGTAATAATTCCCAGCTAGCATTTTCAATCGTGCAAGGCTCTTTCACGATCGGAGTCGACGATTAAAGTCGGAGTCGTATTCCAATCGCGCACGTTTAGAGCAACTGAAGTAACTGTGTCAAGACGGCGACTCTTACTTTCCAATCGTCGACGATTAGATTAGAAGTTCGGAGAGACATATTGACCCAAGAGTAGGTAGAACAAAATTAAATTTTCCTTGCAAAACACAAGATCGGTGGAGTGTGCGGGAAGAAGTAAGATTACTTTAATCGTTGACTCCGATCGTGAAAGAGCCGTGCACGATTGAAAATGCTAGCTGGGGAACTGCAGCCCAATACAACCACAATATGAGTTTGTGTTGGTGAGTTACTCTCTTCCCTCTCTCACTGTAGAGAAGGGAATTGTTATATAGTTTTTCCATAACTACCCGCTTGTTCTGGTAAGCATTACGTATGTAATGATACCATCGATGACAAGGAATGACACAGTACTTCCTCGTCAATATACCCGCCATACGTTTTATTGACGAATTTAACATGGGGATGCCATAGGAGGTATACAATCGCCACCCTCTCGCTTACCATCCATTGACGAAAACACTAATGGTAATTCGTAATAACTTTCGTCGATACCAATTATATGATGAAATAGATAATGAAATGGAGTGAACTAGTTCGTTAATAATATACTACTACAAAATGGACAAATTTGAAGGAACTTGGAAAGTGACATAGTGTATGGTGTAGGTCTGGTCGAGTACAATATGAATATGTATTTCATATTGTATTTGTATTTCATATTTCCCTAACACCTCCAAAATCTTGACTTACGGTTAAAAAACCGGGGTTTCAGGTTTTTTTTTTGTTTGATTTGTTGACGGTTTTAGGAAGAAGAATCTTAGAAATTTTCAACGAAATATATTTATATATAGATACCTTCCTATAACTGTCTTGTTAAGCGTCAATAATTCATACTTTTCGAATTTTTTTACTATTTTTTAAGTTTGAAGATGTTTTTAGCCACAATTTTATTAGAATAACCTGATGTTGGTTTCGTTTTTTAGAGTTTGCTTTTACGACTAAAGCGCATATTTGTTTGTAAAAATCGGTTAACAAGTGGTTAAGTTATTCATGCATTTTGAGTAACGCTACTTTCATATCCCATACTAAAAAAAGCCTTTGCATTCAAACACAAAAAACTTCTAACACAGTTGTTGACTTTACTTTTCCAGATCAAACACTGAATGGAATTTTTCAAACACCGTTTAACATACCGATCATTAAATTATTTCTTTTTATTTGCTACAAACACATCAGAGAATAACGGCGCTTAAAAAAGAGAAGAGAAGAGTAAAAAAATATGAAAGTGAATATGTCTGTTTATTTTACTATCCCCTAGTAATGCGCATGGGAGTCAATTGACGCAACGCTCGCTTACTTTGGATTAATGAAATAAGTATATACGCAGTTAAACGATATCGTTAATGATGTATTCAATGAAAAGTATAAATTAGTAAGTACTGAGTGTAATAATCGACGAAATCATTACAGAAAAGGTGTCTATTGTAGTTTTGCCGAACAAGCGGGTATAAACAACAATGCGCGTGGCAACGCGCATTAACATTTTACAATTCATTTTTACTGAAAAAATGCATTCCTTTTATTGCCGTGCTAACAACAAGCGTCGACACAACCGTGTCGGGCGAATGCTCTAGCGAGACTGAATGCATTTGTTTGTTTTCGTTCAATGGGTGCAGGGTTGCCAGTTTTTTTTGAGGCCAAATCCCCAAATTGAAATTTTTACTCCCCGAAAATCCCCAAAAAATAAGCCAACATCCCCGAAAAAATCCCCTTTCTTTTAAAGGAAATTCTATCAAGTTTTAGGCTTTAAAATTAAAATTTATAATTTAATTCAGTTTAACAAAACAAACGAAACGATATCTTTAGTATAAAAAAATCATATTTAGCAAATTTTAGCAATTAAATGCAATTAATTACATAAATACGTATTATTTGTACTCCATTTTTCAGTTTCAGTCAGTGTTTATAATATTAAAAACCTCAGATTCTAAGCCTTCAATGTCGTCGCATTGTGCTAAATTTTTGTATATATTTGTATATAAACCGCTTTAGCATTTCCGGAGACGGATTGTACTTATCACAACATATTGTATTGGTTTTAAAATGAGTATTTATTCTTAATAATGCCTCTAGAAACTTATATTGAATTTTGTTGCTTATTTATGTCTTAGTGGTGTTCATAACTGAGAATACTCTCTCCATGCAAGCATTACTAGTTGGCACGCAGAGCATATTCAAAACCACTTCAGCAACTCCTTAAATGGTTGATTGCCTGCTGCATCCAGATAGGAATACTTTTTAGGCCAAGCTGAGTTAAGATTAGTAATGATGTCACCGCCGAAAATGTTTTTCCAATTCACGGATGACTGAGATTCGCATAAATCGGTGGGAATTCCTTCTCTAAGGACAGTCTTTAAAATTGGTAAAATAGATCCAAAACTTGTTTGCCCTACAGGATTATAGCATATAATTATGGAAAATTGTTTGAATGTTTTAAAAAACAGTAAGTTTGGTGAAAACCTCTGTAGCATTTGCAATAGATCACGATAAACTGATCGTTTGTGAGTCGTGTTCCCTCACTTTGGTTTGTTAATGATTAACAAAATAGATAAGTGATACATTTGTGACACTCTTCAGTAGATATCGATACAAACGAGACAATATGTTTGATAATCCGCTAAAAAAAACATGTGTGAGAAAATTTAAAATTTGATGAAAAATCCCCTTTAATTCCCCAAACAAACGATGACATCCCCATAAAATTCCCATATCCCCAAGTCAAAAATTTCATCCCTTTTTTCAATTAAAAATCCCCAAAAAGGGGAAAAATCCCCTAAACTGGCAACGCTGAATGGGTGTGAGAATCAGTGTTGCCAGAAGCCGGCAAAAAAAATATGCTAAAACTCAAAAAAAAGTGCAATTTGGAAAAAAAAAATATGCTAAAAAGTCCCAAAAAAAAAGTGCAATTCATAAAAAACCAGTGCTTAATTTTTTTTTGTTAAAACATACGTATTTTCAAATTTTATGTTTATTAAACATTTACGGCCGTATTCATAAAAAGTTATAAGAGGTTTATAAACCATTTTTAAGCTTTTAACTAAACTTTATAAACTTTGGGCATTACCACAGAAAGTTGGACCTGTGACCAAAATAAAAAGGCAAGTAAAAACAATTACTTAAATTTTATTAAATTAAAATGCGCAAAGCCTTTCTTATTTTCATTTATTATTAAACGGACTGCAAAATTGCTTCAATGATCTGGTCACATCTTTGAGTTTTTAATATATACTTTACATATATACTGATGATGTAAGTACACTCTTATCATAAAATATTTGTTACAACAATAAATTACTCCAATGAGATATAACATGGGGCAAAGAACGTCATTTCTTAAAAAAGCAAAAAACGGAGATACAAATCAAAAAATACTTTTATTTTACAAAAAGGATAAGATAGGATTTTGATTCAAGTGGATTTTTAATGTACAATTTACTCCCAACAAAACCCCATTAATCGTTTTTGTTGCTATTTTAGGTCAACCTATTTATCATTCCGGCGAGATGTGAGGAAAATATAAAATTTTTGGGAAAAATAAAAAATAAAAGACTCAGTTTTTTTTCCGCAAAGCTTAATTAAGTGCTGAAAACTTAAATTTGGACAGAAGTGTCTTAAACCTGAAGTCCGTACACTTCCAATGAGATATAACACGATATATTATCTCTATGATTTGATGGTGGAATCATGGAGCAAAGAACGTCACTTCTAAAAAAAAAGCGCAAAACGGACTAAAAAAACGAAAAATCATTTTATCTTAAAATAAAGGATCAGCTAGGATTTTGATTCAAGTGGATTTTTGATGTACAATTAACCCCTAACAAAACCCCATTTACCGTTTTTGTTGCCATTTTAGGTCAACCCATTCGTCATTCAGGCGAGGTGTGGCTTAAGTATTATATAAAAAGATAAAGAAGTAATAAAAAAAATTAAGTTTTTCATTGTTTCTCATCTCATTTAATGTCATATGTCACAATGGAATTACCCATATATATATATACATATTCCATAAAATAAAGTTTAATTCAAATTGAAAATATTTTAATTTCTGCAGACATATAGTTTTAGAATTGCCTTTTTATTAGGTTCATCCATGTACAGTGAAAAATGCTATTTCTGACAAAAAGAATGCTAAATTCAACATTAAAAATAACAAAAAATCGATGAATGTCAAAAAAAATATGCTAAAAAGCATTTAGCATTTGGTTTCAAAAAAAAGTGCAGCAGGCAAAAAAAATATGCTAAAAAAGCATAAAAAATGCCAAACTGGCAGCACTGGTGAGAATACGAGTGTGGCTCTCTCGCTCATTTTGTGTATGTACACATCGTTCGCTCTTTTTGAACTTTGATTTTGAATTTGCTCATAGCTGCTTATAAACAGTGTGCACACTTCTACCGATATTCGGTAGATTCTACCGATTATTTTGGTAAATTTTACAATCTACCGATTCTACCGCACAGGGCCAAAAATCTACCGATTTTTTTTCTGTGCCAACTTTTATTTACAGTGAGTATTCTTTGTAGCAACACTTTCTTAATACTTGCATTTTTTCAAACGATGTCTGGCATCACTCTCATTTCTTGTCATTCTCTTCAATATATTTTGGATTAAAAGTAATTACTTTTTAGGAACGCATGATCTCTTAAATGATATTATTAAAAAAGATGTAAGTCTGTGTGATGAACTAAAAAAAGATTTGACTTCAGTAACCATAAATTAAAACTATTAGAATATTAAAACCCAGAAAAAATTCAGTCCTTTGATATGCCAACAATTTTACCATTGCTTAAAGCATTTCCATCACCTGGAGATTGTGAAGAAACATTGAATATTAAGTGGCGGTCGTTTATTTTGTTTAAAAAAGTAAAGGTTAAAGAAATATTTAATCCGAGTTCGGAAAACCTTGCGCAGAGAAAAGAATATGTTTAACGAATTGTTATTTAGTAACTTAAGTCGATATGTGTGCAAATTGGCTATTTTGCCACGTAGCAGTGCAGCCGCAGAGCGGTCATTTTCTGTCATGAAAATAATAAAAACCTAATAAAGAAATCGGTTAAAAACTGAATCTATAAGCAACCTAATATTTGCTAAAGACATGTGCGTTGAATATGAATTATATATTCCCCTCAATGACTTAATAACTTTGCACAAAAGTTTAACTTTACAAATGAATCATACTTATAATCTTGTTAATTACAAATGTTTGATAGTCAATTACAATTTATGTTGCGTATATTTTGTTATTTTTACGTAAATAAAATTCACTTTCTACTGATTTTTATTCAAATCTACCGATATTTTTTGTCGTTTCTACCGAATTAAAAACAAATTAAGTGTGCACCCTGCTTATAAAACTGTTTTCTTTGCTCCGATTTCAACAATGGACCAACCGTGTTTAAAATAACTGTACATATTTGGGATATATCTTATATCTCCTGACCGACTACGATTTAAAGTTTGCCCAGCTGTACTTTGCGCCTATTCATTTATTCTTTACTTAATTACCTTATATGACATTCATTGTCATGCTTGCAACACTGGCATATTAGCATATACATACATTTTGATATATTTTTGAGTGTAATAATAATCGTATTTCGCAATCCGTTGATATCTGCCTAACCTAAATCAAAGCATTGCCCTAGAAATACTGTAAATGATATTTGATACACATGACTCTAGTCGAAATACGAAACCTCTAGAAATAAACATTACGAATACACAGCCACAAATCAATTTGTGCAATGTCTTACTGTTGTTTCCAATCGGTATACGGGAGGGAAAAAACTTACAATCCGCTTTGTAACATATAAATCGCTCCAACTTCACTTGTCTGCTTGCAATTCTATACTCCCAATAGGAAGTTGCGAACCAGCGAATCATGCTTATAGAAATTCGATCGTCTGCCAGTACTGAAAGCTAGTTCTACTCGTATTGCTCATTTTCATTTGTGGCATTGCCGGCGGCGACGGCATGTGAATATTCCAATGTTTGTACTTAAGTGCAATTAATTTTATGTTTAAGCTTAAACCATTCTCAATTCTCAGTTTCAGTTGTATTTAACTAAATCGCTTACAATTCTATAGGGAGTTAATTAAAAATGTTTCCGGTTACGGAAGAATGTTATAAATCTAAAACCAACACGTGTACACAAAAGTACGCTGCGCTCCCTATTTCTATTACTACTCCCATACAATAAATACACATGTATAGAAATAAACATGCATACATACATCCATACGTGCACATATACTATATCATTCTCTCATCGATAACAATTTAACTACAGCTCAGTTTTTGTATTTCCGTTTGCAATTTGCTATACAAGCAGAACGAGAGGAACAGCAAGATCGCAACTGGCAGTGAATCCTGCAAAGGATTCGACTTCCTTTGAGAACACATATCTGTGCCACGGCGAATGCACACACTCACACACAGACAGACACACACACATGTAGTACACATGCCAGAAGCTCCACCCGCTCACTGCTGTGGTTCACATCCAGACGTCGTTGTTGTTGCAGTGCAATTGAATGCTTAAAACACATAAATTACAAAATAACAGCAGGAAGAACGAAAATTGTTAACTTATCTTCACTTAACCATTGGAAAACTAAAATAAAAGGTGTTGATTGTTTAGACTTTTTCCTTTTCTTTCCATTTTCCCCCAATTGTGGGTTTCCATTTAATCAACGGCACCACAGCGAGTCATGAAATCGGCCGAATGCATGCATTCATGTGTGAATTGACTTTAGACACTTTGGACACACGGACCGGCATAGAATTCAACGAATTTAACGGGGGCTAGAGTCTTTGTGTGACTGAACGGTAAATGAAATAGAATGCAAGCGAAGAAAACCCATTTTTAGTAAAGCATTTAATTGGCTGAGAATTGCATTCGCATTTAAGAGATACATATCATAAAAATGTCTATTAAATTTCGAATATTCAACATTCAACAACGGACGAGCAATTAGGAATTCCATTTCTGCAGTTTATGTGCAGACTAAAATGTTGCGGGCGGCTGGGAAACTTTAACAGTAGTTTGCATAAAATAAAAATTATGAATATATTATTTGGCATCCTAAATCTATTCCAGCATCCAGAACTTACCGCCACCCTAACAGCCAGTCACTTAGGTATGCTAATATTTGACAAATCATCCAATTGACATTGAAAGTTTACTCCTTGTGCGTCTTTGTTCGACAACAATATCGCCTCTCTCTCGCTATCTCTCTCTCATGGGCGAGGGGGAAAGTGTAGAAGGAGCATATGCTTATTCAAATTAACAATTTGAAATTCAAAACTTTTTCGTACCATTTGAAAACAAAAATCATTTCAAAGAAATGAAAAACAAACATGCAAACAAAAACACTATGCGGAGGACTAACATACATTTGGTTTCTGTGCGAAGAGCACCAACTGCGGGAGCTAAAGACATTTAAAACACCCTTTTGTAGAAAAGTCGCAACTAATTTCTACTAGTAGTACAATTTTTAAAAGTTTAACTAAAAAATTTTAAAATAAATAGAGATGGCAAAAATTTCGTAACTTAAGTAATGAAATGTAGACAAATAAAGATCATATAGGGCAATATTTAGAATTAATTCACAATTTCACTACAATTTAATATATGTTATTTATTGTAATGAATGACTCGATCATTTCACTGCAAACTGCCAATTGCACCAATTGTTTAATGGATAACATTTATTTCCATTACTACGATATTTTGAACAAATAACTTGACAATAAAAAACAACCTTCTATTGTCACATTGCTACCGACAACTTGCTTTATATAATTTCATAATTATATGCGATACACAATAATAGTTTTCCAAGCAATTAACTTTTTAAACAATCGTAACAAGTTTTTTGAACAATTGGTGCGACTTCATTGAAACAGGTTCAAATAGAAATAATTTCCATATCCACTGAAGGGATAGTTTTTTATATTTTCACTATTTAAAGTAATTGTAATGACATTTCTATGGCAATGAAAGTTCCCCACATATGATAAAATCAAAGAACAACAGAAAGTAAAACAGAAACAGTTGTGCTTCCACTTAAGTCTTCAATAGGCAGTACTCCGAATAGTAAGTTAAAATTTAAGGCACACAAATTATCGTTTTACACATGACAAAATTTACCTTCTGTATAATATATATAAAAACTTCTTTAAACTTTACAAATTAATATAACGTTGGAAAGGTCTAAGATTTTTCTTTCTAAAACCGTTTATAAATACAAAATTGGTTCAGAACAGACAGAGTTATTAGCTCATAAGTGATGAAAGACCCGAGACTGCGGTTGGGAAATTTTGGCTTACAGATTCATGTTGTACTCGACCTGACCTACCTACTTCCCCAATTTCCAAATGACTGTCCTATGGTGTTACCAAATATTCTACCAGAAATAATTTGATTGATACCAAACAAACTCAAGAAAATTCCAAGTCATTAACGTTGCTTCTTTTCATTTTTCTAATGCAGGCTACAATTTATTTTATAGCATTATCAATGTTGTTATTTTAACAAGCCTTTATTTTTAAGCCTTTAAGTAAAAAAAACAAAGAGAAGCATATGACCAATATCTAAATCGAAGAAGTTGACTAAAAATGTAGGGTATCAAATGCCAACGGAATGTTTAATGATAAAACCAAAACTCATTGTCAAATCGAGACCGATTACAACAACTACAACTACGACATAATCTACATAGAATGTTTAGTTAATTTTCGCTTTCAACAATCAACTATTTATTTACCCATTTCTTAAGTTTTCATTCGTTTGTTCGTTCGTTTAGTTTAGTTCAGTTAAGTTCTTAGATCCTTAAATGTATGCAGGAATACATTTACATATGTAAATATACGAGGTGCACACAAGAAAAGTCCACAGGATACATTCAATGCAAAATAGTCTCTTCTAAGTTAATTTAATGATATAATTTAATAATACTGCTGAACAATTATCCAAAGTAATACTTCCCGAGTAATACTGTATCCGGTCTGTTCCACCCATACCTTTGGTACAAAAAACGTACTTTGTGCAACAGAAAAGTGTTTTTGGGGCAATAAAAGTACTTTTTGGCATAAAAAAGTAGTTTTGGTACATAACTTTGGTACATAGCTCGCGAGCCAAGAGCCACAAAATTTCAAATGTTCTCTCGTGTTGGCTCTTGGCTCCTGGCTCGCGAGTTCTTTTATTGTACTTTTCTTTGTACCAAAGTACTTTTTATGCCAAAAAGTACTTTTATTGGCCCAAAAACTCTTTTTGTTGCACAAAGTACTTTTTTATACATTTTGGTACAAAGTACTTTCTTTTGTACCAAAGAACTTATTTATGACAAAAAGTACTTTTTGGTAAAAAAATTACTCTGGTACGAAAAAAAGTACTTTGTGCAGCAAAAAGTGTTTTTGGACCAATAAAAGAACTGTTTGGCATAAAAAAGTACTTTGGTACAAAAGAAGTACTTGGTGCCGAAAAGTACATTAAAACTACTTTTTGGTACAAAAGAGTACTCTGCTAAAAAAAAGTACTTTGTACGAAAAAGTACAATAAAAGTACTATGAACCAAAAAGTACAATAAAAGTACTTTTTGGTACAAAAAAGTATTCTTGTTCAAAAAAAGTACTTTGTTCAACAGAAATGTTTTTTTGGGCCAATAAAAGTACTTTTTGGCATAAAAAAATACTTTTGGTACATAACTTTGATATTGGTATCGCGAGCCAAGAGCCACATAATTTCAAATTGGCTCTCGAGCTGGCTCTTAATTGGACTCTGGGCTCCTGGCTCGCGAGTCAGCTCTTTTTGACTTTTGGTTCTTGGCTCGCGAGACAGCTCTTTATTTGGGCTCCTGGCTCGCGAGCCGAAAAGAGCGAGCCATTGGGGGGGTATTTCGGTAAACAACAAATCATTCGACATTCATGTTTTCTTTTAGTAAAAAACAACAAACGATCGGCTGCTAGAGCGAGATTAAATGACTTTGTTTGCTCTTCTTCAATATGTGAGCGCAATATGTGTGAGCAATATGAGAGATCAAAAACGCCGCGTAGTGCATTTGCCGATCCCTGCATTAAATCTAAATATAAGTTACAAAAAAATTTTGTGAATACTTTTATCACTAAATTGCCCATAAAATGTCTTTTTGAAAGCCTCCCTTAGGGCCATCCAGAGGAAGCAAAAACATCTTTACTCGACATCTCCACTAAATAGATGTTACTCATCTTGCACATAGACAGCGCCCCTAATACACTTCCAAGGAGAATTAAATTTTTCTGCTTGGTCTCGAGACGTTCATTTTCATTTATTTCAAGTTTTTCTATCGAATATTTACACATACAGACATTTGTATGTAGCTATCACAAAGGGAAATAAATGTACTATTCCTTGTTATTAACTTATGGCTTTACGTATGTAGAAAGGTTTTTTCATTTGAGACTTCAACTATTGTTGCTGCTGTATATTTAACTTTTGTTCAAGTTTTCGTCTCGGCACGCACCTACTGCAACAACAAATATGGCAACACAAACACATAATACAAAGAAAATCTAAAGCGTCTTACTTTGACATAAGTTTATAAAGAGAGACAAACAGAATACAGGGGTATCTCCTCAATTCCTGACATTATTCCAGGTGAACTTTACTCATACCCATTCCCTCAAGATTAAATTGCAAAGCCCGAAAAAAGGATCCGGTAACCATGAAAGAACGTAATGTTGGCATTAATTAAGTAACGCAAACCAGGTTAGAAGTAAAGTCACAATAACGTTATTCATACCAGCATATCGTCCTGATTGAGCAAAATAAGGATGCATATTATGCACGAACGATTTTATATATGTAATATATAAAAATCTCGTATCACGGTGTTTGTCGCAGCAATCCCACGAAACGGCTCGACCAATCTTTATGAAATTTCGTAGGTATAGTTGGTAGGTATGAGAATACCGCTAGGTGGCGCTGGGGTGGATTTATATCGAAAATTTAAATGGATGAACCAATTTCACTGAAATTCAGAATGTATGTTTGTTTGATCATGAGAAAAAAAATTATATGCAAAGGGACCCGGTAGGTGGCGCTGGGGTGGATTTATATCGTACATTTGAATGAATGGACCAATTTAACTGAAATTTAAAATATATATTTGTTTGATCATGATACAGAATTTTATGTACAAGCGGACCCGATAGATTCTACAGAAAGTTTGAATAAGCAGGCCAATTTAACTAATATTCAGAATGTATGTTTGTTTGAGTTTTTGTATATATGGACTCGGTAGATGGCGCTGAAGTGGATTAATTTTCAAAATTTATATTTCTACCGAAAAAGTGACGGAATTGGCCAATTTAATTAAAATTTAGAATGTAGGTTTGTTTTCCATGAGAACAATTTATTATATAAATAGCGCTGGAGTGGACCAAGTGGATGAGAATAAAACAAAAGCGTGCAGGGCATTTTTTAGGCCCATCAGATTCAATGCACAAATGGTGCATGGCACCACAGATATGAATATACAGATGAAATTGTAAAATTGTTATATTCCTACCCTGGTGGAGTGGCACAAATGTGTTGTCATGAAGAAATAAAATTTGATGCACACATAGTATTTAGCACTACACATATGAAGATATGGTAAAATATTAATTTTCGTTCACATAGCGAAGAGCGCATAGGGTGGCCTTTAACTACGACGACACCCTTCCCCACAATCTACTTAATGTAGACTTTAAACAAATTTGGGCTACAAATGTAAAATATGGTAAGTGCATATGATGCTTCCATTCCTTTATTCTTGGAATACTTTTTCCTAAGACATATTTATATATATGTATCAATAAACATATATTTATGTATCTATATCTTTGGATTAACGTTGCTTCTTTTCATTTTTCTAATGCAGGCTACAATTTATTTTATAGCATTATCAATGTTGTTATTTTAACAAGCCTTTATTTTTAAGCCTTTAAGTAAAAAAAACAAAGAGAAGCATATGACCAATATCTAAATCGAAGAAGTTGACTAAAAATGTAGGGTATCAAATGCCAACGGAATGTTTAATGATAAAACCAAAACTCATTGTCAAATCGAGACCGATTACAACAACTACAACTACGACATAATCTACATAGAATGTTTAGTTAATTTTCGCTTTCAACAATCAACTATTTATTTACCCATTTCTTAAGTTTTCATTCGTTTGTTCGTTCGTTTAGTTTAGTTCAGTTAAGTTCTTAGATCCTTAAATGTATGCAGGAATACATTTACATATGTAAATATACGAGGTGCACACAAGAAAAGTCCACAGGATACATTCAATGCAAAATAGTCTCTTCTAAGTTAATTTAATGATATAATTTAATAATACTGCTGAACAATTATCCAAAGTAATACTTCCCGAGTAATACTGTATCCGGTCTGTTCCACCCATACCTTTGGTACAAAAAACGTACTTTGTGCAACAGAAAAGTGTTTTTGGGGCAATAAAAGTACTTTTTGGCATAAAAAAGTAGTTTTGGTACATAACTTTGGTACATAGCTCGCGAGCCAAGAGCCACAAAATTTCAAATGTTCTCTCGTGTTGGCTCTTGGCTCCTGGCTCGCGAGTTCTTTTATTGTACTTTTCTTTGTACCAAAGTACTTTTTATGCCAAAAAGTACTTTTATTGGCCCAAAAACTCTTTTTGTTGCACAAAGTACTTTTTTATACATTTTGGTACAAAGTACTTTCTTTTGTACCAAAGAACTTATTTATGACAAAAAGTACTTTTTGGTAAAAAAATTACTCTGGTACGAAAAAAAGTACTTTGTGCAGCAAAAAGTGTTTTTGGACCAATAAAAGAACTGTTTGGCATAAAAAAGTACTTTGGTACAAAAGAAGTACTTGGTGCCGAAAAGTACATTAAAACTACTTTTTGGTACAAAAGAGTACTCTGCTAAAAAAAAGTACTTTGTACGAAAAAGTACAATAAAAGTACTATGAACCAAAAAGTACAATAAAAGTACTTTTTGGTACAAAAAAGTATTCTTGTTCAAAAAAAGTACTTTGTTCAACAGAAATGTTTTTTTGGGCCAATAAAAGTACTTTTTGGCATAAAAAAATACTTTTGGTACATAACTTTGATATTGGTATCGCGAGCCAAGAGCCACATAATTTCAAATTGGCTCTCGAGCTGGCTCTTAATTGGACTCTGGGCTCCTGGCTCGCGAGTCAGCTCTTTTTGACTTTTGGTTCTTGGCTCGCGAGACAGCTCTTTATTTGGGCTCCTGGCTCGCGAGCCGAAAAGAGCGAGCCATTGGGGGGGTATTTCGGTAAACAACAAATCATTCGACATTCATGTTTTCTTTTAGTAAAAAACAACAAACGATCGGCTGCTAGAGCGAGATTAAATGACTTTGTTTGCTCTTCTTCAATATGTGAGCGCAATATGTGTGAGCAATATGAGAGATCAAAAACGCCGCGTAGTGCATTTGCCGATCCCTGCATTAAATCTAAATATAAGTTACAAAAAAATTTTGTGAATACTTTTATCACTAAATTGCCCATAAAATGTCTTTTTGAAAGCCTCCCTTAGGGCCATCCAGAGGAAGCAAAAACATCTTTACTCGACATCTCCACTAAATAGATGTTACTCATCTTGCACATAGACAGCGCCCCTAATACACTTCCAAGGAGAATTAAATTTTTCTGCTTGGTCTCGAGACGTTCATTTTCATTTATTTCAAGTTTTTCTATCGAATATTTACACATACAGACATTTGTATGTAGCTATCACAAAGGGAAATAAATGTACTATTCCTTGTTATTAACTTATGGCTTTACGTATGTAGAAAGGTTTTTTCATTTGAGACTTCAACTATTGTTGCTGCTGTATATTTAACTTTTGTTCAAGTTTTCGTCTCGGCACGCACCTACTGCAACAACAAATATGGCAACACAAACACATAATACAAAGAAAATCTAAAGCGTCTTACTTTGACATAAGTTTATAAAGAGAGACAAACAGAATACAGGGGTATCTCCTCAATTCCTGACATTATTCCAGGTGAACTTTACTCATACCCATTCCCTCAAGATTAAATTGCAAAGCCCGAAAAAAGGATCCGGTAACCATGAAAGAACGTAATGTTGGCATTAATTAAGTAACGCAAACCAGGTTAGAAGTAAAGTCACAATAACGTTATTCATACCAGCATATCGTCCTGATTGAGCAAAATAAGGATGCATATTATGCACGAACGATTTTATATATGTAATATATAAAAATCTCGTATCACGGTGTTTGTCGCAGCAATCCCACGAAACGGCTCGACCAATCTTTATGAAATTTCGTAGGTATAGTTGGTAGGTATGAGAATACCGCTAGGTGGCGCTGGGGTGGATTTATATCGAAAATTTAAATGGATGAACCAATTTCACTGAAATTCAGAATGTATGTTTGTTTGATCATGAGAAAAAAAATTATATGCAAAGGGACCCGGTAGGTGGCGCTGGGGTGGATTTATATCGTACATTTGAATGAATGGACCAATTTAACTGAAATTTAAAATATATATTTGTTTGATCATGATACAGAATTTTATGTACAAGCGGACCCGATAGATTCTACAGAAAGTTTGAATAAGCAGGCCAATTTAACTAATATTCAGAATGTATGTTTGTTTGAGTTTTTGTATATATGGACTCGGTAGATGGCGCTGAAGTGGATTAATTTTCAAAATTTATATTTCTACCGAAAAAGTGACGGAATTGGCCAATTTAATTAAAATTTAGAATGTAGGTTTGTTTTCCATGAGAACAATTTATTATATAAATAGCGCTGGAGTGGACCAAGTGGATGAGAATAAAACAAAAGCGTGCAGGGCATTTTTTAGGCCCATCAGATTCAATGCACAAATGGTGCATGGCACCACAGATATGAATATACAGATGAAATTGTAAAATTGTTATATTCCTACCCTGGTGGAGTGGCACAAATGTGTTGTCATGAAGAAATAAAATTTGATGCACACATAGTATTTAGCACTACACATATGAAGATATGGTAAAATATTAATTTTCGTTCACATAGCGAAGAGCGCATAGGGTGGCCTTTAACTACGACGACACCCTTCCCCACAATCTACTTAATGTAGACTTTAAACAAATTTGAGCTACAAATGTAAAATATGGTAAGTGCATATGATGCTTCCATTCCTTTATTCTTGGAATACTTTTTCCTAAGACATATTTATATATATGTATCAATAAACATATATTTATGTATCTATATCTTTGGATCAAAATTTTGAGATAACATAAATATCACTGTTTTTGCACTTAGAGATCAAACAAAAAATATATGTCCGTTATATTAAAGAAATACATTGAATTGACAAATTTTATGGCTGGTGTATTTTTGTTTTTATCGGCTGTTATCGTCTTCTGCGATACATTACAATTTCTGTCATAGATCCAATCCCCACAAACTACGTTTACTAGAATAAAATTGTATAGCAGAATAACGTTTGCCGGAATTTAGAATTGCCCTCTTCAAATGACTAACATTTATGTAGCCTTTATTAATCATATTACTCATACGTGACGTAAAATAAAGTGTCCGCCAAATAACTTTTTTTTTTAAATGCTATAAAAAAAACTACTAAATATTTTCTCAAATTTCTTTTTTTATTTGAAAGTACAATCCTTCCGGTTTATAATAGAAAATAATTTCAATCAAATGGCTGCCTCGGCTGGCCATGCAGTAGCCTACACGATCAGTCCAATTTTTAAGCACATCGATTGTGTGCAGCTGTATTTCACCAATGGCTTCACGAATATTGTCCTTTAAAGCGTCAATTGTCTCTGGCTTGTCGGCGTAACACTTATCTTTGAGGGCACCCCACAAATAATAGTCCAACGGTGTCAAATCGCAGCTCCGAAGTGGCCAAACGACATCAGCTCTGCGGCTGATAATGCGATCTTCAAAAACAGGGCGCAAAACATCGAGTGTAGCTTCGGCTGTGTGGCACGTAGCGCCGTCCTGTTGAAACCAAATGTTGCCAATATCCTCCTCTTCAATTTTTGTGAACAAAATTTCCATTCCACGATCGCCATTGACTGTAACGGCCACTCCTTGCTCATTTTCGAAGAAAACTGGCCCAATTATGCCTCTGGACCAAAATCCGCAGCAAACGGTGACTCGTTTTGGGTGCATCGGCTTTTCAATGTATGCGTGCGGGTTTTCTGTGCCCTAAATGCGACAATTTTGCTTGTTTACATACCCGCCATGGCAGACATTTTTTTTTAACAACAAACAAATGGGATCCTTCTGTGATTTAAAATAAATATTTTAAGAAACCAAAAAGTGCAGTTAATCGATTTGGCAAGTGTAGCATCCATATGAAGACATTTCTTTTAAATTGAAAAATTGTAAAGTCCTTCAGAAATGTCCGTGATTCCGAAGTAAACAATTTCTAACTTAACTTTAGTTATAACCCGACTCTACTTGGGTTATATTATAAGTGACGACACAACCAAACTATGTTACCCCATCTTCGGCTATTGCCAAGTACTCTGTTATTTGACATTGTAACCTCTAAATTGTCACTTGCACTCGTTGTGACTTTTACATTTTAGGACATTTGATCGGCACGACAAAAGAACATGTACATATACGATGCGTATACCAATGGATATATAGGTGTATGCATATGTACGTGTATGAATGCATACTTATACAAATCGTATGATTTAATGGTTGCTAACGACGACTTGTGCCACTCTGAGGACATATTCAACTGTAGTCCTTGAGTTACCGACCTTGTTTTGCAATTGTTTCCATAACGATACTGAAATCCAATTAAAATGTTTTTTTATTGCAACTACAAATTTGAAGAATTGTTATCAAAAATTGTTAATCGCACACACAAATACACGCGCATAAGGGATACTGCACATATTGCTGTGCCTGACTCAGTGCATCCGAGACCAAAGAATGCAATTCAATCTTCTGGTTACGCTCTGTGGGCAAATTCAGATTCAATGCGTAACCAATAAGTCGAGTGCTGTTACTCCGAATGTTGCCAACGGCCTGGAAATTGAATTGAATGACTCGGATCCTTCTTGGTTGTTTTCCTCCTCTGAAATGAAAGTGTTCGAGTGCTAGGTTTTGTTTTCTGTACGTTAGCATTTGTCATTTGTGTATTTGGATTCGAGCCTTGTGATTCCTCGGCCGGAAGGGAGTATGTATTCTGTGCAATTATTTCGAAAAGTTTATTTGTGCATCCAGGCAGATGATGTGTGTGGATAAACATACATATATGTATATGTATGTCCGTAGTTCATCTTCAGTTCATCAACATTTGCTGTCTATTGGTTATTACGAATCGAATTACAGGATGCCAAAAAACGTTTTAATTTTAGGATATTGCACAAGACGAACGAAGACAACACTCTCTTCGATGAATGAGAACGAAAATACGAGTAGAAATCTAGAGACTAGAACTATTGCAACAATGGGCTAATGAAAACTATAATTATGTAGAAGTTGGATTGCCACAGGTATAGTACAGCCAGAATTTAATCGAATGTTTTGATGTCAGTTTGCTGGGTTCAACAACTCTTGGATTTCTAATACGCGACTAAATAGATATATGTTAGGTGCACCATTTTACGACAAGCTTAATAAATATTTAAAATATGTGAACTTTATCATAAATGCAGACATGTTATTCGGTACTTCCTTTACGTAATAGTGTTCTATTAATCTACATTTACATTAATTTTGTTTTAAAAATTACATTTTGCAAAAAAGTGCCTCAGAGTATAAGAGTATATAAAACACATAGCTCTGACTACCGGTCATATTGTAGACACTAAGAGAGCAATGCTAAATAAATGTTGAATACTTAATTAGTTTCTCCACTAACATACATAAAGTGTTTATTAGTCGTTTTTATATAACTATGCCCCCGTAATGGGCGCTTTTATGAACGTCCTATTGGAAACTTAATTGTATTCCATCGTAATTATTTCAGCCAAAAAGCAACTGAACTTGGGACAGTTTAAATCCTTTCGACGAAAGGATATTTCAAAGCTATTGAATAATTAAAAAGAGAATACTGATGTAAGTAAAGGACACTATGTAATTAAACTTATAGCACTTAAAACCATTACCGCCGCTTAACATATATAAAATTTTACAGCATTTTTATAACAAAAACAAAAAACAATATTTAGATGATGCGCTTAATAGTTGTGCCTCTCAGGCTATGCTGAATTAGTTAAAACAATTTGAAATTAATGAAACCAAAATATTCAAAAATTACTTTCTATCCTAAAATGCTACATATAAATATTTTTATGTAGACTATACAATGCTGTGGGAGATGCAACAACAAAGTTGTGCAATTAAAAATATTTTAATTTAATTATAGTCAAAATACATGTTGGTAAAAGTGTCATTAATGTGGAACTAAACTGGTTTTCCCCCAGACAGAAAATTACTGTGCTGATGCAAACGTCCGCATTTATTTTATACAAATTCCATGAAAGTTTGCAAAAGCTTTGGTGGCACATCGTGTCCATGTGAACTCCTAAACATATGCAGTCTATTTACGATATGGATATGCTTGGCAATGCGTGTGTGTGTGTGTGTGTGCGAGTAAGTGTAGTTTACATCTATGGAAATGTCTGTTTTTTTGTATTATTCATAATTACAAATAGTTTCAGCTTGGACGTGGATTTCAATTGGCATTCCATGACTTAGCTTAGTATTAGTATGATGTAAACGCTGTGTATTTCTGATGGAAACATGTGGTTCTATTTATTTTAATTATCACGAGCTTATTCATATGTTTGCCTGGTGTATATAAACAGACATACATCTAAATCTAGATAGTTCAGTACAGAAATTTGGAATGTTAGTTAAAATAAGAGTTAAATATAAGAGAGAATACCTGCAAAGTTTGATAGCAATAAACAAAAGTGAAAGATATTATGTGTATGAAATATGTAATTTTATTAAATTATAAAATAACTAAAAAATATATATATGATGAATTTCATATCAAAACCTATAAAAAAGGGACATTTTGAACCCGACCCTCTCAGATTTTAATGAAATTTTGCATACAGGTATATTTTACCTACAGAAACATAACCTCATTTTTAGAAATTGCATTTTTGAAAATATGTGGGCGTGGCAAGGTATCGAAATATTTGAAAAATGACGGTAATAGGTACTTTTAAACTGCAATTACTATGGAACGACTCAGCCGATTTAAAAGATCTTGGTGTCATTAGAAAGGTATATAAGTCAGCTTTCGAAAACATACACTGTACAAATTTTATATTACACTGAAAAAGAATTTTGGCCAAAAATTAAAGTTTAAACTTGGAAAACACTTCGAAGATCAAGCCTTTTTTTTGCAAAAAAAAATATTTTTAGATAGGTCTCTTTAATATATATAACATATCTAAAAACTAAAATGGCGTTTTTCTTAGTTTTTTTTTTAAAAAAATTTAAGTAAAGTTATCTCGTTTTAACTTCCTTATTTTTGATATATTTGTGTGACAAACTGCAATTACTATGGAACGACTCAGCCGATTTGAAAGATCTTTATGTCATTAGAAAGGTATATAAGTCAGCTTTCGAAAACATACACTGTACAAATTTTATATTACACTGAAAAAAAATTTTTCCCAAAAATTAAAGTTTAAATTTGGAAAACACTTCGAAGATCAAGCCTTTTTTTGCAAAAAAAAATATTTTTAGATAGGCCTATTTAATATATATAACATATCTAAAAACTAAAATGGGGTTTGTCTTAGTTTTTTTTTTAAATAATTTTTAAAAAAATTTTTCCCAAAAATTAAAGTTTAAATTTGGAAAACACTTCGAAGATCAAGCCTTTTTTTGCAAAAAAAAATATTTTTAGATAGGCCTATTTAATATATATAACATATCTAAAAACTAAAATGGGGTTTGTCTTAGTTTTTTTTTTAAATAATTTTTAAGTGGACATCTCTTGTTAACTTCCTTATATTTTGATATCTTTGTGTGACAAAAAAGAATAAAGTAGCTAAACTTTGGTAGTTATGCAGGTTTTTTTTGGGTTATCTAATAGATTATAACAAGAATCGTTTTCACTATATACATATGTACCTCCCATATAAATTAACGACAACAGCATTTCTTGCGCAAAATTGTATATTAAATCTAAAAAAATAAACAAAAAAAATATCAAGGTTAAGTCCATATTTTTTGGGGGTGTCTAAAAATTTACAATGCGATTCTTGTTTTAATCTATTAGATAACCCAAAGAAAACCTGCATAACTACCAAAGTTTAGCTACTTTATTCTTTTTTGTCACACAAAGATATCAAAATATAAGGAAGTTAACAAGAGATGTCCACTTAAAAATTATTTTAAAAAAAACTAAGACAAACCCCATTTTAGTTTTTAGATATGTTATATATATTAAATAGGCCTATCTAAAAATATTTTTTTTTGCAAAAAAAGGCTTGATCTTCGAAGTGTTTTCCAAGTTTAAACTTTAATTTTTGGGAAAAAATTTTTTTCAGTGTAATATAAAATTTGTACAGTGTATGTTTTCGAAAGCTGACTTATATACCTTTCTAATGACATCAAGATCTTTCAAATCGGCTGAGTCGTTCCATAGTAATTGCAGTTTGTCACACAAAAATATCAAAAATAAGGAAGTTAAAACGAGATGACTTTACTTAAATTTTTTTAACAAAAAAACTAAGAAAAACGCCATTTTAGTTTTTAGATATGTTATATATATTAAATAGGCCTATCTAAAAATATTTTTTTTTGCAAAAAAAGGCTTGATCTTCGAAGTGTTTTCCAAGTTTAAACTTTAATTTTTGGCCAAAATTTTTTTTCAGTGTAATATAAAATTTTTGCAGTGTATGTTTTCGAAAGCTGACTTATATACCTTTCTAATGACACCAAGATCTTTTAAATCGGCTGAGTCGTTCCATAGTAATTGCAGTTTAAAAGTACCTATTACCGTCATTTTTCAAATATTTCGATACCTTGCCACGCCCACATATTTTCAAAAATGCAATTTCTAAAAATGAGGTTATGTTTCTGTAGGTAAAATATACCTGTATGCAAAATTTCATTAAAATCTGAGAGGGTCGGGTTCAATGAATATTGGTTTTGATATGAAATTCATCATATATATGTATGTATATGTATGAGTATTTCCAGCGGAAGGACGAACAATTTCATAGTATAAAATTGCTGTGTTTTAAATTTAAAGTAAATTTGTTAAACTTTAACATAACAAACTGTATATATCGTTGAAAGGTTCCTTCTTTCCAAATTCTTAAAATTGGTTCATATTTATCCTCTATACTGGCTTATAAGTGCGTAAAGGTACGAAAAACAGATTTTTTTACCCGTAACTGAAGATTTTGCTGGTGTGGGGAAATTTGAAATACAGATTCTTGTTGTGCTCAGCAGCACCTACCAGAATAATAGTATAAATTCCCAGGTATTGGTTTTTTGTCGCTCTGTATTATCCACAGAACAATGCGTGTGTCTGCAACGCACATTTATATTAAAGTAGCATAAAAGGTAAAAGTATTTAAAATGTGGAACTCCAAACTCGTTTTAAAACTATCAATTCTTTTGCTGATAAGTTTTAGCATTTACTCAATGTGTTTACAGTATTAAACAACTACAAAATAAAAAAACGTACGTCCGCATACCAACGTCCTTTGCTTTTTATCCCTTATGTACTTATTTGAAATTACCACGATTGTCATGCAATACATCTTGGGCTCGAATGATCTAACTTTTTCGAACGAATAGTTGAACGACCAAACAATCAGCATATAGAAGATATAACTGACGTTCGCAATCATTGTTAAAACTATAGATCCCGTCCAATAAGTCTTCAGTTAGAGTCAATGCTTTATCAATGGGAAACAGATGAAATTGTTTTTGTTATTACGACAACTTTATTTAGTTAGTTGATTAAACAGATTGTTATAAATTTGCAAACAAAAGCATTATTTCAAATTTAAAATTAGAAAATTAAAAATTAATCATTTTAAGGTCTGTTTGGATAGTTAGTTTATAATAATTATTGCAACTTAATTTTTTTTCAATGTAGCACATACATATTTTTTTAAATTACTTTAGCATTTGATATAAGGGGTTCTTTGTTTAGTTTCAATTTATTTATGTATTACTATTTTTTTTTTTTTAATATTTTAGTAAAAAACCTAAAGACATCAGTTGCAATTCTAGGAAATAATATTTATATGTTATGTTATTTGTTACCCATACGTTCGTTATCATTATTCTATTTAAATTTCGAAAGACTAAAGGTGCACATCATTTTCAACATTGTTTCTAATACCAACATTTAATGGCATTTAACAAACAAAATGTCTCTGAGGGTGTCATTTTTTATTCACAATAGTCTAATCTGACGATGATAAAACAATTGCATGTATTGAAGCCTGCACTAGGTATGACCTCATTTGCACTTTATATTCCATTTAGATTCCCTCATGGTATTTATACATTGTCAATATGAATTAATGTGTTCTAATTATCCTTTTGATTTTTCACCACTATAATTACACAACCTAGTATGTAGTATTGTGTACATCCGTCCCACTTGGTCATAGACGTAGACAAGTTAAAGATCTAGATCTAGTAATGAAAAACTCTGTTGTAAAGGTAAATATCCATTCACTTCTTCTAATTACTTAATTCATTATGTAGAATGGGCCAAAACCTCAGAAAACAAAACTTGTTATGCTCTTTGGGAAATGGCAAAATATTTTGCGTATAAAATTCATGTTTTTTTTTGTTGTTTTGGCTACGAAACATAACCGTAAAATAATGTTTGCCATGTCATAGAAATTAAGTGCTGACTTTCTTCAGCCCTCCTCCTCTCAATTTCCTTGGCATTTGCTAATACCACATCTGAAGAATGGGACCAACACAAAGTAAAAAAGCTTTTAAAAGAACAAATATACAAACAGCTTAGAGAAAACAAAAAGACCAAATGTCTTCTGGCCCACAAAAAATTTACATGAAAAAGTAGAAAACCTAAGAAACCACTTAATGTTTCATTTATTAAAGCCCAGAAACCAGAACAAAATGAAACCGAACAGATCCAAGATGAAATGAAATCCCCTTGCCAGCCGTATGCATGTGTGTGTGTGTGTGTGTAAGCGTAGAGTGAGCTGAGATATGGGTCATGTGGGTAGGAACTCAGAGTAACCACAAAATATGTAGGTATTGTTGGCACAACACACAAAAACACGCAATCCCAGGCACAAGCATTGGATGTCGTGACTGCTGTTCACTTTTTAAAGGGAATGATAAACGTATTAGTTGGTGAATGTATATGATGATAATCCTTATTAATGTCATGATTTGTGTAGATGCTATTGAATAGAACTATGATTGACATGGAGATCTTTTGGAGATGCTTTTAAAAGTAAATGCTGTACGCACTGTACGTTCAAATGAGCATTAAACGAGGGACATAATCCTTGTACAGCATGTGTCAATTAATTGTATACCTAATGGGCTGAGCTTTATAATTTCTACTTATAAGTGAAATATTACACAATTCGAAACAAGACAACATTTTATATGGGAGTATTGAATTTGTTTTTGTTATTCTCCTTTTTTCAGATGCAAAGTTAATATACCAGCTACACATTCTAAAAATACTCTTGTTCTTATTTTTAACTAGCATCAAAGCAACCCCAGGACTCATAAAGATCTGAAATATAAACCTTTGCGATTGCGATTCACATAAATTTATACAGTAGTTTTGACTTAACTGCCACTCTTTTAGCTGTCAATTTGTGATACCTGCCAAAAAGTACAAAATTACACTCATTTCTTCAATTTCGTATGAATTGTACTTGTTTAAGTGCCAATCAACGGTGTGACAGTTAAGTCAAAACTACTGTATTGCTAATAGAAAATTTGTCAGAACGAAGATGTTCACGAATGGCAGAAATAACTTTTCATTTTCCATTAAAGGTACTTATATGTATAATTATAGTCTCATGAAGATTCAAGCAATCTGATCTTATCGCAACCAAGTTATTCTCAAAGACATGTATTTCTTAGAGAAACAACGAACATTTTAAAGTAACTTGTTAATGTAATTATTTTCGATAAATTAATTTTTAAAAGTCCAATATAAGACTATTGGATATGGCGCATAATATTTGTGATTAGTTTCGAAGTAGGCTTTTTTATTTATGAACTTTGTACAATACATGGACCAAGACATTACTTAAGATATAACTGAACATAAATCCAACTCAATGAAGAATCTTAACTTAAATTGTTAGGAATATATGTTCCCTTGTACATGTGTCGAAGCTTACAATTTCATTTTACGCTAGCAGTTAGAATATGCATTTTTCTATTTAATCTCAATTTACATAATATTTACCTAACTAAAGTAGTTTTTGCCAGCTGACCGCCACATCTCCTCACTTTTCTTCGATAGTTCCTCTTTACAAAGCCATGCAAAATCTCATCAAATCAAACAAAAGATATAAAAGCTTAATGATCCTTCAGAAAAGTTGCCATACTCCAATTCTGTAAACCCCTTTAATTGTTCAACTTTTGCCGTTAACAACCAAACTCATAATGTAATTCCTCAAGCAAACTCACATGCCAAGTACCGGAGAAAAAATAGAAGCATGAAAAGGTGTAGAGAATGTCTGAAACCCCATTGGCAAACGAAAGCTGAGACTACCCCATGCACCCGCTATCCATTGCTCATAGCAGCCATCATCAGTCCAGCTCGTTGCTCCTCCTTCCTCCCTCTTTAGTGTAGTTTTATCAGGCTGACTTTGGCTGCAATAGAAAAAGCAAACTTTTAATGATGAATTTTAAAATGTGTGCTGCACAACTTTTGAATGAATATTCATGGGAGTATAGTTTTGTTATTTTGAATTTGCCTCCTTCTGCACTTTTCGAAACATCAAATAGAATTCAATCTTTTTATGGGTGTGAGTCAAAGACGACTTCAGCTTAAAATACCCAAAGTCGATTTTGCTCATTGACCAGTATCTCTTTTCCTCAGACTGACCAGAACTTGAAATGTGAATGTTACCCATCGTCATATCATTGAAATTGGGTTCGATTGTAATTGCAGTGTGCATAATGAAAGAGAAAACAATGGCTAAAATTACATAGCCTATGATTGCAGCTCCTATTGTCCACTTTTCAGATTTACAAAGTACCCTGTATAAAAGGGGTGTTCAAGGCGGCAGACTTTAAAATAAAAAAAAAAAGTTTGGGGACATACAATTGAAACAATTTTGGATTATGAATGCTGATAGTTCTAATACATATAATTAGGGCAAGGAATTTTATACAAATGCATGTTTTTACTGGTTTGCGTTGGCTAGGTCATGTTGTACGCATGGACGAAAATGCTCCAGCTCGAAAAGTCTTCGACAATGAACTCGATGGACGGCGCAAAAGAGGGCGACCAAAAATCCGTTGGAAAGACCCGGTTACTGAGAACCTTACAGAACTCGGTGTGACTAACTGGAGAAGAAGCGCAGAAGATCGAGGCGCTTATAATTTTTTTCTACGTGCGGTATATAATCCACTGGGATTGCATAGAAGTACCAGCTAAGTAAGTAAGTATGTTTTTACTGGACATTATAAAATGAAAACAGTTAACTTTTCTTTACGATTCATGAAATTTTCTTTAAAATGACATTACTTTGTTTTTGCATATTTTATGAAAATTTTTACAATAAACGCATGTTTTTGAAGCATATTTTTGCTATCAACAACTATTTTAAACATCTTTCGGTAAAAGTTGACTTTTAATTTGTTATACAATATTCATCTTAATTACCCGTTAAACTGATAATATTTGTATTTACACAACATTTTACACCGATATCCAGGGGAAATAGATAGCATATTTTATTGTACATGCTATATGCGCATATTTTCGATTATTTAGTGCATAAAATTCCTTGCTCTACATATAATTATATAATAATTTATAATAATATATAATAATTTAGGCATCCTATCGTCGTGCAGTCACTGTTTAACAACAAGGACATTTCAAACATAAGAATGGATATTTGCATCTACTTTCTTATAATTGTATATCCCGGAGATTGTTGTACACCCTTCACCCCTCCACGATCCTCCATATACAGACCTAAAAGAAAATGAATATATGGTCAGCCTACGTTTTTTTCTGACATAAAGCAGAGTAGCGTGGGTTAGAAACCTTCTTAACTACAATACCATTTTAATTCGTGACCTTTGATCCATAATATAATTAAGATTACGAAACAGATCCTTGATGATACATCCCATAGCTCGATTGAATCTTTGGTGAGCTATCGTACAATTAGAGCATTATCACAAAAGTTTGAAATTTTGAAGCAAAAACAGATAGGTATGGCAAGTTATCAATAGAAATATATTTATCGTTGGTAAGGTCTACGATTTTTCCTTCAAAAACTATTAATAAATTTAAAATTGGTTCAGAACTGATTGAGTTTTTAGCTCATAAGTGATGAAAGACCAGAAAAATCGGTGTATGAACCGTAAGTCAAGACTTTAAGGATGTTAGGAAACTTTGAATTGGAGATTCATGTTTTACTCGTTCCAAGTTCCCTTAATTCTTTGCCATTTTCTGGTATCGACTCTTTTTTGATCGATTGAAAATTAAAATTGAGTGGGCAAAAATATAGTAAGTGACAAAAAATTGTTTTCCATCAAGAAAAAAATATATGCTGTATTCCTTACCTGCTTCTTCTTCTTCTTCTGGCAGCAACAACAGAAATTCATCTATCTGTAGCCGCACGTAGAAAAGCATTCCAAGCGCTTCGGTCTTTTGCGCTCCGTAGATAGTTCCGTCACCTGGTCAATCCATCGGAGTTTTGGTCTCCCCCTCCTACGCCGCCCATCGAGTTTATTGCCAAAGACTTTTCGAGCCGGAGCATTTTCGTTCATTCGTACAACGTGTCCAAGCCAGCGCATTCGGTCTATTTAAACGCGCTTGACCATGTCGATGTCGTTGTACAGCTCATACAGCTCTTGATTCATTCGACGACGGTACTCGCCGTTCACGATGATGGGTCCAAATATTTTGCGGAGTATTTTTCTCTCGAAGACTCCCAGAATAGATTGATCCGCTTGTGTCATTACCCAGGATTCTGCGCTGTTGAGCAAGACAGGTAGGATCAGAGTATGGTAGAGCTGGATCTTTGTTATTCGAGAGAGCGCTTTGTCGTTAAATCGCTTGCTTAGCGCATAGTAGCAGCGGTTTGCGATCAATACTCGTCTTTTGATTTCGAGGCTGACATTATTATTTTTGTTTATGGCGGAGCCAATGTAGACAAAATCATCTACCACTTCAAAGTTATAGTTGTCAACGTTCACGGAGCGTTCCAGACGAGTGGACTTTTTGTTCGTTGAAACAAATAACTTGGTTTTGTCCTCGTTTATCACCAGACCCACTTCAGCCGACTGCTTTTCAATACTCTAAAAAGCCGCAGTAACATCTCGCAATCCACGTCCAATAATATCTATATCATCAGCATACGCGAGCAACATGTGGCTTTTGTTAAATATGGTGCCATTCCTGATTACTGCTGCTTTCCGCATGATCATCTCCATTACGATGTTAAAGAGATCGCAGATGGCTCTGACAGATTTTTGCCAATTTTCACTGAAGACTTCGTCTAAGTCAGTGTCATCCCGCAGAGTCGAATTAGCTTTGCGGGGATACCAAACTCAGCCATAGCATCCAACAATTTCTGTCGTATCGGACTGTGAAATGCAGCTTTGTAATCGATGAACAGATGGTAGGTATCGATCTGCATTTCTTGGGTATTCTCCAGGATTTGTCGTAGTGTGAATATCTGGTCGGTGGTGGATTTACCAGGTCTAAAGCCACACTGATAAGGTCCAATCAGGTTCGCCAGAAGGGGCTTTAGTCTTTCATATAACACACTAGACAGGACCTTGTGTGCGATGGGTAAAAGGCTAATCCCGCGATAGTTGGTACACACACTAGGATCGCCTTTCTTAAGCACGGGACATAGGACACTCAGATTCCAATCATCGGGCATGCACTCCCTGAGCCAAATCGTGTTTATGAGCGGGTGCATGCATGTTACCTGGTCATCGCCGCCGGCTTTGAAAAGCTCTGCCGGCAGTCCATCGGCTCCCCCAGCTTTATTATTTTTAAACCGAGCAATTGCCGTGCTGATCTCGTTTTGGCTCGGTGGTGGACAGTCTACTCCATCGTCGATGATTGGTGTGATTTCGTCACTTATGCTGCCTTCGGGAACGAGAAGAGATTGAAAGTGTTCCCTCCATATTTGCAGCACACTCTGAGTGTCCGTGACCAGATTTCCGTCTCTGTCCTTACAAGTGGAGATCCCTGTTCCAAAACCTTTACTTTTTACCTTTTGGTAGAACTTTCGGGCCTCACCTCTATCCCTGTAGTTTTCGATATCCTGGCTCTCTCTTTTCTTCCACAGACGCTTTTTCCGTCTGAACAGGCGTTTCATCTCCCTCCTTTTCTCTTTATAACGCTCCGTGACCGCACGCGTCGCCATTGGCTGCAGTTTTCATTTCCTCAGACATTTGTACAGAGTAATTGAGAGAGTTGGTTGGAGTAGGCATTGGCTATCTCAGTGGTATGCAGCTTTGTGATGTCTAGCTTCCTTTGCGTTTGATTACGAGTGTATTAGCACTATTTAATCGTGTGCGTACCTTGGCTGCAACTAGGTGGTGATCCGAGTCGATATTTGCACCGCGCATCACACGCACGTTCATAACGCTTGAGACATGCCTTCCATCAATTACCACTTGATCAATCTGATTTCTTGTATTTTGATCGGGAGACATCCAGGTTACCTTGTGGATATCTTTATGCGGGAATCTGGTTCCACTCACAACCATGTTTCTTGCCGACGCGAAACTTACCAGTCCGAATCCGTTATCGGAGGTGTTGTTGTGTAGACTGAATTTTCCGACTGCTGAACTAACCTTACCTACTTACTTAATACAAAAAAAGCTGATTCTCTGATGCTGACAATATCAAGAGAACCTATTCAAAATCGGCAGAGTTTTTTCTTTATATCAAAACTAAAAAGTTTTTTAATATCTTTACATTATACTTCCTTCTCATATTGGACATCAAAACAACGATAGGTATAAAACCTTTTACGCTTCTGTAAACTCGCCCACATAACGTCATCGTAATGCCGTATTCTGCTGGAATTCATCGTGCATATGTGTCACTCAAATATACTAAAGCTCATTAAATGTTTTCATTTTATATAGTCCTACATAAGCGTTTACATCGTAATACGGATCCGGAAACGACTGAAGCAACGTGTTCAAACGTACACACAATGACGTTTCATGTGCAAAAGAAACTCATCAATAACAGCAACTAAAGTTATAAATTATGTCGAGACGAAACAATGGGACATCATTTGAATATCGTAACGCAGACCAGCCAATAGACATTACTCGACAAACCCAACACTCGTACTCACACACACACATTGTAAATACAACTCAATGCTATAATGATTCGAAACATATTGATGCTAATGTCCGAGATAAGTGACAAGCAAATGGAAGATTTGTACAAATGCTGTGGTATCGTTCACAAGCACACACACCCAATGGACAATAATAGTCCGAAGAATGCAGGAATCTATTCCAAATGCTCCAAGGTATGATAATGAAATCACTTCGCTTACAGTTCGTTTTACATTACAGGCTCTCACCTACACAAGCACAAATGCATTATGTGTGAACGTAAGGCCTGGAAAAAGGGTACAGAGTTATGATGTTAATACATGTAGATATGAATGGGTTAAAAACCAGATGATACTTTGATGCAGCAAGCCCTTTTTTTTAAACCTACCCAGCAAAAAAGAGTTTACTAAGAAGAAGCAGAATTACTGATCCAGAAGTACTTCCAATTTGGGTGAATCACTAATCATTTTAACATAAGCCTGTCTCAGGAAGGAAGTAGTTAATATTTGAATACTTTTCACCTAAATCTGAAGTAGTGCTGAAGTGGTACAACATTTAAATGATATTGTGCCTAAGGGGGTTTTTGGGGTCGCTGATTGCCAAACCGACCAAGTCCACTTTTTGATTTTTGAAAACTTTAATTTAAAATCGGTGATAGATATTATATCTTTCCCACTAGAAAAAAAAATCCTCCAATAATAAAAATTAACGCTTCCCAACATCACGTACATCGTTAAATTATTTATTTCAGTTATTACACTTTCTAAATTAACAGGGTTTTAATAACATCCATAAGGACATGGTCGGTTTGCCATTTCGACATTTGCTACAAAGTCATATTCAGCGTCCTTTGATATGACTTCTGAAACAGTATCTTAAACTCTAATTGAAAAAACGTTTTTCGAAATATTTAGAATATTTCAATTCTGAGAACTGCACTTGTAAGTAGTCCCAAAAAGAGGAAGTTCTGCATCATTCGTTTTGTCAAGTTACATGCCATAATAATTTAATATCGATTTGAAGTTAGTAAGTATCGTATAGTTCTCTGAATAGAGTCCCAGCTTCTGATTTACAAAGAACATTAAGTTTTTCAAATATTACTAATCCGTTATTCATGTGCAACCTTGACTTTGAAATCGAATCGTAGAAAACTGGAACGCACTTTTAGTGGAAATCTTTTTCACACACAATACCTGCAAATCGAACTTTTGCAATTACCCTCGCTAATCACACAGCTTGAGCTCACGTGTTGGCTACAACCTACAGCAGCATCGCCGTTACTCAGTGTGGAATATTTATGCTCCACACAAACAATTGATGTTATTTATCCGGCCTCCCTTTCCCTGAACGGAAGAACAGGTGTCTGTTATGTGTTGCGTTTCGCTCGGCAGGTACGACGACCGAGCGGGGTACAACACAGTTTAAGTATATGTTTGTGTCCTTCTCGTGGGGTTTCCTGATAATGTTGTTTGCAAATGTGCGCTCACTCGTTCGCTTTGCCCCGTGAATGGCTGTTAATTAACAATACAAACGACAATCAGGAGTGCTCGGGCGAGTGCTCCCGTGTCCTGTCGGTGTCTGGGCCCGTCCAAGCGATGGCTGCATTTTGCTATTTATGTAAACTCTCATTAGCCCAATTAAACACGAAGTGGTACAATGTGTAAATACCCCGGTACAAAGCAACATGCATGAGCGTACATTCATCTATTCCGAATATACAGCAGTTGTGTATGTATGTGTGATCGGTGCCCACAAACAGATGTGTCGCTCTCATAGTACAAAGACATGTATATGTATGTACTTTCAATGCCCCGACCATGTGAAGAAAGTTGTACAGAAGGGCTCATTGCAAAATATGACACCTGGTGTGTACGTAGCTACATATGATAACCAGATATCATGTCCATTAAATGTTATTCATATTATTTATTCAAATGCAGGACGTTTATTTGTATCAAAATCATTGCCACAATGTACGTGATGTACCTCCAATTCATGTGAAAGTGTTATCAGCATTAGAATTAAGACTGCACATCCCTACATTATAACTTTTTGCTTGATTCGTTAAAAGCCACATATATATCTAAATTTAATAGTTCTTTCCCCCAATTTGGGGACTATGTGGCATCACATAGTGTCAACAAAGGCAGAAAACAATTATTTAACATTTTTTATTTCACGACCAAATGATGTGCACATTTTATATGACATCACAAAAAACAACATCGAAATTGAGAATTTTTATTAGTCTTTTTATATTAGTTTGCATCTTGTGTATGTAATGGCCCAGCATATATAAGATTATTTCAATTCGTCAAAGGTATTTTATAAAAAATTCGTTTCAGAACCTTTAAGTTCGATTGAGCCATGTTCGTATGTCTGCCTGACTGCATGGATGGCTGGTTAACACTATCAATCACCAATGATTAATTTAGAAATCTACTAGAACTGGAACTAAAGATGCTCGTCATAATGTTGCAGTCGAACCAATTGGCAATTATCTGGTAAAAGATTCTCAAAAAGTTGAAGTTTGGATTCGTGGTTAAACTGTTGGTGCCGTTTGTGTGAGTAAAATAAGAAAATAAAATAAGAAGACTGTTAGCGCAATCAAATGTGAAAAGTTCTGCCTTATCTCATTCATGGGATGTGAAGGGAAAATACATTTCTAAGTTTTAATTTGTTTGCTCAGGGTAAAGGTGAGCTTAGCAACTAATAAGATTAAGACGATAGTAATAACAACCATCTAGTTACTAAACCCCACATAGTTATATTTGACCCCTTTTTGCAAAACCCCATAGATAGAGCATTTCTCTTAAACATTGTACCGGAGAACATGCAAGACGCCAACACTACAATTACTGTAAATTTGAGCTTTTCTGGCAGTGGTCAGTGATATCCATAAGACACCACCAACAATTGAGCTGCCAATGAGCGGCGGGTGGTTAAATGCGTATACGTAACGTTGATGTTATTTCATCGTATCTGCTCAAATCAAATTAAAAACTTTTTAACCAATCAACAAATATCTTAACACTTTTTGGATGCACACTAACTTTGGCATTCTACTGCCGTCTACCCACCGCAGTTGCCGCCGCCACCACGCCATGCCAACCCAGAAGCGTAAATCCACAGAGTGTCATATTTTTTGGTTTTGGCAACAAACAATTTGTAAGAAGAAACAAATAAACTTTTAAAATTTGTTTTATACGTTGAAGCTGCTGTTGTTGCCGAAAATGTCGAAAAAAAAGTATAAACTATGTGAAAATATGTTAGAAACTCTGTCAAATTCAATCAACAGTAATATGACCCCGACTTTTTAGAAGCGAGTGTATCCACTGCTCACTCACACACTCACACACATTAATACCACGTTTAGTATTGCCAATGTATGACACTCCATGGCTATGGGGATTATTGTAGGGTACGAGTATTCAGACTTTATATGCAAGTGACAGCATCACATCGATATGATCACACTGTCAATCACTAAGCAGCTTTTGAAGAATCCAGCTGATGCTCTCAAACGGATATGATGGCATCCCTAAATAGGAGGGGCTCATATTGATGGCAGTGCAAACATTTGCTTCGCCACCATCAAAGAGATGAGTGTTATTAGCCCGGAGATGACGACAGAAAACTTTTGCCAACACGTTTGCAATGAAAACTTTTTCAACGCAAATGCCATTGCAAAAGAGAAGTTTGCAAACAAGTTTGTCCATATTTCCAAGTGCTAGCAAGTGTTTGGAATTTAAAACAGCACTTTGTCAATTCGGAGAAGACGGAACTCGTGCTACTGAGTGAACATGTTATTGGGCAGCGGAAGCTTCAGAGCCTTCATCATCAACATAAGTTATATAAACCAGAAGTCTGATCTGATTAAATAAACAGATGATACATTTTGCATTGCGTATAAAAACATGACATTGAATGCTTACAAATCGACGTCTCAGTTTTAAGATCTTAGATCGCAGTAAAGAGTCATACAGACCAACATATCGATATTTCTTTGTAATGACGACAATGATAGTTGTTGGGAAAAGTTTTACAAGGCAACTAAAATCCGACAATGTGCAGACACCAAGAGTCAACAAGTTAGGATCATCCAAAGGAATGACTGTATCAATATTATCTGTCTTCGGTTGTAATGAAACCGTAGCTAGAACTTTTTTAAGTGCCGTGTATGATTTGTAAAAATGTTTAGCTTTGTTTCATGGCAGGCTTCCTTTCCCACATAAATCATAGATTTTCGCTGAAGATTACTACGGTGTCTTGTGAATATCAGTGGAGAAAACAGAACCTATTTAGATTTATTTAAAAGTTACTTAACTTCCATGATCAATGATTGACTGATAATTTCATCTAGTGGAATATGGACAGAGTCCCCGATTGACAATACTGTTTTTTTTTTTTTTTCTGTAAGGGGTAAATACAATGCACTCACAATTATTTATATTATCGTATCATCAAGTAATGCATACAAAATTATAAATATTTAAATTGGCAAAAATCGTCAAAATCTCTAAACCTCATCAGCCCCTCCGTTCTTGGTCACAAGTGCCTAGTCATAGTTGTCAGCAATTGGGGGAGTCGTGGAAGCCAAAGACATTTCAAATTCATGAATTACTTATAAATTACGCGAATGAAAATGTGTAACAAAGACGAATAAAAGGCAACCCAGCAAAAGTCAAAGTCATCATCAAAATGCAAATAACTCTAAAAAATTCAAATAACCGCACAGCGAAAAACCGCAATGGAAGACGAATCGCTGCTACTACACAACGCTTCATCCCCCCACCGGCCACCTCTGCCTCGTGGGAAAGGCATCAACATCAAGCGAAATCAACGAAACATGGACTCTTTAGAACAACGTCGACAGCATGAATTAAGGTGTTGGCTGAAGGCAACCCTTCAACCCCTTTGCCAATGAAATAAAACAATCTGAAATGAGTTTCGGATTTTTATTTATGCGATGAAATATTTGATAGGAATCATTACGTTTCGTCGGAGCAGTTGTGTTTTATGGAGTGCAAATGTACGCAGAGTGATTTGCGATGACAGGAAGGGAGGGAGGGAGGATGAGAGGACAGCTCCCGTCGTTGGAAGTTGGCGAGCAAAGGACTTGTATAGCATTCCTTTCCTTTTGGTGCTGCTATTGATTCTAGTATTTGTGTGATTCTTTTGTTGTCGTAATTTGTTTTTATATAAATTTATTTTGATTTACAGCATAATTCTATTTAATTCCACTCTATGCGCTAAATGTTCCCGCATAACCATCCTAATGGCGTTTGCGCTTGTTGCTGCCCCTACAGCAGTTGAGAGCAACCTCAGTTCTGCCTTAAGTTTGAAACACGTTGTGTATTAGATCTCACTGTGGCGATACGCAGTAGTCATTACGAGTTGACCTAAGTTAAGGTGAATGTGGTTACTGTTCATCTCATATTCAACTACATACATTGCAATCTCTACATTGCGTCAGATCTATGGTCTGACCTTGCCGAATGTACCACCATCATTTCAGCTCTCGTGGATATAGTGGCGCAAAGAGGCCAGTTCCATTGGATGCTTTTTATACTATATTTGTTATGTCCTTACGACCATAAAGTGGCAAACCTTTAACAGTTTATGACGCTGCCATCTAAGCAAAATAGAGTGCGGGGCAACAGCAAGACATAAAGGCTGTTTTTAAATGCCTTGACTTGAAACTCTTTTTGGAATTTGTAGCCTTTACTGCTGTTGTTTGTTGCTGGAAATTTATCACCACTCGAGCTAAAACGACGAAACGATGGCAGCATCAGCTTCGCCGGCAACATAATGGTGCATAAATTGTGACCCCTAAAACCTTTGGGTTATTATTTGCACTCGTTAGATACGTACTTTTTACATAAATTCCATAATATTTTTTGTGTCGCTCCTAGTGCCGTTAGTTACGGCAAATATGCCATAATTTGTACCCCTAACCCCAGCCGTATACCGTATCCCCTTATTTTTGCTATAGCAAACGCACACTTTGCTAAGCGTTTGCATCCTTCAAGGGGGACAACATCCTGAAATGATGCTGAGCTCAACGAAAGGCTTTCAAATCGCATTTATTTCTTTAACTCATAAATTCTCTTAATGCTGACACTTGTGATAAGTTTTCATTCGTTTTGGGCTACAATTGACCCTACATACCTTACAATGCGAGTGCATTTCTTACGTAATACATAGCAGGCCTAATTATATGTTAAGAGTTTAAATGATATTAAAAAGAAAAAGTTTATATCTAGATCAGACTTTATCTCTCTAAGAATACTAAATGTGGTTGTGACTAAAAGTAGTTCAGCACTAGTTGGATCACATCAACATAACATAACTCTTTTAATGATAGAAAAGAATAAATATAATGGCCTTATTTTGAATACTCATCTTCATTACGAAAACGTACTTTTTTTGTTTCAATCGTCAAGTAGTTGAGTTGTACTAAATTCTGCAGCTTTTTGTGTGAATTGAATAAAGGGACAGAAAACCAAACCATTACAATCCATATCAAATAAGACCTTGTGGCCAGTTTTGTAGAGCCAAATCATTGAAATATGCACAATGGATTTTTATATTTAAAACACAAATTCTCAAGATACGGGAGCGGTGGCCTAATAAGCCACTCTCCTTAAACAAAATTTATTATGAAAACACGGAGAATAAATAAAACAAGAACCCCCCCAAATGTTGACGACCCCCGCAAACGATATAAGGACCATGATTTAAGGATATGCACCTGGAATGTCCGAACTCTTTACAGAGATGGTGCCTCTATCCAACTGGCGGATGTCCTCGACAAATACAAGGCTGACATCACCGCCATACAGGAAATGAGATGGACGGGACAGGGATGCACACAACGAAAGAACTGTGACATCTTTTACAGCTGCCATGCAGAAAGACACGAATTTAGATGTGGTTTCATAGTCGGCAAGAGACTTCGACACCTGGTCTCGCGGTTTAACCCTGTAAGTGACCGAATAGCCACCATTCGCATCCGGGCGAAATATTTTTACATCACGCTGATTTGTGTACACGCCCCGACGGAAGATAAAGACGATGAGATTAAAGATGCATTTTACGAGCGCCTAGAGGAAACATACGACCGCTGCCCTGGCCACGACATTAAAATTGTTCTGGGAGACTTTAATGCAAAAATAGGAAGGGAAGATGTTCTTGGTCCATCGATCGGTAAATTCAGCCTGCATACCGACACGTCAGACAACGGGTTTAGGCTGGTTAGCTTCGCAGCGGGAAGGAACATGGTAGTTAGTGGAACCAGATTCCAGCACAAAGATATCCACAAGGCAACTTGGCTATCCCCCGATCAAAACACCAAAAATCAAATTGATCATGTGGCAATTGATGGCAGGCATGCATCTAGTGTCATGGACGTGCGTGTGATCCGTGGTGCTAATATTGGCTCGGATCATTACCTGGTTGCAGCCAAGGTTCGCACAAGATTGAGCAGAGCGAAAAACGCACGTAACCAAACACAAAGAAAGCTGGACATCGCGAAGCTGCAAACCCCAGAGATAGCTACTGCCTACTCCGACCAACTCTCCCAACTTTTACGACATAACGCCTCTACTTCTGACGTTCCCGATACACAGTGGCAGCATATTGCGCATTCCATGGCAACCGCCGCAACAACCGTGCTAGGATATGAAAAGCGGCGCTCAGACGAATCCTGGTACGATGAAGAATGTCGCATAGCGTTTGAGGAACAGGATGCTGCTTATATGGCAACGCTACAGCCAATTGCAACCCGTGCTGTTAGGGAACGGCATAAGGAGAAAGCAAAACGGACGAGACAGCTATTTAGGCGAAAAAAACGTCAGATGAAGGGACGGGAGAACGAGGATATTGAGCGATACAGGGATAGAGGTGAGGCCCGAAAATTTTACCAGAAAGTAAGAGCAAATGGATACGGTAATGGCCTCCCCACCTGTAAGGACAGTGATGGAAATCTGGTCACGGATACGCAAAGTGTGCTGCACATATGGAGAGAACACTTCCAGCAACTGCTGGTTCCAGAAGGCAGCGCACGTGAAGTTATCACGCCAATTGTCGATGACCGCTTAGATTGCCCACCACCAAGTCAAGCCGAGGTAAGAAGAGCAATATCGCGGCTGAAAAACAACAAAGCAGCCGGTGCCGACGGTCTGCCCGCAGAGCTCTTCAAGTCCGGTGGCGAGGAGTTGATAACGAGCATGCACCAGCTCTTGCGCACGGTTTGGCTTAAAGAGTACATGCCCGACGATTGGAATGTAAGCGTATTATGTCCTGTGCTGAAAAAAGGTGATCCAAGTGTGTGCTCCAACTACCGCGGGATCAGCCTTTTACCCATCGCGTATAAGGTCCTGTCGAGTGTGCTATGTGAAAGACTAAAGCCAGTGTTATCCAACCTGATCGGACCTTATCAGTGTGGCTCTAGACCTGGAAAATCAACAACTGACCAGATTTTCACACTTCGGCAAATCCTAGAAAAGACCCAAGAGAAACAGACCGACACGTACCATCTTTTTGTCGACTATAAAGCTGCCTTCGACAGCCCGATACGGCAGAAATTACTTGAAGCCATGGCTGATTTTGGTATTCCAGCGAAGCTGATACGTCTTTGCGGAATGACGCTGACTGACACGAAGTCTTCAGTGAAGATTGGCAAGGACCTTACGGAGCCATTCTATACCAGACGAGGCCTAAAACAAGGCGACGGCCTATCGTGCGATCTCTTCAACATTGTGATGGAGATGATAATGAGAAAAGCTGCAGTAAACACGAGTGGCACTGTTTAATATGGTAAACACATTAAGTAAACACTAGAACTTATCAGCAGAAGAATTGATAGTTTCAGAACGAGAGAAAATTCCCACATAGATAAACCAGTCATAAATTATGTGTTTTATGGCTCACACTAATGACTGGCATACACAAAGGGTTTTGTGTATTTACTGTGCACACCACATGTCGGCAAGGGTCATGATTAGAAAATGTGTGTGATCGTACAGTAGGTAGAAAATGCCTTTCTTAAAGATTATAAACTGTGTATTTAGTATATAAGAGAGAAAATATCTTTGAATAAATGTCATTCATTTAAGAACCGCAGTGAAGAGTGTTTCATTTATCTCCTGGTTGAAGGAGTGGTTCGAAGTGGCCGTACGTACGTAGGAGTAGTCATCGATGTGTCTGAGTTGCACATTTTGGTGACCACGACGTGATAATTCACGCGTTTTTATTTATCCCCTGGTTGGATGAGTTGCAAGTACGTAGGAGTAGTCATTGATGTGCTGGAGTCGCACATTTTGGTGACCCCGACGTGATCGTTCACGTCAACAATTAAGTACAAACATAAAATTAAATTCTACATTATAAGACTGCAAAATGGATGGAAGGAAAACTCCAGCAGCATTTGTAGAAGTGAAAGATCCCGCTCTGCGCCAGATGCTTGAAGAGGGCAGACGGCATCAATTAAAGATGCTCCAAGTAACTCTCGAACTAAGAGAGTCCATGGAGGAGTTCGCTCATGATCCTGTTCTGCGCCAGACAATTGAAAAACAGAAGGAAGAAGTTCTTATAGCCATAGAACGGGAAGCTGAGAGAGACCAGGAAGAAGTTTTGATGCTGGAAGATGTTGTCCAAGCCAGGCAACTTAAACCTTTTGATGAAGGGAAATACCTTCCTACCACCAGCAGATCAAGAAGGAATCTTGCTTTTAAGGAGGAAGAACTGGTATCTCTGAAGCAAGAGATAACCAGTTTAAAGGATGAACTCGTTAATGAACGTATGAAATGGGAACATACAGAAAACGAGCGAAAAATATTCCGAAAAAAATATTTTGATTGTTCGAGCGACAGGTTCTGGACGGAACGAAAATGCGAAGAACTAGAATTGGAGAATAAACGGTTAACGAGCCAGTTAACTGAAGAAAAGGATGCTGCAAAAGTTGAACTGCAAGTTCTGAGTGACGAATTGGCTGAAACAGAGGCCAAACTTCGAAAGGAGCAGTTATGCAACAAATCCAAACAGGAGAAGTTAGAAGCAGTTTACACTCAACTGCGAGTTAACGAAAAATTGGAAGTATCGTTAAAAAAGCAATTGCGCCATGAGCAGTCTTTAAGGCAAGCAGCAGAGTCAATGGTGTCGTCATTGAACAAAAACCTACAGGAAATGACAAAACTCAAGAAGGATATGCAGAATGACATTGCTGATCAAAACCATTGTTTGAGTGAACAAACGTCCTTGCTCTTCGCATTACAACAGAAAGTTGAAAAACTCCAATATAAAAATCAGAGCATTCAAAAACTTAATGAGTGTCAAGAGCGGGAACTGACGCTGTTAAAGGAAGAGAACATGGCTCTTAAAATGGAAAACGCAAAGTTGAATAATACTTTGCAGACCAATACATTCGTGGTGGAAGCATCGAAAAAAGATGAGTCGGATTTCGGTAGCAGTGAGGACAAGGAAATTCGTGAAATCGACTCGAATAAATTCATGACCGTCGATTCTGTGGTTATAATTGACGAAGAAATGAATGCCGATGTCGACGTTTTATTTGACGACGTCCATGCCAATGAAGATTATGAAGAGGAAAGCCATGTACGTACAGTAGCTGATTTATTTCATGCCAACGAAGACAAACAGAACTTACATCGCAAGCAATTTAAGTCATTGTTTTTGAATTGCGTTTTAAAAGATGAAAGAAGACACGAGAAATTTCCCATCGCCAGGGAACGAAGAGAGCGGTTTGCAGCTGTGAAGGATGGTTCAGCAGCAACTAAGAGAATGTTATTCAAATGGACTTCAAATTGGAGACCAGATGCTACCGCGGATGTCCAGGAAAGTCCAATCCTTTGGCCGCCGGATCCTGGGAAATATAGAAGGAAAGACGACATCCCAAAGTGCCCGACTGGTGGTAATAGTAGAATTAAGTATATGGTTTTAGGTTAAGTAGTTTAGTTATTAATTAGATTAAGTTTTATTTATTCAGAGGTATTGACTTAATTATGTATTAAAAGATCAGGATCTTTTAAGGAGGGGAGAATGTTTAATATGGTAAACACATTAAGTAAACACTAGAACTTATCAGCAGAAGAATTGATAGTTTCAGAACGAGAGAAAATTCCCACATAGATAAACCAGTCATAAATTATGTGTTTTATGGCTCACACTAATGACTGGCATACACAAAGGGTTTTGTGTATTTACTGTGCACACCACATGTCGGCAAGGGTCATGATTAGAAAATGTGTGTGATCGTACAGTAGGTAGAAAATGCCTTTCTTAAAGATTATAAACTGTGTATTTAGTATATAAGAGAGAAAATATCTTTGAATAAATGTCATTCATTTAAGAACCGCAGTGAAGAGTGTTTCATTTATCTCCTGGTTGGAGGAGTGGTTCGAAGTGGCCGTACGTACGTATAGTATCCGATGTGCCATAATTGCACAGGCACTATATTCAACAAAAGCCACATGCTACTCGCGTACGCTGATGACGTAGACATCATCGGTCGAAAACTGCGGGATGTGACTGCAGCATTCTCGGGTATACAGAAGAAATCAGCGAAAATGGGCCTAACGGTGAATGAGGACAAAACGAAGTTATTAGTTTCAACGAACAAAGAATCTACTCGTTTGGGAAACTGCGTGAACGTTGACAACTATAATTTCGAGGTGGTAGATAATTTTGTCTACCTAGGCTCCGCCATCAACAAAGAAAATAATGTCAGCCTAGAAATCCGGAGAAGAATCCTGCTTGCAAATAAATGCTACTACGGACTAAGCAAGCGTTTCAATGACAGAGCCCTCTCTCGACGAACAAAACTCCAGCTATACCAGATACTGGTTCTACCTGTCTTAATGTATGGCTCAGAATCCTGGGTTATGACACAAGCAGATGAATCGGTTCTGGCGGTATTCGAGAGAAAGATACTCCGTAAAATATATGGGCCCATCATCGTTAACGGAGAGTATCGGCGTCGTATGAATCATGAGCTGTACGAGCTGTACACTGACATTGACGTGGTCAAACGCATTAAGGTTCAACGGTTGCGTTGACTAGGTCATGTTGTACGCATGGACGAAAATGCTCCAGCTCGAAAAGTCTTCGACAATGAACTCGATGGACGGCGCAGAAGAGGGCGACCAAAACTCCGTTGGAAAGACCAGGTTACTGAGAACCTTACAGAACTCGGTGTGACTAACTGGAGAAGAAGCGCAGAAGATCGAGGCGCTTATAATATTTTTCTACGTGCGGTATATAATCCACTGGGATTGCATAGAAGTACCAGTTAAGTAAGTAAGTAAGTATTCTCAAGAATAAGGGACGCTTAAATCAAAGATGCCATTTTCGTAGGACTTTAAATCAGGAAGTTAATAAAAGAATGAAAATTCCAAGAAAAATTACACAGTACAACATTTTTCAGCTCATTTATTTGGGACTCAATTCTGAGAACTGCGCGTGAAAGAAGCCTCAAAAAAGCGAAGATCTGCATCATTCGTTTGGTCAAGTTACATGCCATAATAATTTTATATCGATTTAAAGTTAGTATGTATCGTATAGGGGAATTTGTCGCAAATCTCATATTAAACAGAAACCATTAAATATTCAGAAAGTATTTGAGCAATTGAAGCCTTGAGTTATCGTGTCCTTTCATATTTGCGATAGTCTACTAGGATGATTATTCCGAATAAATGTGTTTTTACTCTTTAAAATCTTAATAGAAATCAATAGTTTTGAAACTGATTCATGATTTCCCATATCCCTGGTAATTGTCTGTATTGACCATCGGATACATATTAGACATATCAGTTTTACTATACGTATTTCTCGTAGACAGCCATGCAAACAAAAATATTGTTCATTGCATAAAACGGAAACATATATCGTGATGGTGATGTTTCACCTTAAGTTGGGCAATAATTTATAAGAAAATTAAAAAAAAAACTTATTCATGGTAAACAAATTACACATCTGTCAGATACTTGGAAATGGCAACTCGAACATTGCTAGCCATAGAAGTTATCTACAAAATATGAAAAATAATGAAAAAATATTAAAGTGCGTCTTTCTGTCTTTCTCCTGAAAGACGACATGGCGATAATAGGGAACAAATAATGAAGGCAGGGAAATCAAAAAAAAATGGACAATAACCAAACTGTAAAAATGTCCACCAAAACCAAGTGTCCAGTAGGAAAGAAATAATGGAACCAATGGAAGGAATATGGACACAATTTTGTTTGAAGATATATAACTTGTGTGTGTAGATGGATCCCAAACATTTTCACAAACTCTGAAAAAAAATAACTTCAAAATCATAAAACCAAAGCAGAAATACGAGGATTGCATGATAACTACTTTGACAGGAGAGACATAAAACTTTACTTTTCCCTTTAACAGCTTACTTTTTTAAAACATTATGTGTAGGTGACAACGCATATATTTTTGATTTTTTTTTTAAACCAGATGCGTTTTCAATTTATCTTGCGTTCTACATCAAAAAATACCTTTAAGAAAAAATTTAACTTACAACCTTTACGACTTTAGGTCGCAATAATATAAATTCCCTTTCCTAATTGTGTATTTTATTTCTGATTCAATGCAGTTTTAAAGCCATCCTCGTATGATGTTTTCCACACACATCTGTCGGGCCCCAAGTACCACTGTATATGCACATATGTAAATATGTAGTAAATGTTCGCTTTTCAAGTGATTTATACTACGCAAACACAATAGAAAAAAACAAGTCATGCACTCAATGAACGACAAAAAAAGAACAATTTTCAACAAAAGTTCTCACAAAAAAACACTCATGACAAACAAATAAAACATAGTCGGAGTAATAAGTCGATAGAATTGTGGAATAGATAAGACATACAAACGCTTTACATTAAGTAATTTTGTTATGCAATCAATCAAATAACAAATATGGAGTTGGAACATAAGACCTCACGTTTTCTACGTAAAATTCCATACTGGAAATCATCAAAATACTCACCGGAATTATTGCACCAACAACGTAGGCGACGTCTCGGTGTTGCTACTTGAATGTGTATGTAAATGATGCCGCCACAATAGTAAGAGAGCAGAAAAAGATCCTTACAAATGTTATATCTCGAACGAGTGTCCGTATGTGGTACCCATACACACTCGCTTTGGTGCTTGTCCATGTGGCAAAGTGTGTCCTCCGTCCGTACAAATGCTGTATCAATGAACATCCTCGCTTCCGCTTCCAGTAGTTTTGCTTTCCTGATGTTTCTTCTTCTGCCGTTGCTCTTATCGCTATAAACCTATCAAAGTACAATAGTCAGGCCAAAAAAAATCGGTACAAAAATGGCCAGCACTGTCGCCATTGTCGGTTGTCTCCGGCACGAACACCAACAAAAACAGCAACACCAACTTCAGGAGTAGAGACTGAGTAACCAACGATAACATTCAAATCAATGTTAGAAGCACACTAGCTTCGCCATGGAGAACAGGCGCTGACCCCCCCCCCCCCCCCCCGCCTATGATGCTGCAAAGAATTTACTATGTACTGCCATTGAACCCGTTCTACTGTGGGGTTACTTCAGATCCGATACGCCAGTTCATAACAAAAAAAGATAGTATGTGAATACGACAGAGGGAACATAAAACATATATTTGTATATGAAAAGTAAAATCTTTCAATAGAATATTGCATGTATGCGCCTGCCTACTATGTGGAGAATGTTAAGCTTGTCGTTATGTTCGCAACAACTTTGAGCGGCGGAATAATGTATTTTGTTTATTTATTTTTTTCAGACGAAAGTGAAGCTATATAAAATAATATTAAAAGTGCAACTTTATGTTCTTCAAGTTTAAGTAATGTGTGTTTTTTTGTCAAAATCAAATTTGTCGGACTATATTCAGATTGCACATTGGTTGGATCTGTGAAAAATTGTGGGCTTAATATAAAGGAGACTTACAATGTACATAAATCTTGGTACTAAGGAGGTTTCGGAGTTACTGTTTTCGAATATGGAGTAAAATTTGGAAGAAACAAAAACAATGAACGATTTGTATTCTTCGTTAAACTGTAGGTCCCGGTGTGAAAGACGTATTAAACCAACCAAAATGCAAGAAGATCTCCCATATCTTACTTATGAGAAGAACAAAAAGTTTAATGCGTTTATTTTTTTTCACAATTAAAATAAGATATGGGTTACTATAGCCCATTCTTAATCCTCGCCGATAAGTGTCATATAGACTGACTGTCAGACATTCACCCTTCAATCGACCGAAAACAATCAGTTTAAACGATATTAAGTTATAATTGTTGCCATATCAAATATACTTTATATGTATGTATGTATGGCTTAAAATAAAAAAGACGTAACTTAATTTTTTATACTGAATAGGAGGAGAAAAAACTGAAAAAAATCGGAAAGATATTGTTATGCTAGCTAGATACACTCGAGGCAACCGTTGCAGCAACACAGCCATGTTGAAACAACCGTTGCCTCGTGTGAAGCTGTGTTGCCGAATGATGAATTTCGTGTTGCCGCAACCGTTGCCAGAAATATCAAAAAATTTTGATATTAACATAACTTATTAACATAACTAATTTTTTTTGTACGAAACATGTATGTTTATGAATGTCTTCTAAAATAATATGCAAAAACACGATTTCGTCAAAAGCAAGATACGCCCTTTTCATATTTAGCCATCGGTATGTACATCCTCAACCCGAAGGGACATACCAATACAATCGATCCTCTTCGTTTCACTCCTGACCACCATATAGTTTTTATATCATTCAAAGATACATTTAAGTCAAATAAAAATTCAGTTTAACAAAGCAACTAAACTACGAGTCGGCCTTGGCCTACAACAACCATTGGATTTAAATACTCTCATATTGTTTGTTCACTTTTTACAGGCAGTAAATATTTGAAATTAAGGCAAAAAGTGGATCACGATTGGAACTGCTCTGCAAGACATTTTGGGTTTGTTGCGGTTTTGAGGTTTTCTTACATTCTATTTTGGGCGTTTTGCTGGTATTCTTCTTTGCCCAAAGTGTTATCACACAACAGCACTCTGTCGTGAAACATCCACATGATTTTGTGTACGGCACTCCTGTTAGCAAGGACATAAATTATTGGTGTCGACAGCTGTTGTTGATTAAATTTCGTTAGATTCTGCAAAGCGGTTTGTCCAAGCGATCGACATATCATTTGGAGAATATCGAAAATGAAAATAAAAATATATTTCGCGCTGTTGTTGTTGTTGTTGGACTCTGTGGTTTTTGTCGTCCAGCAACCACAGCTATCGATTATTCATGAAAATGTTAATGGAACGTACCCGTATTTGCCATCCGCCTTTAGAATCAAAATTACAACAGACATACCCAATGTGGAGACATTCGACGACTGTGGGCGGACTGGAGTTGCATTGGCAAACATTGAAATTTAATCAAGGAAAGTGCATCCTATTGTTACCGAAAACTGTTTGTTCTACCCCACTCTCAAGTGTGCAGATGTTCAAGTATCTTGAGTAGTGGTAAAATATGGATGTGTGTGCATACGTGTACATTGATAGAAATGCGATGGGAGTGGACAAAAATAAACATTACAAAACAGTTATAAATTACGCTGTGTTCGAATAGGACATTTTGTTTTGGAAACAAGCGAAGCATCCTTTAGCTTACTCTAATTTGTGTACACTGAGGCAAATTCCAGTTTTCCAGCGGAATTGCTTGCAGTATTTTACAATAATGCGATTTTAAAATATTTCGTTACACTGCCGCTGAGTAACATGGTTATTTTTTCAATGTAGAATATTCGTCTGTAGCGTAAAAACACCGGCGCACCTCACTTTCCAATAAAAAATTCTGAATGTTTACATTTTTATTTTTGACAGAATGTGACTCTACACCACATTCTCTATGGTGCTAACCTTTTATCTAGACCAGCAGCTGTTGTATTCGAAATGTTTGAGATCGAAAATTAATGTTCCAAACGTTTTTATTTTAATACGATGTACGTATACGTAATAAATTGATATGAATATTAAGAATACGGCACATGTTCAACAATTTGATTTGATTTCAAAGCATTCAGTGAATATACTTCATATTCCAAATTAAAATAATATTTAATTGACTTTAACAAATTTACATTAACTAACGTAATAACTCATAACTATAATATTAGTTGATAGCTTGTCATGTCATTGTTGTCTACTTGTCATGTTGTAAAAGCAACCTGAAAATAATTAACTGAAAATATTTATAAGTTAAACGAATAAAAGTACACACTAGATAGGGTCGAAACAAAATATTTATGTTATCTACCTCCAGTTTTGTAGTTTGTCTGAAGTCAATTTGAGGACATCAATTTTTTTTCAGTTTGTGCACCCTACGACCCCCCGATGTAGTATTTATTATGCTGTATCGTCATTTGATATCCGGTCGAACAGAGGAGCAAATCGTTATCCATGGTTATTCAAGGGCTATATTTTGCCTTTTGGTAATTTTTTACTTCGACGTCAATTTTAGTTGGACAAAAATGTTCTACTTAAGTCGTATTCAAAAACCCAACAATAGCTTGTAGAAATTCTATACAACCTCTTAAAAAAACAACTCTGAGTAAATAATACTTTAAAATAAAATTGTATATGAAGTTCTCATGATAAGTCCAATAAATAATGATGCTTTCGATTCCTCGTGTTCAAATTAGTGTAAATTTTGTTCGACTACCACAGTGTAATTTTTGTGTTTATACACATTATTAGCATAAGGCGATTCCAATGGTCTATTAAAGTATTTGTATATTGCACGCATTTACGAAATATTACACTTTTTTCATTGGGCATATGAGCGGTTCCTCTAATCAATAAATGACATAACACTTCTATCGAATCAAACATTTATCTTAAGCATACATACATTTTACATTTCAACCAAGCACAGACACTTTAGTCAGTCTCCTCGTAGATGCAATTTTTCATTTAGATTATTGATAGCAAACCACTAGGAGGTGTTTGTTTACCTCGTTCTTATCATCCATAGGACCGGACCAGTCGTAAGTGACACAATGTACTCACTCATACTCACATGAGCACATTTACTGCGCACGTCCAGGGTCGGAGTGGCGGGGCTATAATGCCTATGGCTCTATACCTCCAATTACATACATTACAATAATAAATAAATTGTGAATCTCTGCTTCAGTAACTTCAGTGGTTGCCATAATATTTACTTTTTCTAAGAATAAACAAATTTAAGTAGGTGACTTAGATAGAGGGCTACTTTTACTCCGCATCTGGTAACTTTACTTACTTACGTGTTTCGTCTGTGTTGCCATGTGTCATTTACTTTGGCACAAGTAAGTCTTTAAGAGATTGTAATAAACCGATATTCCTCAAAACCGGATATTATGTGGCTAGATTATACAAGCAGTTAATGGATTATAGTGAAGTGAAAAGGTGTTAAGTCCACTAAAACTAGTTATAGTAAGTTATCTGAAAAAACTTAAAGAACATTATATCCAAGCTGTATACGAGTACGCAAATGTTATACATATTTATATATATATAGAGCAATCTTAGACAGTTATAGCTTCTTTATATATGTATACATATTACTGTTACATGTAACAAATATTATACAGTATGACAACTAATATGTGTAAAAAAGTAACTATATGTAAAAAAAAAACTGTCAATCAAAACCGGTTACGCGAGATTTTAACTTCGCGTACCACAAATCGCACCAACCAAAGGCAAAAATGCATACATATGTATATCTGTATTGTAATACTGTCTGTGTAAAAAGAAAGTGTACAAAGTGTTTTAATATATTTTTTTCAATTCAAATCATAACAGTAGCATTAACCATAACAAAAAAAACGTAGATACGACATTTCAAGTAGCTATTGAAAATTGTGTGTGTCCGTAACGCACTTTGTGTTAGTCATAACTTTGAATGCAACATTTTAAGTAAAGTTTCAATAAAAGAACATTATAGTACTGTCCAAAATCTTACTTACTTACTTAAGTGGCCAATTACAATTTACGAAACGTAGTTCATAAATTTGATGCCTGAAGTAATAAAGAATTCCACACGCTTCGGTCTTCTGCGTGTGCTCTCCAGTTAGTCCTACCAGATGATGGCACATCGCCTACCACTTGGTCCTTCCAACGAAGTTTGGGTCTCCCTGCTCTGCGCCGTCCTTCAGGTTCGCCTTTAAACACCTTTCTCGCTGGAGCATTTACATCCATCCTGGCAACATGTCCCAGCCATCGAAGTCGTTGGATTCTGACTCTTTTAGCAACGTCGATGTCGTGGTAAAGCTCATACAGCTCATGGTTCATCCGGTGGCGAAACTGGCCTTCGACACAGATAGGTCCATATATTTTTCGGAGTACTTTTCTCTCGAATACTCCCAGGTTTTGTATGTCCGTTGTAGTAAGCACCCATGATTCGGCAGCATACAACAGAACAGGTAAGATAAGCACCTGGTATAGCTGTTTCTTAGTATTCCGAGAGAAGGTGGTGTTACTGAAGTGCTGCCGAAGTCCGTAGAAACATCTATTGGCTAGCACTATTCTCCGTTTAATTTCTTGGCTGACATTATTTTTCTTGTTGACGGAAGATCCGAGGTAGGTAAATTCGTCGACTACCTCAAAACAATAATTGTCAACGTTCACGGTGCGTCCCCATCGAGAGGACTCTTTGTTCGTCGAAATCATTATTTTTGTTTGTCCTCGTTGACCGCTAAACCCATTTTTGCTGACTCCTTTTCTAGTGATGAGAAAACTGCAGTAACATCCCGCAGATTTCGGCCAATGATGTCTATATCATCTGCATAGGCTAGTGGCATGTGGGGCTCTTGTGGAATATGGTGCCAGACATGTTGACACCAGCCTTTCTCATCACCTTCTCCATAACTATATTAAATAGTGTACAGGACAGGCTATCGCCCTGCCTGAGACCTCTTTCCGTGTTGAATGGTTCAGACTGATTCTTACCAATCTTAACCGAGGATTTGGTGTTGTCTAAGGTACATTTGCAAAGTCGAATCAGCTTTGCAGGAATACCAAACTCAGACATGGCCTCATAAAGCCTATTCCTTATCGGAGAGTCGAAGGCAACTTTGTAGTCGACAAAGAGGTGGTAGGTGTCGATCTGCTTTTCATGGGTTTTTTTCCAGGATTTGTCGTAAGGTGAATATTTGATCCGTCGTAGATTTGCCAGGTCTAAAGCCGCACTGATATGGTCTAATTTGTTTTTCTACAATTGGCTTTAGACGTTCACACAATATGCTTGAAAGGACCTTGCACGCAATTGGTAATAGGCTTATTCCACGATAGTTTTTACACTCACTACGGTCACCTTTCTTGTATATGGAACATAACAGACTGAGACTCCAATCCCCGGGCATGCTCTCCTCTTGCCAAATGTTCTCCATGAGCTGATTAATGCTCCTAATCAGCTCCTCCCCGCCAGCCTTAAACAATTCAGCAGGGAGACCATCGGCTCCAGCAGCTTTGTTGTTTTTAAGGCGGGAGATGGCCATACGTATCTCGCTCTGGCTCGGAGGTGGACAGTTAATACCATCATCATGGATTGTAGCGGGGTCTTCTGGAGTGGTGTCAGTATCCAGAAAATTTCTAAAGTGATCTCTCCATATCTTCAGAACGTTATCCGGGTCCGTCACTAGCTGACCATCGTTGTCCTTGCAGGAGGGCAACCCTGTTCCACGCATTCTCGCTTTAACTCTCTTGTAGAATTTTCGGGCTTCTCCTCTACTTCGGAGCAACTCAGTGCACTCATCCTGCCTCTTCTTCAGATCCTTCTTTTTTCTTCTAAAAAGACGAGTTGCCTGTCGTCTCTTCTCCCTGTGCCGTTCACGAACAGCTCGCGTTGCCATAGGCTGCAGTTTCGCCCTGTATGCAGCAACCGTCTCTCTCGTGGCATTGCGACATTCATCATCGTACCAGGCATCTTCTTGAGACGGCTTTGAGTACCCAAGTGCGCTTCTCGCAGCCCGTTCTAAGGAGTCGGCTATATTTTGCCACTGCGAGGTTATATTGTCAGGGGTTGGAGCATTCCGCAGCAGTTGAGTTAGGTGGTTGGAGTAGGCGTTTGCTACCTCTGTGGTCCGCAGTTTACCGATGTCCAGCTTTCGTTGTGCCTGGTTACGTACGTTTTTCGCCATGCTTAGCCTTGTGCGTACCTTAACTGCGGTAAGGAAGTGATCGGAGTCAATGTTCGCACCCCTAATCACTCGTACGTCCAGAACACTCGATGCGTGCCTTCCATCGACTACCACATGATCAATCTGATTCCTCGTCAATTGATCTGGAGATAACCATGTTGCCTTATGAATATTTTTATGGTCAAATCTAGTGCTGCTAACTACCATATTTCTTGCCGCAGAGAAATCAATCAGTCTGATGCCATTGTTCGACGTTTCGGTGTGCAGACTGAATTTTCCGATGGTAGGCTCAAATGCGGTTTCCCTGCCTATTTTAGCATTAAAATCGCCTAGTACAATTTTAATGTCATGGCTCGGGCTACGGTCATATACATTTTCTAGGCTCTCGTAGAACTCGTCTTTGTCCTCATCGCTTTTCTCTTCTGTCGGAGCATGGGCACATATAAGTGTTATGTGGAAAAACTTTGTTTTGACTCTTATGGTGGCTATACGTTCACACACCGGGTTGAACCTTGTACAAAATCTACATTTTTTAATATGAACATAATCTTCAAAATATTTCAACTTTTCGAGAAAACTACAAAACAGGAAAACAATCGTGCATCCGCAACGCCAGGAAATACCCATATACAAACATGTTGAATTTGCTTATAAATTACATATTGTTATGAAATTATTTTGGACCTTCATCTATATCCTTGAAGGTTGCTATATCTCGTTCTATATGGATTATAAATGAATCCCACGGACTGAAATTTATGTTCTGTTTTATGTCGAGACAGCATGATGGATAAATCTTCAGGGAACTAAAGTATAAGAAACGTAAACAGATTAATGAAATAAAAACTACGAAACTGCCATTGTGCTCAAACAGACATCTGCAACTGTAGTACAGTTTCTTTTGACTGCCACCGTTCAAAAACACAGTTGTAGCAGTTAGTACCTGTAAAAGTCAACAATCCACTTAATCGATTGCAATTTCAAAATTGAGTTGTGCAACACGCTTCATAAACAACAAGAGCTACAGTGGCAACCTGGGCGTTTTTTACTGTCAAAAGCAACAATAATAGTATGAAGTACTTAAGGTCGTTGCCACAAACAGAAGCTTGGAGTCAGTGTTTGCGACTGGTTTTGGCGTTGTTGTTGACACTTAATACATAGACACTCATTGTTTTTGTGTTCATCTCTACTTAAAGTTATTAAATTTTGACGATTCCTCCACCTGTCGTTTACACATGTCAAACAATATCATTCATAATTGTTCAGATTCTATAGTAATGCCATGAAAATGTATCACTTTTGGTAACATCGAATACAGACGTCGTTATGTTATGTATTAGTATTTAATTGTGGAACTTTGTTTCAGAATTGGTCAATAAGTGTCAGCATTAGTATGCGGTTTCCGAAACGATTTCAAAAAGAGTTATATAACTTGTTATCAACTGATGGGGTTAGAAGCAAAGGGATGCAAGTGACAAAAAGTTCATTTCGAGATATTCGCCTTCAGAGTTTCAAATTCTAGTGCAAGATATCACCAATTGATCTCATCTTTTGCTAAGAGACATAGATGGTGTCAAGGAACACAACTGCACATTTATCTTAATTTTTGTAAATTTGTCACTTGCACCCCTATGCTTCTACTCCCCTCCACTCATTAATAATGATAAACTCAATTGGCTTTATACGTAAAATGTATAAGAGGTTTATAGGAAGATTTTACTGTGAAAATTTGATTTATAAACCTTTAACCAGTGTTTATGTTTACGACTGTATAAGAGTATGTTTACGTTTTAAAATTAAAGTAACACCACAAAATACTTTTTAAAATCATATTAATTTTGCGATAACTATTCGATCAAATTTACTTTGGTGTTCTTAAAATTCGATAGAAGTTAGCTTTTGGATTATATCCACAGAATGCCAACAAAACAAACCACAACACAAGTAAATAAAATTCTAAAGTCAGTGATCTTTCAGAGAGATTTCATTGAATATGTATAAGATGTGGTGCAGTTAAATCAACCATACTCTTAGTCTTTTCATATTTTAAAATTTTATTATAATAACAGCCAAAATTAAATTCATTTAAATTTACTGGTTTCATAATATAGGGAATTTAGTTGTTACTCGAATTGAAATACATAGTCAAGGATTTTAACCTTTTCAGTTTGAAATTTTAATATTTACCTTAAAATACTATCTGTAAGTTTATGTAAAAAATACAAAAAAAAAAAACTTTTATACAAATTCGGATGTATGATAAAAAACTACACGAACTACAAATAATGTTGTGATTGTTGTGTATTTGTTGAGTAAATATGCACAATCTGGTGCTTTTACGTCTTAAAGAAATTTAATAAGGATTATAAATTTAAAATTGGTTTCATCGTTAGTTTTAAGATCATTTTTATTGCCAATAGGGGTTGTTAAAACAAGAGTTATGCGAAAAAGTTTATGTGGCAGTTATTAATTTACGTGATAAGTTTATTCTGAAGTGAAAGAAGACTTTTGAGGTGTGAAAAAATTGAGTCTTCCCTGTGAAAAATAAATTTTCAAAACACAGCAATTTGTCCACGATTTTTGAACATTTACCTCATTTAGTAACACAAGTTCATATAGTCTATTTCTGTATGAAACAAATTTATTTGTAAAACACATATCGACTCTCTCAAACTAAGATATTTTCCTGTAACAAGATATATTCAACGCTCATAACAAACCTAAAAATATGGCATACATGAAGACTAAACTTGCAAGTCTCGTATTATGTTATTTTTACTTAGTCACGTTATGATACCATTACGCTATCGGGATATTCCTATATTGACATTACGTCCAAGTTAGCGACATCTACTCTATACGATGTCAACTAAACATTGATGTAATTTTGTATGTTAAGTCTTTTTAAAGAGCAGTTTGTGTCTATGCTAAAACACCACACATATTTTGGAAGGCACTGCTGGGAGCCAATAACTAGTCAACCTAAGAAAACTGTTTTATGGTTTTACGCGAAAGGCAACTTGTATCGATTCGACTTGGCTGTTATGTCAAGCTCCACATTTATTTTTATAAATTTGTGAATACAACTACTTTTCATATCATTCGGTTGGAACGTCATTCCCATACTCTATAACCGAATATTTTTTTGCGAAAGACTGTTTAATAAAATGATAAGTTTATTTTTAGATATCTAAATGTAAGTTTTTAGGTCGAAGCATGAAAACTTATACACAATTTCAATAGTTGTTGATTAATTGTAAAAATTTCATAATTGTCAATATAATTCAATTTGATATTAAAATAAAGTTGTAACTTACCACCAAACTTTGTAGCACAGAAAAGAACCGTCCACAATTCTTTGTGCTGCATTAATTTCAAACTGTTGAAATGCTTTGCGACGCATCTAGTTCTGTACCTTTTATAGTATTGCACCAGAACGAATTGCAAATATAAATACAATGGGAATGGAAAACTGTTCTCATCTGCACATTGAACATCATTATCCTGACAAATTAACGAAAATGCAAATTATCCAAAAGAATCGTTATGAATAAATGGCATTTAGCATTTCCGTTACTTACCAATAATATGGTTGGATTGGATTTATAATTTCCAGTTTCCGTATCTAAATATGGATACAGCGCTAATTATCCGTTTTATAGAAGAGATGGCAGTCGGTAAAGATTATCAACTGTTTATCAATTACCGCTCAGGGGTAATAACAAAAAATATATATGTGATTAGAAGGACATAAAATTGGCTGTTTCTCTTGGTTTTTCAATTACGGTACATTTTGCCTATGTACTCTTGATGGTAATTTTTTGCCCTGTTACCGACTTCGCACCTCTTCTTATCATATATACTTTTTGACGATAACAGCCTTTAAAAATTACCACCAAACGTACGTAGGCGCAATGTAGCGTATTTGAAAATACAAGAGAAATAGCCAATTTTATGGCTCAAAACTTACAAGTTAGTTTGATTAGCATTCATTTTATTTAATTTTGTAGTTTTCGGTGCTCAAAACTTTTCTATTTTCATTAAATGAGCCAAAATATATTCACCAAAAAGTGTACTAAAACTACTTTTGCCTATGTTCGTTGAACAGTTTAATCGCGTTGTAATCATATATGCTTTTTGGCCAATGCTTGCTTGGTGGCAATTTTTATGGCATATGACCGACTAAGCACATATACTTTTTGCAGTTGATGTGGTGAGAAATAACGTTAACATTGGGTAACGTTATCACAAAAATTATCACCAAGTCAAAATGTTTGTATGATAAAAAGAATAAACTTGGCAGCATCATTCCCACATGTTAAGGAAAACAAATACAACATTTAATGGAATTAACAGAAAATGTTATTATTTAACATTATTACTTTGGTTTAACATAACACGGTTATTTTTCTAATTGGCATCACAAAGTAATATTGAAAGAGTTGCTAAGATAAAATGTCAACACGAAAACTGATTGGAAAACGATGTAGAAGCGAACCTGGTTTATTAGTTGATAAAAATCATAATTTTGCGATCTTATATTGTAAAACATAACATAAATGTCTGAGTATTGCAGCGGTTGGAGTTTGGTTTCATTCGAGCCGTATTATTCGTTTAACTTTTCGACAAAAGAGTGACAAAACACAGAGAGCGTCATAACGGTTTCTTTACGGAAGAAGATACTGCACAAGTGAAAATTTTTTACTTTGGGTAGAGATGACCACTTTATATTGTTTATTTTTTTTATTTAAAAACAAAAAAAAATTAGAAATTTAGAGCTCTAACCCTTTTGTCGAACCTTAAATTAAATTTTAACGAAAAATAAATTTTAAGATATTTATATTTCATCTTTATTTGCTAAATTGTTATAAGTATTTGTTTCGTTATACTATCTGCTATAATAGACCATTAATTTGAATAATTTGATGTATTACAAGGGACGGGTTTCTTACCCAAACACCACATCCTCAATTATAAAATTCAAAACAACCTCAAATAAAACACCATTATACATTAAAAAGAATATAAACATGTTCGAGATAAAGGGTAAATATATTGTCGGTTTACTGCGTCCAAGTCCACTTTTTGTGTTTTTGAGTTATTGATGTTTTAAAGTTTATGGCCGCTTGTGTTTTTATACAATAACTACAAAACTACTTCAAATAGAAAGAGATATTTTTACAGGTCATTGAATATGACTTTTGGGACAAACGTTCTCAAGTACACTTTTTGAGTTATTGATGATTTAAAATTTATAGCCGCCTATGTTGTAATACTATAACTACAAAATTATTTTAAATAGATTTGTATAGAGGGCGTAGACTATGACTTTTGGAACACTTTTGCATTATTAAGTCCATTTATCAAAAAGTGAAGTTGGTCAGTTTACGCAGTATACCGACGATATAAAGAACTGCAGCAACTCTTCAATTAGCTTTTTTTTGTATTTGCACAAAATACAGCTTTGTTGTTGTAATTACACTTAAAATACAATGCGAATATGCAAAAACTAAAAAAATAAATTCTGATGTAATGCTACATTTATTTTTGTGGCTATCGAGTCAGAAAATGGCGGAAATCTTTTTTATTTTCGTCGTTTTTTGTAAAGTGCTATCAGTTTACATGTGGTCTACACCAGATATAAGATATACGATTTTTATACCAGCAAACTTCAAATTCAATCGTAGAGAGTGTTATGTTACGTGCGGACTCTCAAATAGTGTTAGCGTTTGTATCTAAATAAATGTCAAGAGACAGTTGTTACGACAATTCTCGTAACAACTATGTTATAATATGGGCTGTCAAAAACAGCACACACAATCATAACAATAAAAAGACGCCATCATTGAAAATGTAATTCTTGTGAAAAGTGTGCAATTGTGAAATAAAAATACAGCCATAAAACCAATTTAATTATTATTTTGCATTTGTTTGCAAAAAAATATAAAAGACAAACCACGCACACAATAATTCCAACGAACAACACAAGTTTACTGTACTAGAGTCAGTCAAAAATGAAATGTTATAAGATTAACATAAATACGTTTTCCCCTTGTTTAAGATTTAGATAAACATGAAGAAATGTCTTCTCTAATTCTGTCGACGTTTTCTCAGATATTATGCCAAACATTATTTCTGGTGGAGACCCCGTGTTAGTACCGATGTTCAAGTGTGTTATTTAAGGTCGTAAGTACACTACATTTTGCGACAGTCTTAATTGAGTTCTTGTTATATTTATATTCTTTGCTTTTATATATAATATGATTATATATACTTTTATATATGATTTTATGATTACATAAATAAATAGTGGTATCTTTCAAACCCTTAACCGTAATTAGATGTCGGAGATTTATAAGAACTTTAAGAGGCTATATCTTCAAACTACGATTCCTTCCCACTATTATGATGATGTTGCCAACGTTTATGCCTTGTGAAAATTTCGACGACATATACTAAGTTAGCCGAAAAACGAAAAATAAACACCCTAACATTTAGTCCTTTTGTGTCTTTCGAAACAAACCCCCAACAAGATATTTTGGGTCAGATTGACCCAGACCAATTTTACTTAATGAAACATTTAGTATTATTTGTTACGAATTCTGACTTTTATTATTTTTTAAATAAAATCTATATATTGGTCTTCTATTTGTATTTGCCCTCCTAAGAAAGAAAGTCACATCTCCATTTCAGTAGTTTTGAGATATTTAGCTTCTATGTTTTTTATCTCTCGCGCCTTAAAATTAAATGCTTGTGAAAAATTTCAAAAATTATCTCAAAATATATTATTTTTTTCAATTTTATTATCGTAACATACCGGAAAAATTTTGATGATAAAGCAGAGGAAATGGACTTATGACTTTTTTGCCTAGTATAGCACCCAAAAAAAAAACTTACAAACACCAACTTGTTCAAATAAGTTCTAAATTTCTTTGCATTTGATCGCAATAATAATAGGCTCAGTTATGTTTGCACGAACTTGAGCGTGATAATACAAAACCAAAGAACAAAAGCCATACTATCAAAAAAAAAAATCATAGATACTAAGGAAAAAAGTCTTTAAAGCCAACATTTTTTCATAGTTAGTGGCAGATACGACTTTTTGTCTAGGAAATACAGTAGAAGTGGTAGATGTGACCATTTTGCTTAACCTTTTTCGTCCAATTACAGTTGAAAATAGGTCACTTAAATTTAACGCAAAAATTTGAAACTAATTGACGCTTCCAAATTTGCCATTACCTCAATTTTAGAATTTTGGCGCTTATGAGGGCAGTATATGCCTATTTACAATAAATAATAGTTTTATTACAAAACATTTATGTTAACTTAGCGATATTTATTTAAAAAAAAAATTTTTCTTGCGTCAATTAGACCCATAAGATGGCATAAGGGTTAAGTAAAATTTAATAAATAGTAATATATATTTTTTTTCTCTGTAGCGAAATGTTATGTACCGGGTACTCGTTATAGAAATCCTAAGTCATTTTTCTAAAACATATGTGTGTAGCTACTGCTGTCAAAATCATCTGGTCGCTTGAATTATGCAGGTGGTTTCTTGATTTTTGTTTTTGTTTTTTTGTTGCTTCGTAATCTGCTCATATAGAACATAACAACGACCAATCGGAGGGAAGTGCAGTGCATTAATCGCAAAGTGCAAATGTGAAAATATAAATTTAACGCTAAATTAATAAAGACATTACCAAAGAAAGGCAATAATTTGTGAACAAATTGTTGCCAGTGTGATAAGAGCTCTTGAATTTGGGCACTGACGCCTGGAAAAGAATAGAATGAGTTTGTAACAAACGGCACGAAAACGAAACAATAACAAACTACGTATGACGTAGTAAAAAAGAGCTACGCAATAAAAGCCACAGGAACAACGGAGCAGGACAGTCATTCCTCACATCCAAAAAATGCTGAACTATGACCGGGAGGGAGACGACGATCGTCAGATTCTAATAAACCAAAACGATGAGGACAACATTGATGCGGGCGGGTTTGTTGGCGATGGCAGCGTAAACAACAATTTTGGCTGCATACTGCCAGCATCTCATGAAGATAACGATGCTGACTATCATAACGTTGAATTGCACAGCCACATTCAAATTTCCGATGCCCCAGGGGATAAGTGGAACTTGACCTATTTGGTGTTCTATTTGTTGGGCACAGCAACCATGACACCCTGGAATTTTTTCATAACAGCGGAAGATGTGAGTATCTCCAAAAGACTTGAGTTTCCTAACTTCCATCGACGCATTCCAAGATTGTTATCATTGGTTTTGTTTTCGTAAATAGTTTTTTATTGCACATTTAAATAATGGGGCCGTAAATCGCGTTATCAGTAAGCAATGTACTAGAAATACACACACACACACACATGTGTGTGCAAGTGTTTGTAATATATAGTTGGCTTTGTTTCCGCGCACCCATCGACTGTGTGACATCCTAGAGACAGACAAAGATAGAACAAAGTTCTGTTGATTCGTGCTTCTACGATTTCATTTGAAGTTGCAATGATGCATATATCTGTTTATTGCACACAATCGACGACGGTATCAAATGAAATCGGGTCAAGCAACAAACTTTCGTTCAGTCCCAATAAAATACTCGAAGTTTTTCCAACCCGAAGATTTAATTTCTATTGCTCTTGAATTTGCAAATAGATTTTATCCATTTGATCGTTGATTAGAATTTATAAAAGTGACGTTAACACCTGATGATCAATTTCACACAATACAGGCAATATGCTTTTACCAAATATTTGCCGTCTAGCATTTAAACTTGTAAAATAATGGTTCCTCTTGAATCAGTAGTTGCTTCAAATGAATGGACTTTTTAGTTGACCGCCGTAGTTTAATGCAAAACAATATAATTAAATCTTTACATATTATACATTTAAAAATATTTTTGTAAACGTTTTAGAAGTTTATGACAAAGTTATCTATATCTTTATATCGTCAACTGAAATGCAAACGGCGCTTACTTACATACTATTTTACAGGAGAAATAAAAGACTTTCAGCCTTATTCATAAAAACTTTTAAGAGATTTATAAGCCATTTTTAAGCAAATTTCGAGAAAATAATATTCATAAACGATTTACATCTTTAATAAGTTAAAGTAGGGTTGTCTCCACTTTAAGCATGCTATAACTTGACGTTTGTACAATTTATTCTATATTCATAAATTTGTGATCTTTATTTAGAGTTTTTCTGCATTTTCCCTATTGGAAAGAGTTGTTGCGTGCATTCGTTGTGTAGGAAATTTTCTTCTTAATTATCGCGCACATAGAAAAGTATCTAAATAGACACATTTCATTCATGAATTCCATTTTAAAAAAATTTTCTCCAAAATTCTTCAAAAATAATTTGTAAATAATGAAATAATATTCGTGATGTATAAACAATCAAAATAAGGAAAAAATGTAATCGGTATCCGAATATTATTTCAACATAAGGAAAAGAAAATAAAATTTTTTAATAAAATTTTTACTATAACGTCTTTCTTATCGTCATGAGAATCGTAGACAATGAAAAATTGAGCTACAATAATGTTCATAGTTTATTGTAAGTGCAAATACATATTTGGTATCCGATTATAAAGCTTTTGTATCCGACTATAAAGCTTTTTTCATACATCATTAACGACAAATAACAGTCGGCGTTGCCACCGGAACACATAAAGCTAAAGTACTGATAAAAAACATTTATGAATACAATTTCTTATTAAAGGTTTTTTAGAGCTGAAGAATACTTTAGCTAGAGAACCCTTCATACCTACTTTAGAAACTTTTTATGAATAAGGCCGTTTGTATTTTGTACAACACACTTGTAGTAAGACTCTATTGAATTTCTTTCATATGAGTCTATATTTGGTCACAAAACTTTAAAATATTATATATTGTTGTATATTATGTTGTATGTCTTTTGCATTCCAGCTGACGAAATACTGCAAACTTATACTTAATATTTACGAAATTTTAAGACATTACCTATAACCATGCCATTTTTTCGCATAGATGTTACTATCTGGGATGCATTTTTTTTTGTTATTATAGTTGCTATTCATATAGAGTTTCTCCCTATAACATTACCTAATTTGTTGTTTATATTTACATACATCTGTGTTGACATGATAAACTCTAATACAGTATTGGATGTACAAATTTCGGAATGCCACCTTGAATGACACCTCTCCTGCGAGCGAAGAGCTGACACCGTTGCAAAAGAGTTTTGCCTGTGATCTTACGTTAACTGCATCGATATCAGGCACAGCTTTTCTAATACTTAATGCTATTTACGGACAGAAAGTATCTTTGCGCTTACGAATGCTGGGTACGCTATTTGTGATATTATTGATATTTATTGTTACCACAACATTTGTGGAGGTCGACACAGACAAGTGGCAGAAACAGTTCTTCCTGATAACACTGTTCACCGTGGTCATAATAAACGGTAAGGAGACCTGATGTCCAATAAAACAAATTATTGTCTTATATCGATGCGTTGTTTTAGTTTGTGCTGCAACAATGTCTGGCTGCATATTTGGAATTGCGGGCCTATTTCCCTCCGAGTACATGACGGCTGTGGTTAGTGGCCAGGCTCTGGGAGGCATATTTACCGCCCTGACTTTTCTACTGGTTTTGGCATTCGGCGCTGCTCCGGATGCAACGGCCTTTATATTTTTTATCATAGGCATTTTATCGATCTTTATCAGCATCATTAGCTACGCAATTGTGGAAAAGAAGGGGTTCTTCAAGTACTACGTCGAGGGCGGCGACAAATTTAGAATTGTTTATGATGGACCGACTCACAGTCGCACTATTGATCGTGGCATACCGTTAGAGCCAAATATACGAGACGTGTTTGGCAAGATATACGTTCATGCTGTAACGATATTGTTACTGTATGTCACAACGTTATCGGTTTATCCGTCGATAACTATTCTTATGCAGTCGCAAAACTACGGACAGGGAAAAGCATGGAATGGTAAGTGCGAAACATAGCTAAAGTAATAATATAAATCTAAACTGGTGTCCCCAAAGCAGATAATATATAACTATAATTATTTACATTTGGAATACTTAATTTGCAATAGCAATTGGAAATTGTCAGTAGAAAATCTGAATATTTAATTTAATTGTATTCTTCATTAAAACATGGTGAAATTTCCCTTTTCCCTTTTCAGATATCTATTATATGCCCGTTGTTAATTATCTTTTCTTCAACTCTGGTGATTATTTCGGACGCATTATATCAGGATTGTGGGAAAGAGTAAGTTTAAGTTTTATTGGAGTTCATGAGAATTTCGAAACTGTGTTTGTAAATTAGAATGAATTGAAAAAGTTCATTTTGATCGTATCAAAAGTGACGTGAGCGCTAAAACCGCCTGCACTCAATTAAAGAGTTTTTTGTATATTGTTATGTATCTTATGAAATTTCACATGCCTAAAACTGAGGCTGCAAACTTAGTAATTAATTATTGTTTCATCGGCGTAAACATCTGTTTTCCCCATTACATTACAGACTTTCATCTTTCACCAGCAGTCAACATAAATGGTGTAGCGGACCATGTCTAATATTTGTATTTTATTTTTTACAAAGTTTAGCTCAACACTTTTTAAAGTTAATATCTTAAAAGATTTCTTTATTCAACTTTTTTTTCATATATTTAAATCACAATAACAATTTTTTCTATTTTTATTTTAAAATTTTCCTGTGATACGAAAAAAAGTCTAACCTGTCCTGAAAATAAAAATTTCGTCTGCAAATTAAACCCTGTGTTATTTGTGTACCAAATTTTTTTCTCTCTAGAACTAAAACATTAAAAATATTAGATAGCCTACGGTAGTTTAACGATCTAAAATATGTCATTGAAATCGGTTCAGCCGTTTAAAATAAAATGAGGCACAAACAAAAAAAAGAGATAAACGTTCATATTTAAACAATAAATAGGAATAGGGGCATAAGACATAACCCATTCAAATCGACACCCTCAAATGCGCATACATTTCTTACCTGACATCAGCTTATTTGCAAATCCTTTTAATTATCACTTTAATTTTAGCCGCGTAAAAATGTCCATACCGTTCTTATAATGGTTATTCTTCGCATGGTCTACATACCGTTCTTCCTGTGTTCCAACTCCACTCAGCATGTCTTCTTGCCCACACTAGTTCATTCCGACGTGGCTTTTATATTGATGATGATAACGTTTGCCCTAACCAATGGTTACTTTACCAACATTCTCCTCATTATGGTTCCCAGGTATGTGCACTGACCGTTGTTGCTTTCAGTTGAAATTTTATATGTTTTCAACTCCTTACAGGTGCGTTATGCAGCACGAAAAAGAAATGGCCTCATCAATCATGGCCGCTTGCTTAAGCTGCGGCCTGGCCTTGGGTTCGATGTTAACGATGATTTTTGTACAATTGCTTTAGCTGGACACAGTAGCCGACTTCACCAGGGTGCCTTATAGCCTCACACGGAGACTTAATACCTTTTTTATGCTGTTTTTTATATTAACTCAATATTCTTTATTACTAAAAAACATCACTTAGAGTAATACAAAATATGTTACGAGTCTTTTAAGTATTTCTCAGTATTTCGCCAACAACGACACTTAACAAAAAACGGAAATTATCCATCTTTATTGTTGACATGGTTGAAGAAAAGACAATCTATATGATCTGATTATGAATAACATTAAGATATATTGTAAATTTTTAGTATGTCTCTTTTTTATGTACTTTTACTATAACTCTCATTTTTTACTCATTTTAACCAAACCACGTGTAATAATAATTCATAGGCAAATAAAAGTTTAACTCATTTTACATAAGCCTATTGTTTTTCTTCTCAATGAGGGTAGTGCATCAATTATAACAAATAGATAGAACTTTAGGTTTAATATATAGTTAAATTCTAAAGAATCGCAATTTGCATCCATTAGTTAAAGAAGTACAAAATTAATCTATTTGCAAATACACTTCAATACTTGGTTACAAACTTTGCACCCTTTAGTGCTTTACAAAATTTCACGTCGCACAGAGGGGTAAATTCACGATCTGGGCGGCCAAATTCGATTTCTCAAAAACCAATGGTTAATAATTTTCGATTGTAGGGTAAAGAGAACAGAATGCTTAACTAGAGTTAGCTTATAGTTAGAGGGTATCCAGGCGAATAAAAAGTTAAAGGGAGGTAGGGCTCTAAAATGTAACCCTTTAGAGATATATGAGAAATACCTGGAATATTAAATTTTTTATAAAAACCATTTTTTTTTTATAAAAACGGCTGTAACCTCTACCCCTGAATAGTAACATATTATTATTTTATACGCCTCACCGAGTAATTTTTTAACATTCTGCTTCATAAATGTGCTTCAAATAATTTTGGCCGCCCAGATCGTTAAATTATCCCTCTGTGCGCCGTCTAATTATTTGAAATTAAATGCTATTGGCTTTATATAATTTAAAGTGTTTAAAGTGGCACAATTCTGCAAAATCCACAACACATTAAAATATGTATATTAGTTTTCTTAATGAGTTATGTTTTGCCAATCATAAACGTTTATGATCTTACAACATCCGCCTTTGTGTTTAGAACCCCAATTGATGACTGCAGTCCAAATAAATATTGTGAATGGATAATTTTCTCGTATCATTAAATATAACGTAGTACAGCTTCCAAAATTCGAATTTATGATATACAATTTAAACGCTTTTATGAGTCCATATTTCCCAGATAAATAATTTATTGTAGATCCAAATAACAATGTTGTAATACCGAGTTATACCATTCCATAAATATATTTGCCATTTATTATTCTGCGAAGGGTGGTCGATAAAACATCACGAACATGCCCCATAATGAAGTCTCAAATGACGAATTTATTAAAACGCAGATACTTCATTTATTTATTTATTTATTACGTCCTATTGTGGCTTTGAATGTTCGCACTAAGAACGGAATAACTCGAAATCGCAGCATTTAAAGGTTTTTGGTGAACTGTCGAAACAATACGCATACCGCAGTTCATGTTTCTTCAATGGCTCCATTTTTCCCTTGCACATTTTGACATCAGTCAATTTTGACTATTAATTTCTATCACCCATATTACCTTTGTAGTCGTCGACATCGACGTCGTTCTGTAACTACCATGAGAAGACGTCCGTTGGTAATCGATAACATGAAAGAAATGACAACAGCTGATTTTTGTGCATCAGCTGTTTTATTTTGATTTTTATTGTGTTTCAAGAAAAAATATTCTTGTGTCCGAATCAGATTCAAGCGATGAGGAAAGCACGAATTATCTTATAATGGACAGGAAAATACTCCGACAAAGTCCGATATCTTAAACTTGCCATATAAGAAGGACAGGGGTCTTACCATCTAAGTGTAAGTGCAGCCAGCAGTTGCAAGATTCCGGTCGAAACACTGAATATATTAGAGAGGTCATTTGTCCACAGTGAATACAATTGGAAATGACTTCAGGTGAAGTTATTCGAGTTTTTGGATAAGTCAATGGAACCAAACAACCGCAACTGCAAAGGATTCTTTAGAATCTCTTAAAGCCGGTCCAAAAGAATTACGTTTTTTCTTCCAATTTTCTCACAATGCCCCTTAAAATTAGACGGAACTTTTTCTCTTCAAAATCCTTGTACCAATGAGGGATTTTGTTTCCAAACCAGCCCCTATTTGGTACTCGACGTGTTCATTCTTGACGTCATTAAACAAAACCTTTATAAAATTTACAAAATCTAAAAATATTCCTTCAAATTGTTTCAAGTCGTTACCAACAGCTGTGACGACAGATTCAGAGTCGTTTTGATTCAACGTCGTCGCCACATTTCCTTACAGAATACCAAATTTGTGTAAATAGTCATCGATAGTTATTGATACGACTACGAGAATACCAATTGCGTCGACGACGACAAAGGGAATAAGGACATATGTATATATTTGGTTTTCTATATCCATGTGATTCTTATATAATACGAACGTCATGACACATTTGCTTTAAAAGCATTAATTTTTGTTCACAGACAAAAAAGTTGTGGTGGCTTAAAAAATTAATATTACCTTAACCCACTTTAATTAATTTGTATGCTGTGTTGTTTTATCAGAAAATTTTGAGCTTTAAGCTGTTTTTACAAATTAAATGATAAGATAACTGGAAAAAGCGGTCCCAAATCTCGAAATCACTCGCAAACTACAAATTACTAGCGGACTGCAACAATGAAACTCTGGAGAAAACACCGAATCCAAAATTGTCAACACTTTTCTGGCCATTCATGAAGGCGTCAATACCGTGTATTTTATTTTAATTTACTATAAAAGAGTCCAGCTACCGATCAGATTTAACTCTACAAACAAGGTTGAAACATCCACAATATAATTATCAAATTTTGTCCCATTTGCCCTAATCAATATTTTTGTTATTAATTTTAAAATAAAATTCTTTCGCGAATTCCGCTCGGGCATAACGTCGCCTTTAAAAAGCTACACGAATCTTGTGGCTGACACAAAAAGATAAATACACATACACAGGTATGCAGCAATTTAAAAGAGGAATATTTAATGAGTACAATTAATAAACAATTTGTCAATATGTTTTTAAGGTTTCTACTTCATTTATTTTTGTGTTTACATTTTTTTATCTACTTTCGAATTGATTTCTAATATTTTTGTTAAGTATTAGGAAAGTCCTTTTGGTGTATGATTGTCTGTGATATACATACATACATACATATATGAAATAAAAGCATACAGTTAACCAAATAACAGCCTTTGTTGGAAATGTTTCTTAACATTCGACAATAAATGCTCTTAGTCCTTCAAAGTATTGTTTCTTTTGTCTAGGAGGTGTAGTTGGAAAGAGTGTTTGTTGTATTGTCAAAATATGGTAAGTTGATAGACAGAGTGAGAGCGAGAGAGAGAGAGAGTGAGTTAGAGATGTCATAAGAGAAATAGCAATCGATCTTACGTGTTGTGTTGAAAGAAAACATTTATTGTTTAATCATTACAAAGGCGAAAATAAAACAGAGAAATAAATTAAATCTTAACAATTAATCACACACAAATATAACGTAGTCACAAACATTTTTATAGTATATACATTGTTGCATTATAGTTAATTATGTATATGGAGGATATACTAGTACTCTATGTTAATTGTAGAATAACATTTCACATGCATAATTATTGTTTGGTTTTAAACTAAAATTTCAATTTGCAGTTTAGGATGTAGCATAAAAATAATGCTGCCTTATTGGGCATCAGGATACTTGGACTTTTCGCTGTAGCTCGAGAATGCAATTCGGCGGACATGGATTTGGAGTACTCCGCGCTACTGCAACAATAATATTAGTTCAATTTCTCGAAATGCTACCACATTCTTCTACAGATAAATGTTTCTGAAACTACTACATACATAGATGTTGCTGAAACCCAAAGACTGTTGCATATTAAAAAAAAAAAAGGATATATACACTTCAAATTATGGATTTATCTGTAGTACTTAGGTACGCTACACGTATTGGTAGAGAATACTTATAAATATTTAGCAAAAGAAAATGATGACATCCAACTGAGGAATTATGTAGATATTTTTTCAAAGGAAGCATCATTTAATTTGTCTGAGATTCTGCTTTTTTGGATTTAGGACTAGTTCATTCTTGTTTGTTTCTGTTGGTGTGTCTTAAACTATAGAACTTAATGGAACTTAGAGTAGTTTTCGTTACGATTTTAAAAATACAACCAAATTGTGTTTGTTATTTTTGTCACCATAATATTTCTTAGTCAAAGTGTAATATATGTAGTTAATATCGTATATCTCATTAAGATGCAAACATTCTGATCAGTATTGTGTTAAAAATAGATTCATTACTTATGTCTACAAAAGGATAATTTCCTGCCCAGTTTTTCCTTTTAACGGCATTAACAATTGGATAATAATTGGGGGAGACATCTAATCTAAACAGGACAGCAACAAACTGCTTCTTCTATATACGAGTTATGTGTTTTTGTCTCTAATATCTTCTTTTGCTTCTTCTTTTTGAATTCAAATAATAAAATACGTTTTCGATTTGTGATATTATCTCATGATCTGTTTTGTAGTTCTAGTTTGTATTGTAGAAAATTCTATAGTTGTTGAAAGGCTTTAAGAAGAGTTCAATGTTAATTCTTTTCATTTCTATTAATCTACTTATTGTATCGTCTCTACAACGTACTGTTGTACGATTTTAATTTTAAAATGTGTAAAATTTAACGATTCTATTGAACATTAAATCTGGCATTCAGTTTGACTCCTCAAAGTATGTATATAAGTACCGAGTCGAGAGTTCAAGGTAGTCTAAACACACCCTGTAGACATGAACGACAAATTGATTACATAATTAACGCGTAACCTCGAGATCAAAGGTGTATTTTTTTTGCGTTCTACCAATTGAAGGGAAAAATTTAATAATGATTAGTATGTGTATACCGGGCACCTCGCCAATTGTTTTAATTCTTTAATCGAGTACCAATGTGCCTAATCAAGACTACTAGCGCTTGAAAATTGTCTTGTCCTCGTGTCTATGTGGCCACCCCCGTTGCTGTTGCAGTGTTATTTGCGATGCTGCTGCTTGAACGTGCGGGAGAAACGCCGGATAATCGATTGGTGGAACCGACGTCCAGAGTGTGGTCATTGCTTGTTGAACAACCAGTAGATGCATTGGCGTTTTGGAATAGAGTCAGGAAACCATTTGTCGCCACACAAGTACGAGATTCAAATTCTTTTTCCACCATTTGTCGGGCCTACAACATACAGTATGTGAGTGAGAGGAGCTTATCAAATGCAAAGTATTAAATATTGGACTATTACCAGTGTTTTGTGCTCCGCGAATCCATTCCGCACGGTCTCATGTTGTTTGCGCAATTCCTCTGTGCGTTGTTCGTACACATTCATTAAGCGGGAACGCTCTGCCACTCCACGTTCCACCACGGAGCTTCGGACCTCACGTTTCATTCTGCGAAATAATAAAGAAGACAATTCGTCGACATATAACATAATATAATAAGTTTTGTTCTTACCGTACGAGTTCGTCTTTATCTTTGTGAATTAAAGCCAAGTTTTTCACTTCAGCTTTTCGCGCTTCCTTCAGCTGGTGCATAATTTCATTGTTCACCCTGTCCAAGGAGGCCTTTAGCTGCTTTGTCTGAGATTCTTGAGAGCTTTGCAGAGCCTTTTCGGCTGCGGTGTAAATAATTTCATGATACTTCCTCTGTATGTCTTGGTACTGCTGAATGTACTGGCGACATGCAGCAAGGAGCCTATCGTCAACGCCGCCGCCACCTCCACCATCCACGGCAGTCGACGTCTCCCCACTGTCATCTCCAACGCTTTCGCCCACATCACTGACACAGGGTGGCACTTCAACAGAGGGCTCACTGTTTGAAGGAGACAAACAATATCTGAGTTTTAAAAACAAAAGCGTTTATTAAAATGATGGGGACACAAAGAGAAGCGAACTTACAGGTTCTTATTGCTTATACGTTTTACCAGTTTACTAGCGAACTTGGGCTTCTTGCTGCTATCCAAAGGATTGGACTTTGACGCAACAATCTTTACCTTTTCCTTATCGTGCTTTTTCCTCAGAGATTCTAGTTTCTTTTCCATTTCGAGGCGCTTCTCCCTCACCGACTTGTGCTCCAGAATCTTGTCTAAAGGTTCGGCCGTCAGGGATTGCACGTCAAATTGCGACGATTCAATTTGTTTGATCGACGTTTGAGCGGTCGAGTCCAGCGAATGCTGATGTTGGATACTTTGTATTGTGGGATTCGCCGAATCGCCTGTTTCACGAGTATTGGTTGTTTCCACACTCATTGTGGCCCCGGCAGTCAAGCTGGACCTATGTTTGGGACTGATTGTGTTAGATTCTACTGGCCGTAACTCTTTCTTCTGGCCACCTACTTGAACGAAAACGACTTTTATTTGTAAGTGGTTACGGCAAAGTGGTTGGGGGAGTTTGGTGTCATTTGTGGGGATGTTAGGGTATGTCCAGTGTTGTTGTTGTTGTAGTTGTTGTTGTTGGAAGATTCGGGATGTAGTGTGGTGTAGATGTTTAAGGGCACACAAAATAAAAATATGGAAATAGTAGAATATGGAATAATAAATACGCATTTTAATAAGACGTAAGCAAAATGGCAAGCCATTAAATGGTTGGCACTCAACTAAGGAGGTGAAGTGCTATGCAACATTTGATTAAAATTCAAAACAGTTAATCGCCCATATCATAAAAATTCCTTTCAAAATTCTTTACTTTTCCTATATTTGAAATTATTTTTTTTGCAAAATGTCCTTGTTCGAAAACTATACACTCATCTAGTAAATTGTGTTATTTGTCATCAAAAATTAATGAATAAATAAATAAAGGAAATATTTTATTTTTTGCAAAATTGAAAAATAGAATTTTGGAATTCATAAATATTTAATTTTAATAGTTTTATAGACGAAATTTGAAGTAGAAAAAATATTCTGGTATGAAATCGATCGTTATTGAATTCGAATTGGTTAATTTAATTCATACGACCAATATCAGTGTCGTAAATGAACATAAATAAATATATGTATGTATATTGAATAAAAGTTATTATTATTAATATTAATTTGAAAAGTTAAAACAACAGAAAATCATTTCGAGTTTGTGGAAACAATAGTTTTAAGGAATGAATTGGCTGTGTTCCCTTCCCTGAAAAGCAAAGCCAAAACATTTTGACAGTTCCATATCTTGTAATAGTAGGTAGAACTTGAGCAAGCCCCGTGATTTATGAACACATTCTGGTACCTCCTATACAATTAAACTTAAATATAGCCTTATACTTTTAGACGTTGTCCTTTTTTTCCAACACAATAACAACATCGAGTGGGCCGCCGCCTAAAACTTGCGTGTTCTAACCATCATCAGTTCAACTGACTGATATTTCTATGTATACCAAACCATAGCTGAGACATTTAATCGGAGTAGGTGCTATCAATCATTAATCAGAAATATAAAGGGCAAAACTTATTGACATTGGCCTTAAATATCTTTAAACGTGAGCATAGGCATAAAGATTTATTTTACATTAAAGCCGTAAAAAAATTAGGATTGAATATGTCGGCCGTTGATGGATCATTTGAATCAATAAATTCTCACTGCTGGTCAAATAAAGACAAATTGTGTTTTAGGGCCATAGTCACGTACATATGTATACCAAACATGATTGATAACACATGAACTGTGTTGTACCGTCAAAACTTGTCCATTTTAGCCCTAGCGACTTTTGTGGCATTAGTATACAGGATTAATTGTTTAAAATTTAGAAATGTCTCAAGCTGAGATATGCTTAAAACTCACATGAATTTGTCACATCTTCGTCGCTGAATGTAGGTTCCGTGTCCTCTTGAAGAACTGCCAGTTGTTTGTCGCGTTTTTCCAACTCATTTTGATACTTGATAGGATTAGCCAAAGCCTCCGCAAATATGGCTATGTCATCTGGGACGTAGTCCTTCACCACAATGCATAAGAAAAGTGACGTCAATGGCAGAGGTTGGCCCAATTCAGTGCGGAGACTCAAGTGCCTGAAGCCGGGGCGCAGTCCAATGACGGGCAATACACGATGCCCGATAAATTTGCCACCTTCCTCATAGGCTGCAATACGAATGCTTGCCAAGGCTGGTAAGACGACCTGTAAATTAAACATAAGACCTCAAGGGAAATTGTTCTTTGTACAAACGCATTGTATACCTTCTTGAAAACAAATGGATCTTCGTCATAGACTGGATTCAAGCCGTTATCCCTGACAATCTTCGTACGAAACTTCTTACGCACTGTGTCGGCGGGTAGACCAAACATGTCCACCTCTACATAAGTGCCCACTCTCTTATCGGAGAGAAATTGGCCGGACAACACAGTTATCGACACTGAGCCGGCTATAATGCCATCGACCTGCAGGATATGGGAAGTGGGTTACCGACCATCGGAATTACCTACTGGCGTATGCCAACGTTACCGTGCTTTCCGCGAAGGGATCCAACCGCCTGTCTGTCCGCCTCATAAATTCCGGTTTCAACAGGTATCCCGATCTGCCATTGTACTCGAATATTCCGAGATTGAGTTGCATGGCCAAGTCCAGTGTTTGGAAATTCAAAGCCACCAGTTGACAACCGGCGTTCCAGAAAAGCTGAGGCATAAAATTCGAACTGTCGAATCGGGTTCCAGCCGGATATACACGGGACAACTGATGCTTGTTGTAGTTGACAAATTCAATGGGCCTCTCCTTTAGCAGGGTCGTAGCTTGTTTCTCATCAAACGAGGACATCTCGTAGCAACGATTTTTCTCTGTAATTAAAAGGGTAAAATTGTGTCACTGGCCCTGTGACCATTTGCATTCCGATAACCTACTTTCAGAGTTCTCAAATGAACTGAAGTGTATGGGTTGAACATAGTTTACCAACGCTGATATCTCAGCCCCAGCTTCGGTTTCCTTCTGCGCCTTTTCCGGCGGCGGTTCGTTGCCACTCGGCAAAATAGGTGTTACGTTCGGCAGGGATTCATCATCGCTGGAGCTATCCGTGTCTGAAGATCCGGTGCTATCTTTGGAACTCTGTCGCAATTGCTACAAATAAACCACTGTTAGTACGCAGTCTGTTAACGTTTTCAAGAGAACATTCTCACTTGCAAGGGTGGCGCGTGGTTGCTGCCATTGCCAATGTCACCGTTTGTCGTCAGCGCCGATGATGGGACAATGCTGCCATCCTCTTGCACAGACACCTGCTGTTGAATACTTGCTGACGACGGCACGGATGTCTTATTGGTGGCATCCACTGTAATGTTAAGGGGAGTTAGTGATACATTTGGCAATTTTTTGAGCGAAATTCCAGTAGAATGTCTTAGGACAAAAGGCTGCGAATTCCGAGCATTCTTCCACTTCCGTTGCTACATTTGATTGCATTTAACATCAACTTACCTGAATTGGCCGATATCAACTGTTTATTATTGGCCGCTGCGCCAGAACTCTTCTTATGGTGATGATGATGGTGGTGGTGATGATGGTGGTGCTTCTTCTTGTTTTTAATAATAATTTTACGCTTGAGCAATGACGGCGGCGGTAGATCGACATTAGGATCGAGGGGATGTGAATCTAATGGTTTATCTAGCAACATATCGCCAAATATTTCTCGACAGTAATTAGCAATTTTAGCCTACATTTACATATACACAAAGCAATAAAAAGTTAAATAATAAAAACGGCTTAAAATGGATTCACAAAAGACAAAAAATGTACATAAAACTAAATATATATAGAATTAGGCTTAGGAAAGGGTATGCCAGTATCAACTAGTAAAACAAAAAACAGAATTGGGTAAATTTTTCAAGCAATAGCTGAAAATTCTATCAGAGCCAGTTTTTAACTAATGATCAATAAGTAGTTCTACTTGAATATTTGTTGCCTTGCACGTCTTGCATACCTAGGTAAACAATGTAACGTAGTTGTTCACGATGCGGGTGAGCTGGCTTTAAGTCATGTCACACCCATGTAGATTACTTTGATTAACGCCCCCTTGATTTTGTTGATCGGCGTGTCGAGTAAAATCTTCTAAAACAGTTGATTTTTTATAAAGCAGCCATTTGATGCACAGAATGTTAAATTCGAATATCAGCTTTTAATATAGAATGACTTCTCAAATGCAATGCAAATATGATTAAGTGTTACGCAAACTGTGGCAACAACATAAACATTTTTCGCCCTTGTAATCTTGTAATAGATTCCGAGACATTTTCGGGCGCCGAGTATGAGATGCTTGACAAACAGTTTTTGATGAAGAATTTATCGGATAAGACGATGAAGTTTTTATAATTAATTTGCTGATTTTGACTTAATAACTTGCATCTGCCAACTGATTATATAGGTACATCATTATGACTTGTATATATACGTACATACTCGCATATGTGCGAAAAGTTATGTTAACAATATGTCTTCGATGTATTTGTTTTCTCTACGACGCTTGTTAAATATTCTGTTTAATTACAAATTGTGCCAATAGTCTACTTTTGTACATTAATTTAACTTAAGTAAATAGGTACAAAGCAATTTCAATAAATGAAAAGAGCGGGGTAGATACTAACCTGTTGCCTGGGGTTACAATGATTTTCAAAACTCAATATCACAGGAAGTTCAGATGTTTTGAAAGCACTTTCCGCAATGGCCTCCAAAACATCCTTGGCAAAGATTTCAGGGACAAACGTGTAGCCATGAACAATCACCGGTTCATCCGTGCGACCATTCCAAAAGTCCAGCTCCACACACCTAAACAATCGAAGGCGGTAAGAACTCGTATAATTAGACGGAAATTGCCTTTGGAGAGTAGTTGTCAATTACGTACCTGCATCCGGCTAATAAGCATTGCCGGTAGATTTCCACTGATGATTTACCCGTCAGTTGATGGCCTGTCAAATAGGTGTTGTGAGAGGAGTTGATGAAGTAGTGAGACAACGGCTGGCTCATGTCATCGCTCACATCCCATTTGTTGGAAGCCATGATGGGATTATCATCCGACATTAAGTATCTGTGGGATAAAGACATACAACATATGCACATAAACATCAATATCTCTACAAGCGCTTTTTATCGTAATGCTTTTAAACACAGTGACCGATGTATGCAACGTAGACCGCATTGAGTGCCAACCACAAAAGAGGTTGCTTCAAAAAGTTCACTCAGGGTGTTAGGACGTCTGAAACTGAATATATCCTCTCTACTACATTGGCGTTCTATTCAAATGAACACAATCAACTATTCAAACTTCGGAAACTGCGCTCAATGGCCCATTCGCCACTTGAGTGACAGGCATTTGTTTTTTTTTTCGACATTTCCGTTAAAACGCCTGTAAAACTACGACAGCAACTAAGTTATGAATTTCATGGCAATGCTCAGTAAGAGGTTGTCATATGCGAACCACACACATTTAACCTGAATCAATTGTAAGTGTAATTTAAGGATACATTATTAGGCGGATGTCGCAAATGTTAACATCATAGTATTACACTGCACGACCGTTGCCCCGGTAGTTACTTATGTATGTAGTTGAAATTTTGATTATGCTGTTGATTTGTTTCGTTTTTTTTTGTTGATCTGTATAAAACATGATTTTTGTTTCATTGTTGGGTTTGAGATCATATTTATTATTGCCACTAGAGAGTTTATTATTCATGAGTTATAAGATGTATATTGAGCAAGGACAATGGATATTGTGTATAGCGAAGAAATGAAGTCATCCTACTTACTAGCAGTCAACTAATATATCTCACAACTCTTACATAATAAACTTTATTCACATGAAACAAATTAAAGTTATTTTTTATTATAAATTTTAAATAATGCTCCCTTTTGTTGTTAAAAACGATAATCCCGGTAAGGGACTATTGATTTATTATTTCTTTAGCGGCTTTTACACAGGCGTACATTGATGTAAGCCAAAAAACACTGTCTACTAGCATGTATGTATGTCCTGTAGGTCAGACATGTATGTTGTTTTTCAAACATTTTTGATTCTTCTAATAGCGTGTCTGTCATACTTCATATACAAATTCAGTTCACTTTGTGATTACAACTTTCCGCTTCATTGTCATGCATGCATTCTGTAATAACAAAACGAAAAGTATTGTAGTAGTGTGTAATAGCCGCTAATGTCTATGCCATTGTAGCGTAACTGTATGTCGACGTATGACATGTCTCAGTTGTACGAGTAATGTACTGTGATTGCAGTGGTTATAAGACAAATTTGTATACATACATATTCATGTGTATGTGTTGAAGAGTGCAACCAAAACCCGTAAGAACACATGTAGAGACTGACCGACCACTGATTTATACTTTCGGTCTATAGAAAGCATCAACAGTGGAAAAAGTGCTAGTACCACAAGTGTCTAATATAATGGCACTTCTAATGGCTTTCTTGCTTTCTTATATGAATACAATAAAATGGTGATAAATTTCTCAATTCCTGGTCATATAATTAAACAAACCACCCTGGGTTACACGTAAGTGTGACAATCGCTGGCGGTTTGTGGTAATTCTTGAAATCGTTGGGAGGTGGAAATAAAATAGATGTCACATATTTCTAGATCATTGTCTACTTGACAAACAGTGAATTAAATTGATTTGAGGACAATGTTTTTTATTGGTACAACTCTTTTTTAACACTATACTTTTAATTAACCTAATAGACTTTGTAATATTATAAGAATTGGTAAAAAAATTTAAAATTTATAAAGCTTCGGCTAAGGAGGGTGCAGGTCATTACACAATATAATATTAGAAAAATGTTAATGTTAATTAACATATAGTTAATGACCAGATTAAAAACATTAGGCAATAGATGTTGACGCAATATGGTAGAAACTGCTAAACTGGATTTAGCTATTACTTTTCTATTATTCATAGGTTCATGTTACAGTATTATAACGATATCCAGCATCTTGCCTATCCTGATCAAAACAAGAGAATACAGATCGTTTAAGTGATAACACAGCGGCACGTAAAATCATGCAACGAAGCACAAAGAAAGCCGGCCACTACAAATGAAATTCCCTTCTGCAAAATATATTAACTGTTATTCACAATATCGTCTAAGCAAATTGAAAGTTGAAATGTAATTGAAGACCCCAGAACCAAAGCGATTTACGGCATAACAGCATTTTTTGAGATACCTTTGTAAACGCGTTCACCGTTGCTGTTACTTTGCTAGCTGCACTAATTCTATAGTCAGACATTGTGATACTTCAATTAAGAAAGCACTGAAGATCACTTATATCGGTGTAGGAATGAAGAATTTTGATATTTCTAAACCATTATGGGATAAACTCATTGTTGGTTATATTGTCATTTAGATCTAGACTATGGGTCCTACGTCGTCAATTAAAATTTTCAAAAAATTATATGAAGTTTTTACAGTTTGAAACTAATTCGTTGCATTACAATTCGATTTGAAAGTCTTTTGTAAGCCACTCCTTGGAAGTTTTGTTACTACGATCATGCCGCGTATAATACCTTTCAATTAATCTACGATTTTATGTTCCTCACCAAAACACTTACCTTAAAAATCCATCCAAACTCAGTAAGCCTTTTTGTATATTGAATTTGTTTGGTTCGTACTGTGTTATAATTTCTTTAGCCCTCTCCGTATCAGCATAAGGATGCAAAATCTCATTAAGTCGCGGATCACGCTGGGTGTTATTTAAAAAGTCCATAAATTGATTGGTGGTCATGTGTTTCCGTTTTGTATTCCCAACTCTAAGGAAGATAATCGGATCCATATGTTGAGCATAGCAAACATGTTTTGAGTTATCAACAACTTACAGATTGTCGAAGACTTTCTCCACTTCATGGCGCTGCGTCAGATTTTTATATAGATTGTAAAACTCTTCAAATGTGAATTTCGACACTGACACTGTTTCGAGTTTGCCCGATGGTAGTCCGGTGTTCTCGAGTGCTTTCTCCACGCGCTTTCGATCATCTTTATTTTGGGCAAACATTTTCACAATACTGTTGCAATCGCACGCAATGAGCAGAACATTAAACATCTTGAATGCTCTCAAGGACCTTAATATACTTACTTTTTAACCGGTATCTTCCCACTCTTGTCGATTTGCAAGCACAGCTTCGTGTGGGCCTTTTTCAAGAACATATTTACCGATCCATTCAGCTGCATCAAATTGTAGGCCAATCGCATCAATCCATCACACCAATGCTGCGGCACATGATGATAATAAAAGAACGATATTAATAGACTTTTCAATAGCCATGAAGCTTTTGTTAAGTGCAGTCCATAATTTCATTATAGTTCCGTGCGGAATGTTCTGTACATTCCGCGTGAAATGTTGCTACGTGTTTTATAAATGACCCTTACAGAGAGCTTCTGACCTTTGTGACCATGGAAATGTCAAACCATGAATGCTCGGTTAACAAATATAGACGCACATACTCGACATAATTGATGTGCAGTTACAAGAAGCAATCGGAAGCCAAATCGGGCAACATTAGTTTTGCGAAAGATTTGTTTGTTGATGTATCAAACAACTTTAGTGCATTTACCACAAAGGGAAAAGCTCATAGCACAGTAGGTTCCATGGGCCGACATAAAAAGGATTAAATGTCAAAAAATGCCTAATTTTTAAAAGGAAAAAATTAGTTCCTTTCCTTCGTAATCAATTAATAAACGAGTATTTGGAAATTTTAAGTATATGGAAAATTTCAACAAAAAAAAAACAACAAAATACATTTGAGCATTATTTTTTAAAATATTTTTTATATTAAGAAATGACTTTATGTTAATAAAACTAAACATAAGGGTAGTTTTTGTGAAAAAAAAAATATTTTCATAAGAAGTAATTTCGTTTTAAATTTTTTTTTTTTTCAAAGAAGAGTTAATTTTGCTGCTAATATCATATCTTTATTTATATTTAATACTAAATGTTTAACTGTTAACTGATCTTACAGAAAAATAGTCCACGCTCTTCGTAACTAGTAAAGCAGTAAAGTTGCAATAAACTTGCATAGAGATGGGGAAGGATTTAGTTTGAAAAGCATTGCTTAAATTAATTGATTTATACTTGTAATATTCAACTTTGTGATTAAGTAAGTAAATAGTAAAGTAAGTAAGTAAATAGGCTACATTGTGCACATTATGCATTATAATTTTTTTTTTTAAATTTTTTCAATATATTTAGTTTGATAAAGTTTTAAACCACAACATGTGTTTCTGCGATGAGTTCAACTGCCATGACTGACACAGCTAAACTTTGCACATGCCACACACATTGCAACTATTTCATAAACTCTGGCCGGACCACAAAAACCACAGTAAATACTGGTTCATAGTGAAATGTTGGCCCAAAGCCAATACCATTAGCAGAACAGATGAAACAATAAAAAAATACCTAAAATCGAAGCCAAAATGTTAAATAATTTTCATACATGTGCGAAAAAGTAAAGAAGTTTCTTAAATATTAAGTAAACGATTTTAAATATGTATCGGTATTTTAATTAATTTTCAAACTGATCAAACTCAACACAAAAATGTAAGGTAACAGATGGATATATCTTTAAAATGAATTAGTTGAGTTGTACAATAGATACCAAAATTCGAGGGAAAGAAACTCGAAATAAAATGGATTTGGTAGGAACATCGCATGTATCTAAAAAAAAAGTAAAAAGTTAAACAAAAATTTTATCTGTTTTTTGATTGTAATTTCTTTAACTTTATTCTTTGTTTATGTCACAAAGTAAAATTTTTTGACATAAAACAGACACATGTGTGAAAAATGTTCTGCTTACATGTTTCGTTACTTGTAGAGTCATTGCATCACATTTGCTTTAGTATAGGATGAACGTATTCAGATCATGTCAGATATCTGACACCAATCTTAAGCATATTTCATTGTTATTTTATCTTATATAACCTTGATTTTGTTGGATGGATAACGATTTCCAATCCATATTTGTACGTATGAGATAAGCAAAGAGGACGTGAAAAGATATTATTCAAGAAATATCGAAATATGCTATCGGTCTCAATGTTCTGCTAAAATGTCATATCTTCACATATGGAGTTTTTTCGATTTAGTGGTTTTCATGACAGATTTAAAACTCTTTGATAATGTTCAAAAAAAATTGTTGTGCGACTTCTGTTGATCTCGGATTCTCGTCATATATAAGATATTTATATATCTCATACATATGACGACATATGTCATATATGACGAGGTTCATAAAAAAAAGAGAGCATGAAAAGATATGTTTCAAGAAGTATCCAAATATGTTATTTGTATCTATTTACTGTTGAAATGTCATAACGCTATATGTGGAGTATTTTCGATAGTTCAAAAAAGTATTATTACTTTTTTTGTAAGAAATAGTATTACAAACTTATTATTATAAAAATTGCGCGTTGCTATTCAAAGATCTTGAAATATGAAATATGCCAATGAGAAATTGTGCACGTTTTGTTTGTATTTTACATATTTTGTTTTAATGTCATGCAAATTACATTTATTAAAGTATAACTTTTTGGACTTTTTGGACAATCACGTTAAAAATTGGGGACTTACTCACCTGTGCAATTTCTTTTTTGGTGCAACAAAAATTAACGAACGCCAAATTAACAAAATCTGTACCATGACAAATGGTAACGGTTTTTTCCTCCAAAGTGTCCTGCGAGCCCAGTGTTACAATTTGACTAAGTTTGGGATCCTGTAATGAATAAAGTATACATAGAATAGTTAAAACAGACATTTATTTGGCATGCAATTCATTTTAAATGTAACAACAAAAAACTATTTTCTTATAAAATAATTTTAGAATTGTCTCTTTTTTTACTAGACCCATTAATATTTACATACTTAATAACTATATATGTATGTATATGAGAAACGCACTTGACATTGAAGACCCTAATTCAAATTTCCCGCTTAACCCAAGCCTTTGGCAGACCATATCAGTTTATCTAGTTTTCATACATTTCAAAGTGTCTGGCTCAGTTTCAAGTAGGATGCATTTTTTTAATTTAATAACTGAATATTAAATACTAGACGAAAGGCTAATTATAATTTTCACTATCAATGGGTTCTACCACCTGTTTTTTAGACTACCTTCAACTATTCTTTTTGCCCATTGATGCTAAAATCAAACCACAAAGTATGACTGCAAGTATACCATAGGCTGAAGGAACGATGCTTGAATTATTTGTGTGCCTTTATTGCTTAATTAAATAAATATAACTCTTCTACGAGCTTTTTGTGTTTTATTGGCAGTTGCGTTTTGACAACAGTTGTTGTTTTTTTTTAGTGTAATCATGTTTAACAAAAACATCAATATTTATCCTAGATTCAGCCATTTATAATTTAAAGAAAGCCAATGCTGTTGCTGTTACGTTATTATTATGAGCACAATCGCGAAATTATGGCATATCTTTGCCACCCGCTTCCTGGAAGCGAATTAGTTTTGGACTGTAACAGACCAACTTTGTTACCATCGCACAATTATAATGACAATAATCTCAAGTGGGAGTGCGTAACAAGGTAAAACCTCCCTTCACCGTTTCATTTCGCTACACATGTTGAATCTTTGTACCTTCGTACGGTATCATAATGTTTTGCTGAGTTTTAATTTTTAATTGAGATGTAGTAAAGGAATCCCCTGTAGTCTGCATCCTTTGCTGGATGTAACGATAATGGTCATAAACAATTATCCCCTCTTAGTAAATTAGTATCTTGGCACAGTTTAAGAGTAACATTAATGATTCAGCAGCCAGAACCGCATAGTAATGACAAAATGAATTTTTAATTATATTTGCATGTTAGCTGAACGTTAAAGGATATTCATTGTGACTTATACGTTAATATTATAGTTTCGAGTAGAACAACACTTATAGTCGTCTTTTTGACAAGCTTTTGTCATATCGTCGTCCGGGGAATCATGAGCTCTATACGGCAGTCTGATAGTTTTATGATAATGATGCTATCACTGGTTATTTATACAAAAATTTTCAAGTCTGCAATTTGTTTTTGGCTATCTGTTTTAGAAACTGATATATTTCGTGTCTATTTTGTTGTATATCCATTTGCTCTACATATATGCCTTTGTTAAATTTGTCATTTTTTTTCATAGAAAGATTTTCACATAGAGCACATAAATGACGCTGCTTATAAGGATATTATGAATTAGTATAACTTCTAACACTATACAGAGCAGTTTGTATTTATTGTAACTTAAGTTGTAAACTCAATTGTATGTAGAATGTCTAAAAACATGTCATTTCAATAGATAAAGGCACATTTTTAAAACATGTGATTTTGTAAAATTGGTCTTGAAATAACTTAAAATAAAGGGCAAATTGTTAATATCTGTAAAGTTTATGATAATGTGAAACTCTTAAGCTATAGATAAATCGACTATTTGCAATGCTATCGGGCGTTTACTGGCGATCAAAGAATGGCTAATGTCATAACCTTCCGAATGATAGTACTGATTATAACTATCATTCGTTTATTACATAACAACTTAATGACGGTAAGGTGGATTCAAGCCCCGACACAGCTATCTACAATTATTTCTGCGGCGATCTAATTATTGTTTAGACGGGTCTGCAAGTAGTTAAAAGAGCAATCAATCGACTTTTGTCTGGCAAAAGGTCGCCCACATATTATTTATGTGATGCATAGAGAAATTGTTTAATTTAGTTTATTTGGTCAGAAATTGTCATATTTTTTTTTGGTATGTTGTTATATCACGTTTGCTATAAATAAAAATATGTTACAATGATTTCTGCGTTATTTGGGAACTAATTAAAATTTTTCCTAATATGTCACACGTAATGTTCCTTACCCAGCTATGGGTTATTAAATGGAGTAAATGGAAAAGAGAAAACATTCATTACAAAATTGTAGCGAATTTCCCTTACCAACGAGTGGTAGAGGATTTGTGAAATGCTGCGAATGGTATTGCGTCAGAACACGTGTCGTTGTTTGTTGATATTGCCCACCAAAAAATTATACGTATTTAATTATGGCCTTATTCATACAATGTTAAAGGACGTTTTAGAAATTTTCGAGAAAACGCTATTCATAAACGATACTCATATTCAAAAAGTTAAAGTAGGGATGTCCCTACACAGTATACCAAAAGTTGACGTTTCTACAATTTATTATATATTTGTGATGTATTGGAGGTTTAAATTTTGAGTTTTTCGGCACTTTTCATATTGAAAATGGTTCTTTGAAAACGTTTTCGTAATTATTGCACGTAGAGATAAGTATCTATATTAGGGCGGGTCAATTTTTTTTAGCAGAAATCCGAAACCAAAATCAGAATATACGATAAATTCTAAGAAAATTTCATTAATAAACTATATTTCTAAAATCATTTTCTAGCTGGCGCTGAGAAGCATGAATATTTCAGGTAGAGAGCTAGCAATTGATTTTAGACGTATAGTTTCTTTGTGAAACTTTAGAATTCATCGTAGATTCCTATTCAGGGGACGCTTTATACACCAGCACCTAGGGGATTATCATATAACCCAAGTGGCCCTTACTTTGACTCTTGACTTAACATTCCGATGTTTGGAGACCAAGACGAAGATCATGGTATATTTTGATGTTATTTGGGCTCCCGCCCTACATACTGGAATTCCGCCAAAGCAAAAATTTAAAAAAATTTCAATAACTTAATTTCTGTATGCCAACTTTCAGTGGCCATAACTTTTTAACCAATCCATAGATTTGCTTCTGCAAATGCTTCTGCATTACGTAAAAGGTAAAGGTAAAAAGATTACGATGTAATCTGTAATCTATGAAAAATTGTGCTACAACAAGGTTTAATAGTTAATATAAGTACTAATAATTTTTTTGTATCTGAATAGAGAACTAACCGTTAGTTATTTTTATACAAAAAATGGTAAAAAAAATCTTTATAAATACAGTATCTTATTCTTGGTTATATACAGCTATTATGTAGTTTAACATAAGCTCACTTAATACCCATATTTTTAATCAATTTCCTATTTTTAAAGCACACACAACTATTTATAATGTTACATATATTGACACCGCTTTCACTACAACGTTCAGAGTGAAACGTCCTCTTCTTTATTTACGATTTAAGCCAGTAGCAATATTTTTGTTGTAAATTAATGAATTAATAATATTTTCTATTATATTAAAATTTCTCGTATTTGAGATTGGTATTGACTTACCTTCGGTTTCTTAGCATATTGACCCGTTCTTACATCTCGTATTGTGGAAATATCCAACAGATCCATTTCATTATTTTGGTCAACCCAGTACAGAAAGTAGCCGTTTGGATCCGCTCGCATGGTCACAGGAGTACCGAAGCAGGAGTCCTGAAATAAAAAAATACAATAATATTATACAGTAATATTTGGATGGCCCTAATTGGGTTTAGCACACCATCAAACTGTGCGCAGGAAGGATTTTAAGTTACTCTATCATTTCCCATTGATATATTCATACTCATGCAGCGCGTCGTTTATAGGATGGGGGGAGGGGGATGTAGTTCACTGATGGAGTGGCAACAATCCGTTGCTTGGTATTAGTTTAACTTAAGGCATAAGCAATCATGATCATAAAAAGGATGTGCCATCTTCGCAACACCACCTCTCCTTGGAAAACATGCAAATATTTGTGCTATCCCTTCATTATTTATGCAAAAATGTTGATGTTGTGGAAACCATGTCCCTTAACCTCATCTGCGTTAACTCAACTAGTTCTAAGCAAGGGACACTTGAATTTGTTTTGGGGGGGAGATTTAAGCGTAAAACATGGAAATTGGCAATTTGTTCAATTAGAAATTATCCTTTACAGTGAATTTGAATAGTGCCGCAGCAAAATACGTTGCCTTAGCCCAATGTTTGTGTGAACCGAAATCAGTTAACGGAAATCATTTTTGCTTTCGCCTTATCGTAACGCGATTGCAATAGTTCTGCAATTTCACTAACTACATTTCGCAAAAGCCCCATAAATCAAATGCCTTGATTAAGTAGCTGGCGGCTTGTGAGTGGTCACGACAGAAGGTGGAACTATATAAATCCGAGTTCATAAATAAAAATGGCTTTATCAGTGGACGCCGTGAATTCTGATGGTGCCAAGTTCATCCGAACCCACTTGCCACTCGATGAAGCATTTATTGGAGAGCAATAAATTCAAGCTAATCTTGGCTAAAGCTGATAAGATTCGATACGATTTGTCTTGCGGATTTTCGAAATGAGTTGTTTATTTATTTATTTATGTAAATAGTGTTTATGCAAATAGATAAGTTTATTTACAAAGATGTAGAATTAATGCAGTACATAGTAGGCCCATTGAACTTCAGCTATCCAATCGACATACTCAGACACGGCGGTGTAAACGGTAGGACGATTGTTGTAGCCACAGGGCAAGTAACCCCAGGAGGTGATTCCGACTAACTCATCAATATCGCCAGTGCGTTCCACTACAAGAGGAGAGCCCCCATCGCCGTAGCAAGCGGCCACTTTCACGCAAATGTTTTTTTCGTTAACAGGGGCTTCGGTGGGAAGAGCAGCTTTGCATTCGTCGATGCCTAAAACATCCGATCGTGCTACTTGCAAATTCTTGGCGTACAGTAGGGCTTCAGGATCCTCCAGACCCCAGCCATAGTTGGCAGAGGTTTCGCCAACGTATTGTTCTTGCTTGTATGGCAATGCAATTGGTTTAACCGAAGCACCGAACTCAAAGGGAGAGCTCACATGCACCAGGGCAATATCGTCGGAGCCCTCAACGCCTGTGAATTGCTTGTGGCTGAAAGCAAAATCAATAGTGCGAACTTGGGCAGCTTCGATGTTGTTGCGATCTGTCAAACCAGCAAACACGGACAAACCAACAATATCACCAGCCAACTCGTTCATTTCGCTAACGCAATGAGCCGCGGTCAATACCCATTCCTTGCCAATAATTGAACCGGCACAGCCGTGGGCATAGGCCAGCGAAGATACACTTATGGAAACCAAATAAGGAGCGGATTTTTCTCCTGCCTCTTCGCCGCCAATGATGAATGGTTCAACGTCCACAGCACGACCAACAAAACGCTCTTGCAACAGCTTTCCAAGGCCACCGATAGGTGTTGTGGCACAAGCCACGGCCGCAAAGAGAACAACCAAACCAAATGTTTTCATTTCCGTCGCTACTCTTGACAATCAATATAGAAACTGTGAGTAGTTTACACACACGAATGGTTGTTTTATAGCCTCGCCTATATACATTTTATCGCTCGCAACTACCGAACTAGGGAGAGATCAAAAAACACCTGTCCACTTTCAATTTTAATACTCTCCACATCCAAACAGCGTCGTCATTGCAAATCTCTCCAACTAACTGTATGCTTTGATTAGATTTAATCGAAAAAAAAAACTAATAATTTATTGTTGCCTCCGCAACACATCAGAGGCTTATCATTCTAAAATTGCCAGGGGCATAGCTAAAAAAGAAAGGGGCAGCATTTAGAGTTTGTAAGAAAAGAAGTCACATCTCCATTTAACTTGTTTTGAGATATGTATTTAGCTTATATGATTTTTAATACTCGCGCCTATACAATTTTTATAAAATGATTTAAAGTTACTGCTTCCTATGTCGAATTATGTGTTTTTGTAAAATTGAAGTTCAAGAATCAGAGGTAACATATTTCGAATTAAGTTACGTATTTTTAAAATTTTTAATTTCACAAAAGAACTTGTTTCGAAATATAAGGTTTAGTCAAAAGCCCTTTAACAAAAAAAATTTGAGGCATAAAATGAAATAAGTTGTTTTTAATTATTTTTTTAATTTTTTGAAAAAACATTCAACTTATTTGAGTTATGTTATCCGCAATTGAAGAAAAGGCGGAGATATATTCATTCGGCTTATCGATAACTTTTGAGCCAGATTTTCTAAAAAGATTCTGGAAAACTTAAATAAAAATGAAAGGTTCAATCGATGTCGCGGGTCGGTTTACTTTCGGTTTCTGGAATAGATTTACAAAATTCAAATCTGTTTTTGGGCAAAATGTCTTTAAGATTTTGTATAATTTCTTGACTTCCTTACCTATATTAGTTGCTATATTTTATTTATATAACAAATTAGGGTCTGTCATGTTTTCATGAACTTGAGTGTGATATTGCACATTAGTTTCTGATTTAATGCAAAAATCAATGACTAATTCACGCTTCAAAATTTGTCCATATCTCAATTTTTAATTTTAATTTTGGCGCTCATGACTTTTTTTCATAGGAGGGCATTATTGATGTCTATTGCATATAGGCTTGCCAGATTTAAAATTGTAAAATTCTTGACATTCACCAAAAATTTTCTTGATTGTGAAAAAAAATCTTGACAAATAAAAACACTCATACGTTAGATGTTTTACATATTTCAGTTTCATTTATTTTTTTATAAAAGTATAATTTCATATAAAAAGTATACAAAACATTAAAAAATCAATTACAGATATTTCAGACGGTTAACTGACTGATAAATACCCTTACCTTATGTATGATATTACTTAAGTCTCGAGTTATTAAAACTAAACGATTTTTAAATGAAATTACTTATGTATTAAAATTTTTCAGCTTGTGTAGCGTAAACGTTTGGAGATAGGACTCTCGGTCGTATGACCAGACTTTTACTGACATGATACACCGTTTCAAGAATTACAGTGCAAAAAGTGTTAATGAAATTGCCAACAAATGTAGAATTTTTACTTTATATTTCTGGACATATTGTAATTTTGTATGGGGTTACCGAAAGAGTCTTTTACGCCCAAAAATCTCTAAAGAATACATAGTTTCTAATGGGTTGGATGGAACACTTAAGTTTCTCAAGTTTTAACCTTTAAATGCAAAATATTAAAAGTAAACTTTTTTAACGTCTTGAGGAGTTATATTTGAATTTGTTCAAAATATACAAATTTTCAGGTAATTGCCATATTCGTATACGAGGTACCAGCAGGGGCAGTACAAAGAGTCAGATTTTATTTGCAGGATAACGTGGAATAAACTTTTTATGTGGGTGTTTTTGGTCAAATGTTATGGGAGATACTACAGAGAGAGTGATAAACGTTTAAATTTCCCAAGCTTTTTTTAAACTGACCAAATTTAAGCATTCTCCAATTGTCGGTTTGAATTTAATGTAAGAAATATAAATTTTCCAAATACAGTTAATTTTCATTGGAAGTTATCAGGTATCGGCCGATATAGTCCATATTCAATCCGGGTTCTAGTTTTTGTTACATGTTTAAATTCGGTGTACTAACAAAATGATATGTAGGGAGGTACCAAAAGGAATGTGGCACAACGTTTCGATATTCTGAGGGTTTGTCTATTATTACCTCTTACCTAAGGTTGAGGGTATAAAAAATATAGTGGGAACACTGATGTTGATTTTTTTATTTTACGACTTAGTGTTATTGGTAAAATTTAATACTTCGAAGCATAAAATGAGAAATATTATTATATTTATTTTTTAATAAATTATATATTTATATTTATTTTTTTACTTTTTGAACATTACTTTGTTCGCCAAAATTGTAGCCATGGTAAAGTTGAAGAACTTTCATGAACAAATCAAATCAATCTGAACGTGTCTAGGCAACATAAAGTCTACTATGATACCGGTTTTTCGTACCTTTACGCACGTGTAAGCCAGTTACGTGGTTGAATATCAACCGATTTTAAGTTTCTCAGCGGATTTTAAAAGAAGAAACAGCCATTCTAACGATATATATAGTTATATTGATTACTTGTCATATCTGTCTGTTTTTTGCATCGAAATTTCAAACTTTTGTGATTTATTTACTATTTTTTAAGTTTGAAGATGTTTGTTATTTTATTCATGTTTCCCGAGGGACGCCTATATTGTTTTCATTTGTTGCATAGTGTTATTAATGTTTAATATGGAGGCGAAAATAAGTGATGATACACTAACAAAAACTTTTCACAATAATATTTCTATAAACTGTTCATTTTATTTATTTTTTTTTAAATATTTACGTAATTTTTGGTTGGTCTGTAAAAATCTTGACAAAACTTATTTTTTCTTGATTCTTGACGATCATTAACAATTCTTGTAAATCAAGAAAAATCAAGATCGTCTGGCAACCCTAATTGCATAGCACATAGAAATACAGGGCAAAAAAGTAGTAACATTTTAAAATTCCTTAAAGGTAATATTTTCAAAAAATGTTTAATTATTGTTTTGGATAAGAAATCTTCCTCTATTTTAAAAAAAAAATTTTTTAAACTAAAAAAAAAAATCGATTTCGAGATAAATGCGTTTAAAGTTTTTAATTTACTCCCACCTTGCAAATAATAGAGGAATTCCAATAACTCTCATGTGGAGTGTATACAAGATATTAACATAATTGTTTTACACAACATAAAGTCTGATATAATGAACAATTCTACATCATTAACTCGAAAATCACGTTTTTTTGGTTATGCCGGCCATGCACCAAATGAGCGATATAGGTATTTCCAGCAGAAAGACGGCCGATTTCATAGTATAAAATTGATATATTTTAAACTTTTTGTTTTTGTAATCATATAATGAATTTGTTGAACTTTAACAAAACAAACTACATATATATTCTTTCCTAGACATCCACAGAATAACTTAAATGCTTCTGATCGGATTGTTCAGATTTGATAATAACCAATGATACCGACAGTAGCATGATGGTTAACACAAGCGTCTATTATGCAGGTGACCTGGGATCGAACCGTGTCAGAGCCATCTCTTTTCTGTTATCGGCGGCTCCCTCTATGTTATAAAGAGCTACTTCCGATTAGACGAGTCAGTCAGCATTTGTCTAGTTGAAGCTTCTTACAGAAGCTGACGTTTGGATTAGACGTTAAACTGTAGGTTGCTTTGTAGGAGTCGGAAAATAGAAGCGTTTTAACTCATTCAAATGAATCTCTAACATATATATATGATTCATGGATTGCAAAGGACAAATAAATTAAGTAAGATAACAAATATTTTAATTTACTTTGAATACGACGTGGAAATTTTTTTTTTTTTAAATTCCGGTCCCTCTTATCTAAATTTGATAAATTCGACCCAGAGATAAACAGCTTGTACATGCATATAGGACTCCTTTTTTTCCCTTTGTAAAACATTAATGAAATACGGGAGAGATTCTCGCATTTGAGTGAGTAAATACGTTTTTAGCCTCTCACAACGAGACTTACAGATTGACATTCCAATTTTTTATTTGTAAAGCTTTTATTAGACATGCCGTTTGCATCGACTACTACAAAGTTGCAACAACGACCAAAGAAATGTAGATTACAGTGACAGTTATCCAAACAACGTGCAAAATATTACAACATTCGTCGTATTCTAAGTTCTCGTCATCAGGTGTAAGAGTTTGAATTGTATTTAAATAAAATTTATTTCACTCAGACCCCATTCCTGTTCGCGTTATTAGCTGCCAAAAACTGTCCCAAAATCAAACGATTAACCTCCACTACTTTTATCACGTTATGGCTGTAAACATTTTACCTATCCCAATTACTGTATTCGCGAAACACTTTTATAACAGTAATGAAAACATCTCACACTTTCTTCGATTGATGTGTTCATCGACAGGGGTCAAACTAATGTACAGGTTACGTAAAATATAGATATAAATGTTTAAATAATTGTCGTGTCAGGCACTCTTGGTCATTTTACTTGGGACTCTTGGGCGTAGACCAATGGTTCGTGTACAGAACTGATAAATGAAAGCATTTGATTAGTATTTCGCATGACTAAATGGCGTTAAAACTCATCAGCTTGAATGAATCCTCAGTGTCTATTAACACAGTTTGTAACATAATTGGCAACAACGAGCCTGCCAAGCCGCAGATGACCTCATATTTTTACAGTATCTATATCACACATACATACATAAGTAACATACATATAGTATTTGGAAAATGGGTGGTGGTTGTGGCTAATACAAAATATTAAATGACCAATAAGTTGCTTTGCAAAGACTCGGCATTATCAGTACCGGCCAGCAGGAGTTTCATCCGCAGTATAATCCTTATTTGACATGGCCTCCACTGCGTTTTCAATCAATACCCATTGGCTGACAGATGCATTAAACCACACATACATACATATGTATAATGCGTTGACCTTCTGTTGTCCTTGGCTTGGCATGTAGTTCGTGGCTTTGTGCGTTGCTACTGGTTGCAACTTACGGTGCTGCTGCAACAATGGAACAATCTGTTGGCTCTGGTGTGCATAGATCCCGGGAATGAACACGCACACGGCTGTATTTACATAGTTGTGTTTAACAAGACAGATGAAAAACCAATATCCTATATTTTTACTCCCCTTCACTGCGTGCAGGAAAAGGCGGAACAATTAAGTGCTTGGGACAAAGGAAAGTTATTTAAAAAATTGTTTTGGTTCACTTACACGATAAGTATGAAGGCTTCAATGGCGTGAATTGATTTTCAGCTAACAAACTCGTGCGCAACTTTACACACTTTCATTCAGTTTGTTTGACTTGACTTGCAACATAATTTTCGTTCGTAACTTCGGGAAATATACCGTTAGCAAGCAGTATCTGTAGTACTGTCCAAATACTACTAAGTACTTAAGGCTCATTTTAAATTCAAAACTCCAAAAAAAATTACAACTTTAAAAGACAGTTTTTGTTTGGAATACGGTTTCTGATTAGCTGACACATAAAAACCATGGTTAACATAAACACATAACATGAGATATGTGAGAGTTTATTTCTGTGAATAAGTACCCATTAATGTACGCTAGCTAGTTGAGGTCATTACGTTTGAAGATTACCAAACCACAGTTTCAACACCCATCGTACGACTCAACTATGTGTAAATGTCCTACTTTTTATTTAGATGGCTGGACAAACACCTATATCGTTATTTGTATAAATGTCATTTCCGGTGTCGCTAGGCTGGATCATTTCCTAGATTGCCACGATTATTATTGGCCAGACTATTTTCTCAAACAAAAAAGGATCTTTGCTCGTATATTCATATGACATCGAGCACAATCGAGCATCCGTAATAATTACTTTTAAATTGTAAGCGACCTTTTAAGTGATATGCACTATTGAACTTTATCGTGGGAGAAAGGCCATAAATATTAACAAAAAAATTTGAAAGAGATCGGACCAAATACTGAAACTACTGACACTTAGTAAGCCATATGCGATATTTCAATTGAGGCATTGGTTAATCAGTGCGACATAGGATACACCATTTCAACAGTGGTAAGTGGGGCAGACAGGCAGGAACTATGGATTTTTTGTTTTCAACCACATACCAAATGTATGCACTCGCTGAGCGTCAATCTCTTATCCGTGCCTAATAAATATTTACCTTTTTTGGCACAACGTATTTGGTGAATAGTTTTTGCTTACAAAAATAGCATCATCATAAAGAAGCATTTTTCACATGAAATCTAAATACGTAATGGCTGCAGACGATAATGCGAGGTAATCTGGCATTATATGACCATGCCATGGGCGATAAGCCTTACAATCGTATTTTGATGATCAGATATTGATCGTAAATCATGTTTAGTTCGGAAGGAGTCGAGCAAAGTTCCAAGCACTTTTCGAAATTGTTTGGAGAATTTTTGAAATATAAAAGCTTGTGAAATTGTTAACATCATCAGTTTAATTGAGAAACATGAAGGTTTTAGTCGTACTCGCTCTTTTGGTCGCCTGCACCCAGGCCGGCAGTGTTTCCGATATTGCACAAAAGATCTTTCCCAGTTTCGCCACTGGCTACATCATTAAGGGTGAAGATGCTCAACCCCACACAGCTCCCTACATTGTGTCCTTGAGTAAGTCCGCTGACAAGCACGCCCACATCTGCGGTGGCACCCTTATTGCCAAACAATGGATCCTAACTGCTGCCCATTGCATCAAAGAATCTGTTGGCATGGGCGTTGTTGCCGGTTTGCACGAACGCAGCCGCATGGACGAGAGGACTCAATCTCGCGAAGTCGATTTTGGCAGAGTCCATGAAAACTACAGCGGTGGCGTTGGTCCCTACGATATTGCCCTTTTGCACGTCTCTCAACCCTTCGAATTCAATGAATGGGTGCAGCCCGCCGTATTGCCTGTTCCTGAGGAGCTTCATGCCGGTACCACCCACTTGTACGGTTGGGGTCAACCCAAATCGTACATCCTTACCGCTGCCAAGACTTTGCAAACCGTCGAAACCGAAATCGTTGAGTGGAACGAATGCAAGGATAGGTTGCCCGTTGATGCTCCCTTCCACGAATCCAACGTGTGCTCAGACTCATTGCAGCAAAGCATTTCCGCTTGCAACGGTGACTCTGGCGGCCCACTTGTCATTGAACATGAGAACGCTCCCTCCGAATTGATTGGCATTGTCTCCTGGGGCTACATCCCCTGTGGCTTGGCTCAATTACCATCTATCTACACCCGCGTGTCCGCCTATATCGACTGGGTTTCCAAGATTCAAAATGCCTACTATGTCCTCAACTAAATGTCTATTAATGACATAATTGTACAAATGTTGTATAATAAACAAATGCATCAGTGCGTAAAAGCGAAACATGGCCTATGATTAAAATTGAGGGTTCTTCACTTCAGGGGTAAAAAGGTGGTGGTGATGACGGATGGCCTTGAATGGTACTAACACCAACATTCGATTGGGGTTATTGGATTATGAGGAGGTTGTCACAACTAAATAATTTGGTTAATGCGACAGAAAGCCCTGTTGCCATATATTTATAGTGGTTTTATGCAGCTATGGCATAGGGAATATCTTATCGGTAACTGTAATATTATTACGCGGAAATTTTCTATCCGTTATCGACATAATAACTTATGGACGATTCCGCTAGAGACGATACTCAAAATAGTGTAAAATTTAATATAAAAGAAAAACAATTTGATGAAACAAATATTATTAGAAGTACTTTTATTCGAATAATTAGAACTGCAACCTCGATTGTTTCAAATGTGAAAATTCATTAGTTAATTTGGTTGTTATATTATTTTTAAGTGTATTTATTTGAATAATTTAATGCTTTATGAAATATTTGTGATTAACAGTAGTAACAGTCTAAGCCTGTTAATTTTTTTTTCAGAAGAGCAATATTTTTAATACACATTCCATGTTGTCCTAACTCCAGTTAATCTGTTATGGTTTGTGAACACTGATATATGAATGCTTCATTTACCAAATCGATGAACTCCTTTTAACAAACAGCTGATATTGTTTTTAAAACTGATGTTAAATAAAAGATGTACGAAATTTAACGATGTTAGTACTTTTCAGTATTGGAGACACTTTTGTTAACAGCAGCAGCAATCACACTGTGATTGATTTAAAATTAAAGTTTTAAAAAATCCTAAAGTGACGTTAATCGTTTTGGCAAGTGAAGTAGCCATATAGCAATAAGAAAATAAATGTTTTGTTGTTAAACTTTAATTTAGAGAGGTTGGGCCAATTTTGTTGCACTCCCGATATAAACTTTAACACCTCGTCTAAACTAATTTTATCGAATATGTTTTTTCTTTTGTTATTGTGAAGCTTTAAATGTATTTAAATGTTCCACTCGCGATGGTGGAATCGCCGTAATACGACATTCAGTAGATTTAAATAAAATCATGGACTCAGATAAAAATACGTGGAAGCGAGGACTGAATCAAGTGTCTTAGAGTAAATAAATTGTAGTTTTGTTTATTTCTCAAACGGATGAGGCAACATTTGTATGGGCCTTAACAAGAAATATAGACGCTGTATCTTAATATGAGAAATGCAAACGAGTTGTCTCTTATATGAGCCACTATTAATTTAACTTTTCTTTTTATACAATTTTCAGTAAAAATCCAAAGTTATATAAGTTTTTGTAACAGATATACACTTAGTAGGGACTTAAATATTGTTTAAAGCCCAATAGTAGAAGTATGTTAAATAATCCCCGTCATTATCACATGGATTATGAAAGCGTTAGATTGTAATGGAAATTCAAAATGGCTTAAGTTTTCACCATGGAGTGGTCGGATAAAGGGAACCGTATCGCTGTTATATGGCTTTGTTTTTTATTTTTTTTTTTTGATAAAAATATGTCCAAATTAACATATCGCGACCTAAAGTTGTAAAGGTTGTAAGTCCACTTTTTGCATAAATGTATTTTTTGATGTAGAACGAAGATAAATTGAAAACACATCTGGCTTGAAGCCGAAGCCATGTAGCCTATTTGCAATACCGTAAGAAGTTTTGGGGAAATATTAACTCGGGCAAAATTTCAAAACATTGGTTGCGTCTTTCGAAAGTTATCGTGCGTACCAGCCGGACAGCCAGACAGACAGACGGAAATGGCTCAAACGATTTAAAAAGTCATGTATCGAATCTGGTTCAAAAAAACCTAGGGTCTAAAGTGACTCCTTCTCTGTGATACACTTTTGAGTCGTATCAAATGATACATACTCTCCTACCCGTAGGGTGATGGTTAGAGTTTCTCTCCCGGGATTCCCGGTCATTTTTAATTCCCGGTTTCCCGGGAAATTCTTCCGGGATTCCCGGGAAATTAAAACACCTTTAGCGATCAAATTTTAGAAGCTTTAAAGAAGCGAATTGAAGAAAGAAGGGGGAAGCGACTTTATACTTTAGTGAATTATCTTAAAGATCCAACAGTATTTGATAATAATGCTAATAACTTATTTCAAACTGCTTCAAAATAAAATGTGATCGCGTACGCTAAACAAATTTATACTCGTCTTTTTAAAGAAGACGATAAAGACGAAGTTCTGAAATCGGACGAAATTCCTATTTGTGACATTAGTACCGAAAGACCATTTGAGGATATTTTAACCGATGCCAGAACAAATGCAATATTGCATCAAGTAATAGACTACTTAATTACTCGATAAAAAAGGATTTACAATTTTACGAAGCAAGTGGAAAAGCAACGGAAAATGTCACCATTTTCTTTTGTTTAACAAATATTTGTATATACATACATACACATTAAAATGAATGTTTTTCGTTTGTAATGTTTTTGTTTTACTTGCAGCTTGTACTATATAATCTCATACTGCAAAATTTAAAAAAATTTACATAGTTTGTCTTGTTTTTCTACTACGCGAAAATTCCCGGGATCCCAGAAAAGGCAAAATTTTTTCCCGGTTTTCCCGGGAAATGAAAAGTCCGGGAAAAAGAGAAACTCTAGTGATGGTATAAAAATAAAGTGAATAAATTATAATTAAAAAATATAATAAAAAAAATTTAGTTTTATTTGTTCATAAAAATTTGTTATATGAAAAGGCGCTAAGTCCAAATCAAATCGATAAGTTAAAAAGCGAAAAAGTTCAAAGTCCAAAAAAATGCTCCAAAAAGTGCATTTTTTCAGAAAAATTTCTCAATATTACCAAAAATATGAGCAAGTTACACATAATTGCATTAAAAGTTTTGAAAAAGTAAGTCGTTAAAGGCAAAAGTAAAGTTTTTTGTCCCTCCTGTAAAATATTGAATTTCGGACTTACAACCTTTACAACTTTAGGTCGCGATATTTACTACATTTATCAAAATAATTCATTTTTATTTCGGAAATAGCTTTGCATAAAGTTGCCACATATGTGTAATCAAAAAAGTTGACGTATATCACCTAAAAGTTTGAAGTCGTATAACTTTAAGAGTATAAAAGTCATACTTACGTATGATACATCTTTGAAAAAGTAATTTTATTGCAAATATAACAGTATTAATTACTCATCAAATCTTAAAAAAAACCAACCAATTTTTTGATCCATCTTAAAATTTGAAGATTTTGATTTTAAGGTGGAGCTACAGTTTTGCCTCCACTCCCCTCCTCTATGATATTAGTACAGACATGTTTTACTTGTTTCCCCTAAAAATTTTAGCTGCTAATACCTGCAAAATATTTACAAAATTCTTTAACAACTATATGTCGGAATATGCATTTTTTCAAGTTTTTCCAATAAAATTAACGATTTTCTTTTATTTTTTGTTTAAATGTCAAATATTATCATATGGAATTATTGTGTATATAATATTTAAATGACAGTTTCGCATTATTTTATTTGTCTATTATATACAAGAGATTTACTTTCCTATTAGAAGCCAATGACTTAAATGTTTATTTTTAGAATAATGTTATATTAATAATAATGTTTTATTATTTAAATTTACTAATTTTCGCGAGCCAGCTCTTTATTTGGGCTCTTGGCTCGCGAGCCGAGAGCTCATTTGAAATTTTGTGGCTCTTGGCTCGCGAGCCAGCTCTTTATTTGGGCTCTTGGCTCGCGAGCCGAGAGCTCATTTGAAATTTTGTGGCTCCTAGCTCGCGAGCCGAGAGCTCATTTAAAATTTTGTGGCTCTTGGCTCCCGAGCCAGCTCTTTATTTGGGCTCTTGGCTCGCGAGCCGAGAGCTCGTTTGAAATTTGTGGCTCCTAGCTTGCGAGCCAAGAGCTCTTTCGTAGTTTTAAGGCTCCTGGCTCGCGAGCCGAGAGCTGAAAAGAGCGAGCCAATACGTACTCTGGTTATAATAAAGTATGGTCAGGCGGAAATATGCATTTTTTTCAGAAACGTACAGCATATCACTGTGAGAAGTTACTATAATATTTGACGACTATGTAAATTTGTCAGAAGTCGTTTTCAGCATTTGTAAGGGTTGTTGTGGATTTTTCACCTTCCACCGCAACTGCCCCGAAGTAGTCCCTAGAGGGATAAAATGTATGACAGACCTCCACTAATTTTTCCCTCTTATCATTTTTCCCAAACATACCTATCCCATATCTTGACCACCTAAAGGTACACCCATACAATTTTTTAAATTTGCTCCCAATGCTGCAATTTCCCCAAAGGTGCCCATAGAGGACTCAAATGTATGACCGACCTCCAATATTTTTGCAATGCGTATGTTTTGACAGTTTGTCAGAACATATCTACCCTTTTTCTTTAACCCTTAGGGGGTCCCCATACCATTTTTAATATGTATGTGCTAATATATCGCTCGTTTTCTGCAAGACCGTCACATCTCAAAAAAATCGATTCCGAGATAAACGCGTTTAAAGTTTTTAATTTACACCAACTTGTACGAAATGGAGGAATTCAAATAGCGCTCATGCGGAGTGTATAAAAGATATTAACATGCATTTTTTACACAACATGGAGTATGATGTAATGAACAATTCTACATCATTAGCTCAAAAATCACGTTTTTTGAGTTATGACGGTCTTGCAGAAAACGAGCGATATGTCGATTAATATATGTTAATATGCCAATATATGTTTATATATATCGAGAAACATTGATTTGTAACCAAAAAAGCACTAACTAAGGGGTTAAATCTAAAAAAAACTAAAATCGTTAAAAACCCGCATTTTTAGTCTTTCACCAAAACTCTTAAAATTGATTATGGATTTTTATGGTTGGAGTGTTGTTCTCTTTTAAAAAGGATCAACTATATGTAAAAAATGCAAAATTAGGGTTTGCATTGCGTTTTCTATTTTTCCTACGACAATAAATAAATTTTTTACCCCAAATTTTACAGAAAAACTGCAGTTTTTCAAGTTATTTAAATGGCTAGCATCGAAACTGTCAAGGAAGAACTTGTGGAGAATTTTGTTTTTTTTTAACTTAAGTGGTTACATATGAAGATCGGGTAAAAGATACCCAAAATATATACCCGAAATATTAAATGTACCTCCAAAAAATTTTATAAAAAAAAACGGCACCTAAGAAAATTTTTTTTAAATCATTTTCGTCTTTAGGAGGTCAATATCTATGGAAAAAGTATTTTGAAATCTGGTTTATAAAGAATTGTTGTTCTGTGTAATTAATCAAAAAATTAAGAAAATTCTGCAGTTATGGATACATTGTGCAAAAATAATAGGCAAGATACCGAGAGAGAACCAATGTCCACTGACAGCAAATCGAAACACACTCGAAAGCGAGATGCGGTTCCTTTTTCTAATTGAAATGATTTGCAATTCAAATGAATTAGAAAAATAAATTGCAATTGAATTTTCAACTACTTTGAATTTAATTGATTTTGAATGAATTATAAAAAAGAATTGCAAATTATTTGATGAAAATCAAAAATGAATTGCAATCAATCAATGTAAACATGGTGCTTGTTTTCAACTTGTAAGGAAAACATATCAAAGAAGTGTTTTTAATAATAATTTTTTGCTTAAATTATATCAACCTGCCAAACATGCAAACATGGTTTTGTTGAATTAATTCATAATTTAAGTAATTCATAATAAATTGAAATCAAAAAAGAATGATTCATTTACAGCTCTGATCTGATTATACTACTAATGTGTGATTTCGCGCGGAACAGTTGATATGCCAACATTGGAAGAAGTGAGTATTCCACAAAGATGTAAAAAAGTGGACTTAGCACTTTTGCTCATCACTACAAAACAACAACAACAAACAATGAGGTAACAGTATTTGTTTTTTGTTTTAATTGATGTATTTTTACTAAATGTACATTACTACATTTAAATCTCAATTAGTAATTAATTATTTGCATGTAAATCTAGCGATATCTTTAAAACTCCATTAACTAAATTGATTGTTGATCTTTGATTGTTAAATCTAATGCGTATGTTTTGAAAGTTGTGTATTTTCTTGTGCTATTTTTGCACGTCCCAATTCTAACAACCCTATAAAGATAAGTAGCTGGCAAACATTGACAGTGTTGGGCTATTTACATTTTTTGATACGTGCCCTATGCCAATATATTTTTCTATAATTCATTTTATTTTTGCAATCTATTCATTATTGAATATTAAGCAAATTTTATGAAAACTTAAAAAATAACAGGTGGCTAATCTCCATTGAGAATAGCAGTGTACACAACATTTTGTTAGCTAGGTTTTCAAAGTAAAAGTTATAACCATTATACAAAAAAATACAAAACAACATTAATAATATTAGATTCTTTTAAAGAGAATAAAAATAATTAGTATAACAATTATTGTATAGTTATTTTACGATAATTACAAGCAAAATAATCATTTTCGAAACGGCAAATCTAATATGTGGTGGCGTTTTAATCTTCTAATTTCTTCTGTGTCATCAAGTAGCGATATAGCCAGAGGGTTAACGTGGTTGCTGAGTCTCTCCAAATAGTTGGCACTAATTTTTCTTATTTCATCCTTTACAAGTGGTATTTTTAGATCGTCGTGTATTGTTTTATTGGATACAAACCAAGGGGCATTTAAGATGGATCTTAGAGTTATTGATTGGTATCTCTGCAATATTTCAATATTCGAGTTGGCAGCTGTCCCCCATAACTGTACACCATATGTCCACACAGGTTTGAGAATGGATTTATAGATCAAAAGTTTGTTCTTAAGACTTAGTTGAGATTTCGGCCCTAATAGCCAAAATAATTTTTTAGTTTTTATTTTTAAATGCTCTCTTTTTGCTTTGATGTGACTTTTCCATGTCATTCTCATGTCTGTGTGTAATCCTAAGTACTTGACTGTTTGTTGTTTCGGTATGGTGGTATTATTCAGTGCAATGTCCGGAGAATCTTGCCTTCCAAGGGTAAAAACTACATGAGCCGATTTAGCTGTATTAACTTTAATGTTCCATTTGTGTAACCACTTTTCAATTTCATTTAATTGTTCCTGGACATAATTGGATGCAGTAACTGGACACAAGCTAGACGATAAAATTGCAGTGTCATCAGCGTACGTTGCGACGACCACGTTTTCGATAATCGGCATGTCCGAAGTAAACAAAGTATATAGTACTGGTCCCAAAACACTACCTTGAGGTACTCCAGCTTCAATTTGGTATATGAGGGAAAAACTATCATTGACCTTTACGAAATAACTCCTTTCTGATAAAAATGACTTTAGGATTAAATAGAACGGCATGGGAAGTAGTTGTTTTAATTTATATTGCAATCCAATATGCCACACCTTGTCAAAAGCTTTTTCTATATCCAAAAATACGCCAGAACAATATAAAATCTAACATTTTTAAATGTTTCACCTCTTGTGGAAGATACTTCTGCATATGTTAGGAAAATAAACAATATGTTGATTTTTTTCCATTTTAACTTAATGGAAGTTTTTTGTATCGTCGGTTCTTCCGATATTCGTCCCGATACTTAGGGACTGCATACAAATCTTAATTCTGCTACAGTCACGTTGGCCACAACAACTTGACATATTGCATAGCGGATTTTTTTATTCAGAAAATTAATTTTGGTTTTAAATACACTGTGGTATGTGGCAACCTTTATTTCAGAATCGCCACTTGTTGCCACAAGTATTTACCATTAATTAACACTATCTTCTGACAATAGAGTATGTATTGTCCTACATTTACTACAATAATGTTGACCATGATCGCAATAAGCTTATAGACATAATGACCAGTAAAGGAGATAGTGACATTGTTAAACGGTTCTCATATTCGTAATAGAAGTAACAGTAAAATCATGCAGATGTCGCCATGATCACAGTGAGACATTGAATAAACCACATAGTTTTTGTCAGGTATTTAGAGTTGATTTGAAAATTACATATGCCCTGTATGCCTTAAGACAAAATAATTGCATGTTGGATGTCCATGCACTATAATTAACGTTCAATGTACGCGAAATACTCTTTCGAACGACCAAGATTTTTTTTGTTCCACCACAGTTATCACTGTCGCACTTTTATTGCCATTCAGTGATTTATAACAGCATATTTGTATATTTTTGTACAGAAGCACTTCAAAGATACGTGACTCTTAACCCGTTAAATGAAGACCAGATCGCAATACGTGGCATTAGCCGATATTATAGGATAGACTTCGTCTGGACGTGGCGGGAGTTGCAGAAGTCACAAGCAGGAGCCATTCGCCAGTGATGTTGCAAGCCGCCGTTTGACGGCCAAAGTGGGTTAAGGCCTAGTAAAAACCTAATAGAATGTTTGTTTATGACATCAACATAATACAGACCGTTGAACGGCAGATAACGAACGAGTCAAAACAAAGAAGTGTGCCCGCTGGCCAAATGCAATGACGCCGCTGGACTGTATATAAAGACCCGGGGCTACTTTTCACAACCACAGTAAAACAAACAATCAGCTAATATGAAGTTAATCATTGCAATTGCTTTCACCGTTACCTGCGTTAGTGCAGCCAGCTTGGAGGCGGTCGCATTGCCTGGATTCCCGGAAGGACGCATCATTAATGGACAAGTCGCCGAAAAGGGTGATGCTGCGTACATTGTGTCACTAAACAGCGGCTCTCACTACTGCGCCGGCTCCCTCATTAGCGATCGCTGGGTTCTTACAGCTGCCCACTGTTTGATCTACGAGAATTTCAAAGTTATCGCTGGACTGCATCAACGTAATGACGAGTCCGACGTCCAAGTCCGCCAAGTAAAGGGCAGGAACAAACAAATTGCCCACGAGAAATACGGCGGCAATGTCGGTCCTTATGACATTGGTCTCATCTACATTGATGAACCTTTTAATTTGAATGCCTTGAGTCGTGATGGATCTGCTGCCGTTGCTAAAATAAATCTACCCACTGGAAAATACCAACAAACTGGCCAAGGAACCCTCTACGGTTGGGGTCGTGACAACACAGGTGCTCTGCCAAACACTCTCCAAAAATTGATTGCCAACATTATTGGCTACAGCGAATGTCGATCGGCTTTGCCCACTACTGCTCCTATTGCCTCAACTAACCTTTGCACCTACACCGTTGACACCACCGATGGCGCTTGCAACGGTGACTCTGGCGGTCCCCTGGTCATTAACACAAAGGAGGGCGCCGAACTGGTGGGCATCGTGTCTTGGGGCTACACTCCTTGTGCTACTACAAAATACCCCTCAGTCTACACACAGGTTTCGTCGTTCAAGGACTGGATCGCTGAGAAAACCGCAAAATTTGTTTACTAATGTGGTCATGATAGCTCGTTGTGTACCCATGTACATATATATCCCAATTAATCAAATAAACTTTGCATTCAATTAAAAAATAATTAAAAATAATTGACTATGTACATATATATAAAGGGTAGAATTACTTACATCATCCCATTTTATAAATTTTTCTCCATCCTGCAAGGCCTGGGACACCTCTGCCGGCCCCGTCGACACGTAGGTGCCTGAGTTCAGCATTGTCGCCTCCTAATTTCTCCTCGGACGCAAAACAAAATGTCGCAATGTATCTGATACCGTTCACAATGGCTGATACCGTTTCGCTTGCTTGGACACTTTGCAATTCCAATAACTACGACATTACGACACATCCGGAGCTCTATGCAAAATATCGTAAACGAATACGCGCCGCGTCTTGCGAAACAGTCAAACAATCGCGAGTGCTGCCTTTTGTTCTCCAATCGCTTCTATCGAAATTCATGCATTAATCGATCGTTCATTCGTGCCCCGGAACCGGCTACTTTACATACCGCGACTGGTCGTCTGTTCCTATGCAATAGTTTTCATACGGAATCTGAAAGTGGACAAAAGACAAGAGGGTAATTAGCATTCGTGCATACCACAGAGCGGACGCTATCTCAAATAACACTCAATAGCATCGAAGGTGTGAGGTCTTTCATGTACGCGGCGACAAATAAGCAGCGCGTTGGCGACTTGACATAAGGTGGCATAAGGCGTTCCCTGTTCGTCTGCTGCTCTTCTGTTAATGTTACAGTTAAAAATAATTAAATATCCTCAGCTTAAACGCATTCCTCACTTTGAACATAAGATGGCCATAGATGGCCGCCCGCCGTCAAGCTCAAAGGCGACATCGCCCCCATCCCTATTGTCTGAATTTGTAAACGTATGTGTGTGTGTGTTGTGTAAGTGATGTATCTGTGTGTGTTGGTGTGCAACATGGCAACCATAAATAAAATTCCTTTTTCATGGTCGTTAACGATTCGGGTGTGCGAGTGAGCACCTAAGCTGGGGACCGGCAGTCTACACAAAAAACAATACGGGAGGACGAAACGCTGTAAAAAGTCCCATGTATTTGAGGACAACATGAATTCAGTGCGTCCGCAGCACCATTCTCCATCATCGCTTGAGTAATAGCGGCGAACAACGTATGGCAAACATTTTAATTCTGACGTTTGTCTGTGTGTTATAACACGTACACATTAGGGTTTGCCATAGTGTTTTAAGAAAACTATTATTTTAACAAAATTTCCTGAAACATAAAATATCACCCAATCGATGAAGTATTATTCTAAGATTGGAGAAAAAAATGTATAACACGTTTTTATCCATTTGATTTGAATTATGTTTTTTTTTATGATAGAACACGAAGTGATGTTGCTGATTTCGGTAAATTTGGAAATTTTGAGTAACCCGACAAACCATCCGATTCGAGAATGATATCATTCTCATTATTACACTATTATACTGAAACACTATTATATTGAACACCAATTACAGTCATGTACGGTTAGAGCGAACACCATGGGACAAGGCATTTATGTTCGTTAAATCCGGGGTATAAAAAACACAGGCTCAAAATAATTTTTATTTTTTTTTATATTAGTATTAAAAACAACAAAATAAAATTTCAATATTTGTTTTGAACATACCAAGATGTATCAATTACAAGGCGGTGTTGACATGTCAGCTGTTAGAAAACTTTTTTTATTTGTATTTATGACGAAGACTGTCAAATTGTTGTTTTGTTTACATTCGTTTGCATGTTCGGTAACAAATTCTTAATAAACGATTGTAAAATGATTGTTTTTAATAACTGTGTGAAAAGATAATTATCTATCGAATATTTTCAATCAATACTGCTTCAGGAAATTTAATTTTTTTTTATTTTTTCACCTACTGACTCTTCGCGGGCAACAAACACCACAATCAAATCAGCTAAATTTTATCAGCCATAGTCATAAAATACAAAAACAATTTCACTGTTGTTCTTGTTGCTGTGAAATTTTTGTAGCTTTGTAATTGATACATCTTGGAACATACATATTACGTTACCGTCGCTTAAATAATTTAAAAAATTGTAGAGTGTTCAATATAATGGATGACACTGAGTTCAATGTTCCGTACGAAAAGTTTGTCAAATCCCATACAGTACTAAGTTGATCGCACGAAAAGTTGAAAATGTTCTCAGCAACATTTACATTTTCAAACCAAAAAGTGAGCAGGCCAATTAGTTCAAACGAAATGTATACTTGAGCAAGGAAAATATTTGAAATATTGAAAACTAAATTTTAAAATACTTTGACACATTTGCCTCTATTACGGTTTACAACTCAACCCAGTTGAGTTGTAATTTCAGTTGAAATTTTACAATGTGGTATTATCGATTACAACTTAACCTGTGTAGTACACCTAAAAATTACAACTAATCAATAGGAGTTTTTTTCCATTACAACTCAACTGTGTAAACTGAGTTGAGTTGTAAACCGTAATAGGGGCAATTATTTAGCGAATAAATCGATGTCGCTCAACAATGTTCGTATGAACAAACCTAGTACCAGGCTTAAGGCTCAATATTTTAAATATTTTCCATATCGTATCAATATATTCCTTGTCCAAGTTTACATTTCGTTTTGAACTAATTTGAAAGCTCATTTGCTTATTTTCAACTTTTTGTGAGAACAACAAAACAAAACAAAATGAAATGAATATTATCCGCAATAAATCACGGTTTGAAATCCCTAATACTGATGAACGGCAACAACAGCGACATTGGTTCAAATGTTTTCATTTAAATTGCTTTTCCGTGATTTTATTATGTTTTGTACTTGTTTTGGCCATAGATGTCATGTTCTTCGGATATTACGGCCACCTTCACGCCATCAGCAGTCATCGCCAATGATTCAGTGCATTGACTGTTTCTTGGGCGGATTACTGCGTGATCCAAAGGACCAATAGAGTTGCCATTTACCGTTTTGCTGTTCGCTAAACATCAAATATTCGTCTCAAGAAACATTTGTCTATTACTGTTGAATGTCTACTGTTCGGAAGATAAAAATAACTACAAACGCCATAGAAATCCTTGAAACTGTAGCACACACAGCTCATCCCAAAAAGATGAAACGACATTACAAGGACTGTAAAAAAATTCACCGTAATTATGTCAAGGTACAACCGGATGTCGAATGTTGGCATCCGGCGTTCAAGTTATAAAACATTCAGTTCTTTAGTTGATGTTTCCTAAATATCCGTCGGCTTCATATTCATTTGCATAACGCCACACACACGCATACATTCAATTAGATGGCTTATAAATAAAAGTTGTGACAGTTCGCACCAAACTTAAACAGGGGTTTATGATTATAACAAAAATATTCAAACAGTAATAAACTATCAAATGTATAATAAATAAATCCAAATTAGTTGGGACCGGCCGTGGCATAGTGGTTAGAACACGCGACTACCATGCGGGAGATCACAGGTTCAACTCCTGGCTTATCTTAAAAAAAAAAAAAAATAAATACATTTTTCTTTCATTGTCGGCTCCCCTCGAATGTTGTCGACAGCAACTTCGCAGTACTAGTGTCGAGTCAAGTAAGAGCAAAATAATAAAAATATAAAAAAAATATTTTGCAAAATAAAACTAAATATTAAATTAAATACCAAGTAAATTTAAAAACATATGAATATCGATATCTTAATTAACATATATATTATGCTAAGTCGAGTTAGCTTGATTTCAATTAAATATATGTTTTGAATTCAGTTTGTTTTAATTTATATACAGAAGATATAAGGAAATTTGAAGTTGGCATATAAGTAGAATCTATATCACTCACAAACGTGTTTCTAATAAAACTTACATTTAACACATAGCAAAGTTTAGAAGTAAGGTATCAATATAAGTACAAATTCACATCCTTTTTACAATTGGACTCATAGTTTAGAAGACAATGGTTATAAATGTTTATATCGACGGTTATTCCCCTAGTTGAATTCTCAAACTATTTCAAAATGAGATCCTAACTTTATCATCGATGATTTCTCAACTATTGAATAGTCATAATCAGGGCCAACACATATATTACACGCATTAGATAAGCACGAAAAACATTAAAAAATTCCTTACAACTAATAAAAAATGCACAATACATTTTGATTCCTAGTTGATTTTATTCACTGATTACATTTAATTTTTAATAAAAATTTGCAAATAGTTGAAAATTAAATGGTTATTTTTTTTCATTACATTTGTAAGATACAGGCTATTGATTAATTTCTCAACTGTAAACAAAATTACTTGAGTGAATTTAATGGAGTACTTAATTGTTTAAAGTATAATAAATATTATGTATACGCCTTCGCCATAAGTTTTCTCACATATTCTTGATTTACGCTATTGAAATCATGATCAATATTATGTAAGAAAGGATAAAACTGGCTAAGTGTTTTATATGTGAAACGGGTATTTTTTCAAATTAATATGGTTTTTGTGGGAGTTATAAAGTTTAAAGAGTATAATGTGTGTTGACTTTAAAAGTCACACCGCCCATTGTTTCAACGTAAAAAGTTTATTTTTTCACAACGCTATCTGCTTTGTCATATTAAAAGTTAAACGTTAATTGACTATTTCTCTTTGGAAGTACGCACTGCTTCAGCCTCCTCACTGTTACACTAATTCACAACGTTCCCCACGTACTTTGCCAACTGCAGTCTAAACTCTCTATAACGAACTTCTATATAACGAAGTTTCCTTTATTGCGAAGCAATTATAAGAACACTTTGTTTTGGGTTTACTTTGAGTATATTATAATCTCCATATAACGAATTTCCCTATACCGAATATTTCCCTATAACGAAGCATTTCTGCAACCGTAACTTCAAGATTGAAGCTTTTTTAATATCCATATAACGAATTTATTCAAATAATTTTGCTAATATTAAAGCAACATTTAAAGACTACATCAATGCTGACTGTGATATCATTGAGACGTAGATATCCTCGAAAGTGTTCGAGAAAGTTTTGGAGCACCAGCTATCTCAGGTAAAGAAACAATAATAAAGAAAATCCGTGGCTAATAATTTTCTGATGTACATTAGTATTTCTCTTTTAACAGATTCAGATGAATACGAAGAAAAATCTGCCGATATTGTGAAACCGTTACCCACATATGGACAACTTTCTTTATCAGTTGAAGTTTTGTGTACCTATTTGGAATTGAAAACCAACGTACCAAATACTGTGTTTACTTCTCTAATGTATTAGACAATTATATTGAAGCAGAAAAGTGAAAAAATTTACTCCAAACCAAAATAACTGACTACTACAAATAAAAAATGTTAAAAGAAACAAAATTGTTTTTCTTTTCTATATAGCGAATTTTCTTTATAGCGAAGTAAATATCCAGTCCCTTGGAAACCGTTATAGAGAGTTCGACTGTATACCAGCGAGTAAAGGATGGAACTGGTGGCAATGCAACGCTAGGTATAACTCATTGGAATTCTTGACGACGGAATCCTTAATATAAACACAATAATAATATTTCGTTTAGTTAGTTCCGGAAACACATACTTTAAAAAATGCAGCCTTTGTAGAAGATATAAATTCATTAATATTAATACTTTAACGTCGCCAGTAGCGAATAATACGAAAACAAAAAAAAAACTTGAAAACACCAAACTATGCTTTTATATGCATAAACCCCAAAAACCTGCCGGTAAGACTGTAATATGCAGTTACATATGCAAGTATGCATTGATACTTTTGTTGGCCCTGGTAATAATAAATCGAACTATATTTTAGTGGTTTCACAGTTTAATTTTGGTGATAACAAATTAGGCTCCTTTTTCCGATTAGACATTGAGTTTAGGAGATAGCTGCCTTTAAGTTTTTTTTATTTAAATATAGACGGCTTCCCACCCATTTTCAAATTCAAATAGGTTTCCGTATTGTTTAAGGAAATTTTAATGAAAGCATCCTTTGAGGTTTGCCTGAAAATATAAATAAACAACCTTCTATATGCCGATTTACCCGAAACTATCCTGGCAATGTTCAGTGGAAATACTTTCCAAGTAACACGATTTTCGGTTTTGGCTTTAAGGCTTTAATAATGCACAACTTTCCCAAGTATGTTTATCCTTTGATGGTATGACATATTGTTAAAAGTACCGTCCGAATGAAAAGTCAGACACGCTAGATTTACCCACATCTCGGAAATTTTCCCCAAACCTGTAACCAACACGGAAAATCCTATATATTTTAAAATTGTAACGATACTTGTGATCGCTGGAATGATGATGCATCGAAAAAAAATAGTTGTTGCAAATTTAATGACTTAATAGTTGGCAGCATCTTTGTGATTAGTTAAGTTACCCATAAATTTAGTTATGGTATTGAAATTGGCATGATATACAAGATTTCGAAGTATTCCGAAACAGATGTGAAGAAAGCTAAAAACTATATTACAGGGAAGATTTAATAACAATTGCGCAATATGCAACATTGCATAAAATGAGCATTCAAATGCATTATTCATTATGAAAATGAAGTTTATTATTCATTATCAATTATTATATAATATATATTTTAATACCAAAGTAATTTTATTTGTATTTGCACGGTTATAGTAAGTAGGACACGAAAGTTTTTCCTGAATTTTAGTTAGTTGAAATAGTCGGCCTCTCGTTGCCTTCGTAGATTATTCGTTTTCATACTTCTACAGATTCTATTAAGATTAGTCATTACTATCAAACCTCAAAAAAAAAAAGGACTACCACAACTAAGTGACTTTTTGTCGACTGAATGAAATAATACAATATTTGTGTCATATTCTCCTGCCACCTAAGTGCGAGCGTATCAATTGTTCTGCAGTGAAATTGTAGCAATTTCGAAGCAACTTGATCACCAAACAAAAAGGTAACACAACAAAAGCCGCATACTAATCTCTGACATTTTTTCCGCCCAACCTGCTTTATTATGCGTGAGTGAAATACGAAATAAAAGGTCCATCAATATAAAGCGGAAGTTTGCGGCGTTACCTATGTATTTTTTTTGTTGAAAGTGAACAATAAACACACGTGCGCTCCCTTCTTGCCTAAATGTGGTTAAAGCAAAAGCAGAACCAGACTGCAGACTTGTGATATTTTTAGGTAGAGTCAACGGTCCAAAAAGAACACCAAATCGTTAGGTATTTTGAATGTTCATTCATTGACAATACGGGTCGTTTGAAATTCTAAGAAGAGAATTTCAGCAACGGTGGAACGACTGAAACTGAACAATTTAAATTTGCTGCTAAAAATAGGCTACTCACACTACCGAAAAGGGTGCAAGTACCACACTCACACGACGGAGCACAACATTCCGCCTCGCAGCTTGGGAGCATTGCGGTTATCATAATAATCAATAAATCGATGAAGTGTATGGACATACGAGCGTACGAGTGTTACCAACACACACACACACATAAATATATATATATATATATATCGCACTGGCCAATCTGCGAATATGTGAGAAGAAAAAAAATACGAAACAAACACTAAAATATAGGTCTTCGGTCACCGCTCAATCTGTGGTGCTATGACATACTCATTCAGTGGGGTAGTAGGTCGGGGCAGCGCTTTACCTTAGCGCTGCTCAACTACCAAAATTATTGACTGCGGTTAATTTTAGAACTACATATTTGTATGAGATTTATCTAATTTCCTGGCTATTTCAAGCTTCGCTGTTTAAAAACACTTCTTCGGTCGACCGTATTCTTGCAGAGCTAAGGCGAAATTTTAAATGCAGCTTATTATGTAGCATATTTGTAGGCTGTTAATAATTGTTATCAGCATTTCAATTCCGTTGGGTTGTTGGTAAACAGCCACCGCCAACAGTGGACTATTTGCAGAAGCGGAAACACAAAAATACGTCCATGAGCAACGTACACACACAATGTGTAGTGGTAAATGCGCTAAAGATGGGGACCTTTCATTACACGTACTTTATGGATGTACATACGTTTTGGGTGTCAAAAGAAGAAGGGATGTAATTCCAAATTCCGGTATAAACATACATTATATACAATTTTCTTATAATTGTATATACATATGTACTCAATATCGGTCCATATTTAGGTTTTGAATCCGTACAATTGGTCCATGAAACACAATTCTAATTGCTTTGCTTAGAATAGGAATGTGTCTCATTTAGAATAAATATTTTAAAAGTTAGGATGTGGCCCAACTTGACCAACTATGTCACTTCATCCTGAATCTGATTCAATTGTTTTTTTATGTTTTTAAGGTATTGGTCTATTTTGAATTTCAATAGCAAAATTTCGAATTTCTATATATTTTTTTAAAGCAAATGAAATCGCATAAATGCTAAGCATATTCTTAGGTACATATTTTACTTACAATTACAAATTGTGACAAATTAAAATACAATATTAATATGTATGTACATACAAACAAATATGCTGTGCTGCTACAATTATAACATACTATGTACCTTTGAATTTTCAACAAAAATCTAAGAAAATCTGTTATTTTGCGTTAAGTGGCATTCGGATGCATTTGGGAGCTAAAGAAACTATTATTATTTTCTGACGTTTTTTACATGGACGTTTGGGCACCAAGAAACAACGTAAAAACTTATCGACCACAATTCAACAATTTAACAGTTCTTAAGCTGAGGTATTTACTGTACTAACAATTATGTACTACATTAGTTTAAACCATGTTAATATAATCGTTTTAGCTGCCACCATATTATGTCTTGTAATTGAATAATTTTTGTTTAAATGAAAAACCTTTAAAAAATCTTCTTACCATGACAGATATTCATGGTTGTTTTCGCCTCGTTCGGTATCGCGAATTTGTATTAAGCAATTAAAACACCAAATAGCACAAAATTTTTCGTATAAGATAAAAAACTAAATAAGGGTACTCTTAGTGTAATGAAACCACAATCCGGAAAACCGGGTTTTTTAAAATAACAATAAATAACATTAAAGCAAAGTCGTTATTCGTATAGACAAGACAATTAAATAATAACATTATCTTGCTTACATGAATAAAACTTAATTTCCCTTTGCACCCCATGAATGAGGTATGGGATAGCTTCTCGCGTTGTTGTGAATTAACACACTTTCTATTTTTATATTCACAACTAACGGCACCTACTTGTTTATCGACGAATGCGAACGTCACTGTTTGAGAAGCTCTTACTAGACACGACGATTGAATCGACGCTTAATACTGCAAAGTTGCTGTGAACAACATTCGAGGGGAGCCGACAATGAAAGACAATTTTATTTATTTTTTTTTCTTTTAAGATGACTGGAGCCAGATTTGAACCTGCGATCTCCCGCATGGTAGTCGCGTGTTCTAACCACTATGCCTCATGAATAAGGTATAAAAACAAATTCCAACGATTTGTATAATATTTTTTCGTGTTTATAACACTATGCTAGTTGAAAAACCCGACAAACGGGGCACCCGGTGAGTTAAACTAAATCGACTGTGCTGAATCGAATGGCGTTCGCCGTTTTTTTAGGTTAGCTCTTAAAAAAAAGTTAGGGGGGGTTAAAGTTTCCCCCTTTTGGCCTGTTCTTGCAGAATACCGGTATATAAAACTATGTTTTGTTTACATCTGAAGTGTAGGGTATGTTCAGCAACTTTGTAGAAAATATTATGCCAAATATTTTTGTTGAACATATTAACCCTCTAACTGCCCCTCATAACGGCTTTTTTTGGCTTTATTCTAACAAATCGTAAAAAACACCCCGAAAAAGGGGTAGGGCGGGGATAAAATGTTCTACAAAAATGTTGGCCATACAATTTTACTATATACGTCAGAACACACCAAAACCCAAAACTTAACACAAACACCAAAAACGAATCAAATTCAAGATTGCCCACACACAAGGTATGCAACCATATATGGTGAAATAAAAAAAAATCAACTACATATTAATTTTAATTTTTTTTTATTATTTTGATATTCAGTCAAAAGAAATTTCAGAAAAACTAAATAAATATTTTTAATCCTACAGTTAACAAAAAATAAAATTTATAATTTATTTGCTATTCAAAATTAAAGGTATTTTTGTGTATAATTGTAAATTTTCCACACACGTAACAAAAGTAGTTAAATTTATTACACGCCTCCATCTAAGAAATTTAAGTATAACCGACTTGATAAGAGATTGTCGAAAACTTTGAAGTTAGACTTATTTTTAATATTTCTTATTTTTCAAAGTTAGTACCACTGCACAATTTTATAATTGAGGGTTTGCCGAAAAAAAAATAACGGTAAAGAAATAAACGTCAGAATGTCATTGAAAGTACAAAGAAACAAAGAAAGTACAAAGAAACAAAGAAAGAACAAAATAATAAAAAAAATTAAAATTAATATGTAGTTGATTTTTTTTTATTTCACCATATATGGTTGCATACCTTGTGTGTGGGCAATCTTGAATTTGATTCGTTTTTGGTGTTTGTGTTAAGTTTTGGGTTTTGGTGTGTTCTGACGTATATAGTAAAATTTTATGGCCAACATTTTTGTAGAACATTTTATCCCCGCCCTTCCCCTTTTTCGGGGTGTTTTTTACGATTTGTTAGAATAAAGCCAAAAAAAGCCGTAATGAGGGGCAGTTAGAGGGTTAATATGTTCAACAAAAATATTTGGCATAATATTTTCTACAAAGTTGCTGAACACACCCTACACCTCAGATGTAAACAAAACATAGTTTTATATACCGGTATTCTGCAAGAACAGGCCAAAAGGGGGAAACTTTAACCCCCCCCTAACTTTTTTTTAAGAGCTAACCTAAAAAAACGGCGAACGCCATTCGATTCAGCACAGCCGATTTAGTTTAACTCACCGGGTGCCCCGTTTGTCGGCAAAAAAAAGTTCTCAAAACTAGCACAGTGTAATCACTTCATAAATGATAATAAATGATTAAACAAAAACTCAATCAATTGACACATTTACATTACTTTCTTTTAATTTTATTGAATTTGTTTGTAAGGAAGTCATACTAAATATTAATATTTAGACCATCCGCACTCGGGTCGTATCGTTATCGTAGAGTATGCGACGCAACATACGAGAGCCATACGATTTGCTGTTGCACACATGTGTTTAAAGGAAGACCCTCAAACGAGTCGTACGATACTCGTAATCGTCGCATCACCAGTGTCGTCGTCGTACGCTTATCGTCGTGTACGATTTTACGCTAGCAGTTTGTTTACAATTTTTAAAAGTTTACAAGTTTGTTTACATTTTTATTCTGAATTAAAGGCTTTACAACCTTAACCAACTCTTTAAAAGTATTATTTACCATTCGGTAAAATGAGTGAAATTTTGCATCGTCGTCCGCTAATTCCTCTGCTGCAATGAATAGCCTTCAGTTTTTTTTGTTTTTGTATTGGATAATACTTGCTTTCTTTTTAATTTATTTTAATTTTATTATCATTTATTTTAAAAATATTTATTTTAATTTATGTATTTATCTTGGCGTGTTATGTTTTGAATATTGAAAGTCTTATCGTATGCGATTCCAGAGCCGTATCGTCATCGTAGCTGCACGACAAATTAATGACGTGTCGCTACGATAACGATTCGACCCGTGTGCAGATGACCTTAAGTTGCACACCAAATTTCGTAAGCGTTTTTTTTTTATTAATTCTTAGTTTGATTTTTAATTTTTCTATTATGGCTTCGTATGCATTGAGGATTTTAACACATTCCCGTCTACGATAATTTAGTCTTAATGAAATATATCGTCGCTGCGCTGCTATCGATTTTTTTTATTGCAATTTTTTAAAGAACTTGTGGTCGTCCATTGGTCCTAAAGTCCCTTTCGCGACATCTTGATTGGTTTCGAAGTTATTAAGATCAGTCAAGTGTAGAATGTATGAAAAATGTTCCAAAATAAACAAGTTTTTTGGCTCTCCTGAAAAGTAACTAAAAAACACACGACTGTTTTTGTCGGCGCAGTGCTCAAACATGAGCACAAGCATCGGTTATGGTTCCATACGAATGACTAGTGAAAGACCGGTGGCGTCAGCGGTTACCCGCAAATTACAATATCATTTCGAAACTAACCGATGAATCGGTTTAGTGTTTTGATGACTTTATGCACTCTCTACTCTATAGTAAAAATTTATGTACATGCCCATATCGCTTCCATGAACAGTCATGCGTTATCGTACGCTCGTCCACTGTCGCGATGACAATGTGATAAACCTAATCGAGTGATGTACTTCAAATTAACCATCTAACCGCAGCAACAACAAAAAGAACAACACATGTGTACGCTTAGTTCGAATTTATCAATGGCTGGGAATGGGGGTTCGCTGGGGACCGAAACATACAAGTGGTGTTGGTAATAAGCGTCAGCGGTTGGCGCTTGACATTTATCGTAGTTGCAAGATAACGGAAACTGAACAGCTGTTTGTAAGAGTTAAACAAAGAAACCGGTATTGGATATATGTTGTACGAATATGATACATTCGTAGAGAAAATTTACGTTACGCACTTGATAGGAAGATCTTCCTTCAAGGAACATCCTTAAATCTAGCTAAGTTTATCTATTTCACGCTGTACGTGTGGAGCCTATTGAATGGAAATATGTCTCAACATCCACTTCAAGTGCATGCCCGATTCAATTCAGTCGGTTCGTGTGGTGTTCAATGCGATTTCAAGTGTTTAAAAACAATCAAGAGGTGTGAATGAACTGCTATGAAGTGAATACGATTTGTTTACATATGAACATTACTATAAAATTTGAATTCCGATATCGCTGCAATGGACGAGTACGCCAGTAGACGATGCAAGTGGCTAACAATTTCGAAACGAAAGTGGAATCTTTAGACGTTAAACATGTTCACTCTAAGTATGTAAAACGCACGTATAACAGTGTACACATATGTAGCTTATTGTACCGATACAGTTGCCAAAAATTATGAAATTTTATTAAAAATTCAGTAGATACATAGAAAACGTAAAACTTTTTTATAATAAATTTGTTTAATGCTGTGAGTACGGCTCCACGAAAAGCCCCCCAATGAAATAACGCCCAGAAAATAATCCCCAATGAAATAAACCCCAAAAAATTGGAAATAACACCCAAAAACAGTAAATGAAATAACATCGAAAAATAAATGAAATAAACCCCAAAGTGAAAACGAAACAACCCCCAATATTTGGGAGTTATTTCATATGAAATAACTTACTTACTTAATTTCCCTTTGCACCCCATGAATGAGGTATGGGATAGCTTCTCGCGTTGTTGTGAATTAACACGCTTTCTATTTTTAGATTCACAACTAACGGCACCTACTTATTTATCGACGAATGCGAACGTCACTGTTTTGAGAAGCTCTTACTAGACACGACGATTGAATCGACGCTTAATACTGCGAAGTTGCTGTCAAACATGTCATTGTCGGCTCCCACAATGAAAGAAAATTTGATTTATTTTTTTCTTTTTTTTAAGATGACTGGAGCCAGGTTTGAACCTGCGATCTCCCGCATGGTAGTCGCGTGTTCTAACCACTATGCCACGGCCGGTCCCCATATGAAATAACACCCAATGATAAATATGAAATAACCCCCAATGAAATAAACCCCATCAGCAACAATAATTAAATTATGCCCAAAATTCATAAAAGAGTCAGTTTCACCAAGGATTTCATGAAGTCAAAATGGACCAACAGCAAATTCGCAAAATTATTGAAATGAATAGTAGATCGTTGTAGCCCTGCTCTATCTTTGCAGTTCGGAAGACAATTTACCTTTTACGTTTGGCCTTTACACAACCACCTCCAGTGTTCACAAGCAAATCAAACTCTCTGCTTTTATTGAATTTTTCCTTTTGAAGAACTCTTACAAATTTAAAAAAAAAATTCCATTCTTAGTGTGTACTAATCGAATTCTCAAAATGAAAAAATGCTCGGTGCATTTTGTTGATTTTCTATCCGTCAATATGAACACAAATGGAAATATATGTAAACATTCAAAAGATATTGTAATATATTCACAGGCTAAAAGGTTTCTTGTAAAAGGCCTATTTTTATATAATTATATAATTATAACCAATAAAAACCAACAGCTTTAAAAATGAAATAACCCCCGAATAAAAAATTAAATAACACCCAAATTATTCACGATATGAAACAATCCCCAAATTTAAAAAATTAGTTGGGTGTTATTTCATTGGAGATTATTTCATAATTTGAAAACCCCAAATGAGGAATGAAATAATTCCCAAAGAAAAATGAAAAATGGCCCAAAAAAATTGGGAGTTATTTCATATGAAATAATACCCAAAAATGTATGAAAAAAATTTGGGCGTTATTTCATTGGGGGGCTTTTCGTGGAGCTGTGAGTACTACTGGGGCCCAATCCTAATCTATTTAAATTTCGATCTATACCGATTTTAGGATCACAAATCTTGTTCAAAAAACATCTTACAGCGTAGAACCTGATTTGTTAAGTCACACGTTGGCATAGTAAACAGTACACAATAGTAAGGCAATGCGAAATAATTTTGCTTCAAATCAAATTTGTCACTGTTATAATTTTTGGCATGAAATTTTTTTTATCAACGTTCTAGTTTATTCTATGAGGCCAGCCCGTACTCATTGAGCGTCTGCTTTACGTCTAATTTAGAAAATATCAATTTTTACCATTCTAATCTTTTTTTAGCCAAAACAAAAAAACACCGAAAATATTTTATACTTTACGTTATTATTATGGGTAGTAAATAAATGTAGAAAAATGTCAAATTACAATACCTTCAATCTTTCTTGTACTAGTTTTTTTTATGGCTAAAGTGTGCTTCAGTTTAAGAGCGTTTGATATCCAATTTATTAATTTTTTATGAATAAGATCGTTAAAGTATGCTTATTCTTTATTTTTGCAAATTTACTTACAGTATAATAATAAAGCGTAAAGTTTAAAAATATTTTAAATTTTTTTAGTAAAAAATATTAATAATTGATTTTATTTACCAAAATTTTACGTTACACAGGTATTTAATGGGTACCGGTCAACTGTGTAGGCTGCCTCTAACCGATAGAATCGGCTAAAATAGTGTATTCATCATGTGTAAATATGTATTTTTTGATAACATTTAAAATGGGGTTTTGTTGGGGGCCAATTGTACATACAAAATCCTTTTGAATCAAAATCCTAGCTGAAGTGACGTTCTTTGCCTCAGATTCCGCTATCAAATCATAGAGATAATATATCGTGTTATATCTCATTGGAAGCGTACGGACTTCAGCTTTAAGACACTTCTGTCCAAATTTTAGTTTTCTGCACTAAATTAAGCTATGCGGAAAAAAACTGAAAGTCTTTTATTTTTATTTTTCCCAAAAATTTTATATTTTCCTCACATCTCGCCTGAATGATAAATAGGTTGACCTAAAATAGCAACAAAAACGTTTAATGGTGTTTTGTTGGGAGTGAATTGTACATTTAAAATCCACTTGAATCAAAATCCTAAGTTATCCTTTTAATAAGATAAAAGGATTTTTTGTTTTGTATCTCCGTTTTTTGCTTTTTTAGAAAAGACGTTCTTTGCTCCATGATTCCGCCATCAAATCATAGAGATAATATATCGTGTTATGTCTCATTGGAAGCGTACGGACTTCAGCTTTAAGACACTTCTGTTTCAATACAATTCAATACAATTATAGGCTTTAATAAAAAAAACTAAACTTGTGAATTTAAAAAAAAAAATATTTTTTTTCCGGTTTTCGTGCCTGACACACATCATTATTATATAGCAACCTGGAATTAAATTATAGGTGAATAAAGCGCACTTTACACTGGCAGATAAGTCAGTGAGATATAATGTCTGCCCAGACTTATCCCCCAGTCTAGGGCGATGTATTCGGTCTGCGCAGACTTGTCTGTAAAAGTTAAAAATGATTTTGATTTTTATAAATCTGGACAAAAATGTCTGATAATGTAGGGACAGGTTCGACAGACTTTTTTTTCGTGTCAAAGAAAAATTTCAAAATAAAAATAGAAAATATTTTTAAACTAGTTAGAATATGTATGTATGTCAAATGAAGAAATATTTTAAGAAATTAACATTCAAAAAGTGTGGTGCTAACTTTTTGTGAAGATAAAATATAAATATTGGGCATGTTCCGGTACACCGTTCGTGTTGACTGCTGGTGAAAAATGAAAATTCGACAGATACGTGTAAAGGGGAAGACAGATGTTTACAGGGATTTTTTGTCTCCCAGACAAGTCTGCCAGTGTAAAGGGCCCTTAACAGGGCTTTAGCAACAACATAAATTTTTTTTTTAATGTCAAATATGTGTTGTTGTTCGAGAAATTCAGTGTGTTACCGCGTATTCCTTTGCAATTAATATCGGTATTAAATTATTATATCGGGTATTTTGTTATTACTTGTGTTGAAAACCATGGAGAAAAATAAGTTTTTTTATCATTTAGGCGAGATGAGAGGAAAATATAAAATTTTTGGTAAAAATAAAAATTAAAGACTCAGTTTTTTTCCGCAAAGCTTAATTTAATGCAGAAAACTTAAATTTGGACAGAAGTGTCTTAAACCTGAAGTCCGTACGCTTCCAATGAGATATTACACGATATATTATCTCTACGATTTGATGGCGAAATCATGGTGCAAAGAACGTCACTTCTAAAAAAAAGCGCAAAACGGAGTAAAAAGACGAAAAATCCTTTTATCTCAAAAAAGGATCAGCTAGGATTTTGATTCAAGTGAGTTTTTAATGTACAATTGACAAAACAGCATTTATCGTTTTTGTTGTCATTTTAGGTCAACCCATTCGTTATTCAGGCGAGGTACCAATTTTGAAAAAATTAGTCTAAAACATTTACAAAACTGCACTTGTATAGCACCTGAGCTGCCTTGACCTCAAATGTTAACTTAATTTCTATATACATATATATAAAATCCAGAGATATAAAACTGTTTAGAATTTGAAATAATTTCAATCATAAGGTTTAATTTCTGTTAGATTAATTTAGTACCAAAGAGCACATATTGTTTATTTATAATTTTTAGCTGTGACGTAGACAGGGGGATTTGAATTTATATAAATATATATTAAAACCAAAACCAATCTTCAACTATAAATGTATCGACTTAATTACATGTGGCCTTTCACACTCTAGTAATAGAAAATGACATTTTAAAAACTTAATACCTAATTTCCCTTTACATTTCCAAGATATGGGTATGGGATAGATTTTCCCGTTATTGTGAATTAACACGTTTTCTATTTTTAGATTCATATAAAGGCACCTCGTGTTTATAGACGAATACGAACACCAGCTGTTTCAGAAGCATTTACTAGGGATGCCGATTGACTCGACTCTAAACTGCGACAACATGGAAGGGGCCACCGACGAAAGAAAATGTAGATGATTGGAGGTTCTAACCACCATGCTACGTTCGGCCCCTATGTAGTTCAAACGCCAACGAATTTATCGATGAATTTTTTATTGGATTGCAAAAGATGATTTAATAACTGTAAGATTTTAAAGAACACATATGTTTAGTATGATGTTTAAGTATGACTTTTTTGCATGCCAGTTAAGAACACATTTACTATTTTTTAGCCTGAAAATTGACATAATTTTTTTTAAATGTTTTGCTATTCTTCTGACGAAAAAAATTGCTGGCGGCCTCGTGTTGAGAACAATTGGAGAAAGAAACTTACTTCCTATACCAATCAGAACAACCCATAGTACATGTCTGTGATTACATGGAAAACCAACGTCACTCGGAGTTCGTACTTATAATTTACAGTTCATCATTCGATCCCTTATTTTGTATTTAATATAGAGAACTAAAATTTTCTAATACAATTTCATGGCCAGCATCTTTAGCACTGTTGTCTACTGCCACATTTGCTAGTAAATTAATATTAATTTTTTTCAAATCGTCTCAAATCCGCTACTCCCATTGCACAGTGGTTCCTTTTTGGTTTTTTTTGGAATTAATTCTGTAACTTTTGAACGGATAATGCTATCTTAATGAAATTTGAAATAGTTAAAGCTGAGGTGTTTTCGAGATGATTTGGAAATATTTGGCTCCCTAGGGGGTGTGGGGGCCACTGCGTGGCCCTCCAAAGTTGGTCACCTCGGGTGTTTCAAAATTTCAAATGCTTGAGGAATGTGCATTTATGAACCGATTTAAAAGATATTTTGCATTTAGATAGTGCTTCGAAAAACCTTCAAAAAACATGCTTACATGCATATGTTATCTCATTTATGTCAAGAGATATTTGAGAAAATAAAAAAAATTGTGTCATTTTTGGACGAGGTTGATTTGGTATTTTTAAGGGTGTGAGCTCAATTTTTCCTTGATTTTAAAGATATTTATATCGTTAGTTAGCTTATAAAATTCTGAATGAAAATGCTGAAAAAATTATGCAAATATTTTGTTCCAATCAAAAGTTATAAGCATCGCAAGTAAAAGTTTCCAAAAAAGGCATATTTTTACTGTTTTTTTGCAAAAAGGCGACTACATTCTTTCGTTTGTAAAAAAAATATTTCTTCCGGGAAGTGGCAATTTCTTAATTATTCCTCATAGAAATGTTGATGCAGATGCATTTAATGCTAAATTTGAATCAGTTCAGCAAAATGGTTCCCCGGCAAGGGAAGTCAAAAATACCCCATTTTTGAAAAAAAAAATTTTTTATTTTTGAAAATTCTCAAATCGCAAAGCGCCAACGAGAAAGCTCATTATATATTTTTTTGACCACATATGTGGACTAGTTAACCGTAACGTATTTCAACATCCCTGCCATAAACAAAGACAGTGTGGCCATTTTAGTAAAAAATTCGGAATTTTGGAACATATTTTTCCATATTTTATTTCTCCAAAAAATACGTTTTGACCAAATTTTATATTTGACTCAGAATCATGCCCAAAATAAAATGTACTTTTAATTAATTTTTGTAAATTATAAAACTTCATGTCGTTCCCTTTTCAACA